>JARBWK010000012.1:110141463-110181463 GCA_030556195.1 Anolis apletophallus | reverse complement strand
TATTTTCATTCCACTGAATGAAAATACATTCCAGCATATCAGATATTTACATTACAGTAGCAAAATTGCAGTTGTGAAGTAGCAACAAAAGTAATGTTATGGTTGAGGGTCACCACAACATGAGGAAGGTTGAGAAACACTGCCTTTGAGAATAATAGAGAGAACCAAGTTGGCTGCATCTGAGAAAGTAGACTTCCACACAGCTGAATAAATCCTACATTATCTGCTTTGTAGTAGTGTGTGGATTCAGATATTTCAGTTCAAAACATATTGTGGGTTATTCTGCCTTGATATTCTGGATTATATGGCTGTGTGGAAGGGCCCCAAGTCTACGAAAGCATCATCTCAGTTAGTCTCTATGGTGTTACAACATCCTTTTGCATACTGTTTAATTAAGAAAAGAATGCATAAACATAATATAACTCGAACTGGGCAACTGGGAAAATACAGTACTAGTAAACACCTCATCTTTGACTAAAAGCAGCATAAGCTAGCAATGCAAACTGCCATCCTACGCTTCTCCCGCTGTCACTGCATCAGGGTGAGAAGGGTCCCTCTTTGGCTCAGTGAGGCCTTCAGGACCAATTCCACTGTAATCAGAGCAGGAAAAAGCAACTAACTTTCTTCGCTTACAGGCAAAAGAATGGGATAAAAACATGGCCGCTAAAAGAGCCAATGTGATTAACATAACATAAGAACATAAGAAGAGCCATGCTGAATCGGACCTCAGCCCATCTAGTCCAGCATTCTGTATCATACAGTGGCCCACCAGTTGTACACGGGGATCTTGATTGAAGGCTGCATCAATAGGAGTAGAGTGTCTAAATCAAGGAAAGTAATAGTGCCACTCTCTCCTGCTTTGGTCAGACCTCATCTGGAATAATAACCCTGTGTCTAGTTCTGGGCAGAGCAACTCAAGAAGGACATGCACAAGTTGGAAGATGTCCAGAGAAGGGTGGCCAAAGGAACAACTCAAAAAGCTTGGAAAAGAGGTTAAGTTGGGGGCATGTTGGCCTTCCCCTGTCAACAATTCGGAAACTCAAGCTAGTGCAGAATGCCGCCGCCCGCTTGCTGGCAGGAGTGCCGGCAAGGGAGCACATTACACCTACCCTCCGGCAACTGCACTGGCTTCCCATCGAGTACCGAATTGCCTTCAAGGTGCTGGTTTTGACCTTTAAGGCCTTGTACGGCCTAGGGCCTGCATACCTGAGGGACCGCCTTACCCCGTACTCTCCCCCGAGATCACTGCGCTCAGACGAACAAAATCTGTTGTCAGTTCCATCAGTCCGCTCCTGCCACTTATCGACGACTAGACAAAGGACTTTTTCCATGGCGGCACCGGTGCTCTGGAACGCCCTCCCGGACAGTACCCGAGCTATCTCGGACCTGGCCCCGTTCCGGAGGGCCTGCAAGACGGCCCTCTTCGGCCTAGCTTTTGGCTAGGCTCACCGGATCAAGAACTATGCCATATGTCCTCTCTTCCCGTATATGACGATATAATCTGTTTTAATGTGGTTTTATGTTTTTATGTGTATAAATTGTAGGGTCACATGTCGACTTGTTAGTGACATGCCACCCCCGTATTTTTTTATTGTTATCCGCCCCGAGCCTGCTGGGAGGAGCGGAATACAAGAGTGAACAATAAATAAATAAATAAATAAATAAATAAATAAATGTAACTATGATTAAATATTTGAAAAGATGCCATGCTGAGGAGGGAACCAGCTTGTTTTCTGCTGTTTCAGAGACAAAGACATGAAGCTATGAATGTAAAAAAGATTCCACTAAATATTAGTAAAGACTTCTTGATAGTAAAAGCTATTTGATAGTAAATATGATGCCTTCTCTGAAAGTTTTTAAATAGAGGATGGATGGTCATCTATTGAGAAAGGGAAACGTTCCCAAAGCAAGGTCAATCAGACAATAAATGATTAATGTGATTAATCTGTATATATAATAAAAGAGAATGTTTGTATGTATGCAGAGGTGTGGAGGGCGGATATGAGGCAGCTTTTTGATTGGCTCCCACCGTGGTAGAATTTGCATACGGTCTCTCATTGGCCAGCCTCAGCATTCTAACATTCTTAGGCAGCAGACAGAGGGGATTGGTTGCCACTGTGGTATAATTTGCATATAGTCTCTGATTGGCCACTGTCAACATTCCCACTGTCAACATTCTCTCAGGAGGCAGAGAGGGGAAAAGAAAAGGCCTCACAGACCAGGCCCAAAATTGACAGTAAGGCTTCATTAACTTGATTTTCCTGACTAGGCCTCAGTTAATGGGATATTGTGTATGGCCTGAATTGACATTACCCAACCTTAGCACACAAAGCCCCTATTACCCACGCTACATTGTACTGTAGTTTGGAGGAGGATGGACCATGGATGGTGGGACTTGAAGTACCTCCATGTATTATGGAATTTATAGTACTTTCAAACCCTTCATTTCCCACAGACCACTGCGGCTTTGAACAAAGACCGATAATGACTAAATTATTTTCATTATTTACGTTATTTTTACCCCGCCCTTCTCAACCCCTGAGGGGGGATTCAGAGTGGCTAACAGGCAGCAATTTGATGCCTAATACATAAAATCACCATAAAACATACAAAATAAAGCAGAGCAATACATTAAACAAATCCGACAAACAATTAAAATCAGAAGTAAAACACTGTTCAATTCACATATCCAGTTACTAAAACAGTAAAACTGTGTCCTCATTTCTGTCATCAAGCCAGTCCATTCCAGTTAAAGTGCTACTGTGTCATTGTGCAAAGGCACATAGTGCCCCCATGACCCACATTCCCATCCTACTGCAGTTTAGAGGAGGGCGGACCATGGATGATGGGATTTCAAGTACCTCCATTCACTTCCCGAGCCCGCTGCGACCCTCATCCAGTGACTGATCAAGATCAAACTTGGCACACAAAGCCCCCATGACCCACTCTACATCCTGGTGAAATTTGGAGGAGGATGGACCATGGATGATGGGACTTAAAGTACCTTCACTCACTTCTTGAGACCACTGTGAGCCAAATAAACAACTGAAAAGGACCAACCTTGGCGCACAATGCCTTTCTCATATAATCCGGGCAGCACGGGGTCCCCAAGCTAGTCTGGAATAAATCAAAGGACCTCCCACTCTTCCATGGTCACAAAATGTTTTCTTTTTACAAGTGCTGTCCCTAAACATTTTATCTGTGAAAATGGGATGATTCAAGTCTAAAAGGAATTCTCCCCCCACCCAATCTGCATGAAGGGATCAGCACGCCCTGCTTCAGAGAGTGGCATCTTAAGACAATATCAGTGACTGACATGAAGAATTCAACGGAGACTAAAAATGTCAAATGGGAAGACACATCCTTCTACTTTAAAGTGTCAGACAAGAGGCCCAGGAAAGCTTTTCAGACAAATTTGATCACATTTTCAAGGCAACCAATTTCAAGCACAAATCAACAACAGGAAAAGGAATGACAGATGAAACTAGCTCAGCATCAGAGATGCGGAGAAGTAAGCACAGTAGGCTTTTCACATCCACTGGGATTAGGTTCCAGGATACCAAAAATCTGTGGATACTCAATCCCACTATATATAAAGGCATAGTAAAAAAAATGCGTCCCTTATAAACAACAGCAAATCAAGGTTTCGCTTTTCAGGTTAAAAAAATCAAGTCATAGATCAACAAGGCTTCGTGGGAAGCAAAAATTCCACGGCAGACGTCACGATCTCATGTCTGTTTATAAAGAGCTAATGTACACTCTGACTTCAGTTCAGGCAATGGGGCGTTCAAGTTAGAAGCCAGGCCTGAGTTCTCTAGTTCATGTTTCAAGCCTTGATTCTGGATTTAATCTTGGGAGTTTCTCCATGTTCTTGTTTGTATTCCTGTTCTAGTTTTGTTAAGCATACCTTTTCCTTGTGGACTTAAGCTGCCTTTGCATTTTGGGACTATCTTTGGACTGTGTTTCCTTTGGATTTATAAGCCAGTGTTTCTCAACTTTTTTGAGTCGAGGCACACTTTTGACATTTAAAAAATCCCGGGGCACACCACCAACCAAAATGAAACAAAATGACACTCTAACACAGTAATACATATAGTTAATATGTTTTTAAAAGTATACACTCGGTGTGAAACCTGGGCCTGTTTCAATGAACACAACATAGATATCCTGGCAGAAATCAAAGAGCTTTTGCTGAAGGCTTTCACGGCCAGAATCACCGGGTTGCTGTGAGGTTTTCAGGCTGTATGGCCATGTTCCAGTCACATCTAGGACAGGCATCCTCAGAGGTGGTGAGCCGTTAGAAACTAGGCAAGTGAGGTGTATATATTTGTGGAATAATGTCCAGGGTGGAAGAAAGAACTCTTGCCTGCTTTAGGCAAGTGCGAATGTTGCAAATGGCCACGTTGATTAGCATTTAATGGCCTTGCAACTTCAAAGTCGCTGCCTGGGGGAATCCTTTGTTGGAAGATGTTAGTTGGCCCTGAAAACTCGAAAATCAGGGCAGTAAATAGAGAGCAACACTCAAAAAGCAGGGAGGTTCCAGACAAGACTCAATCAGGGCCAGTTAACACCTCCAAATAAAGGACCTCCAAGCAGGAAGCAGCCAGACTTTGAAGCTGCAACATCATTAAATGCTAATCAAGGTGACCATTTCCAACACACACACACACGGGAGGGAGGAAAGAGGGAGGGAGTGGGGGAGGGAAGGAAGAACTGGGGACAGGCAGAAAAGCCTCCCCGAGGCAGCGAGGCCTCGCTGCCTGGGGGAAGAGCTCCTCCTGGCCCCCTCGCCGGCCCAATTTGGGAAGGGCGCGGGGACAGGCGGAGACGCCTCCCTGAGGCAGCGAGAACCTCACTGCCTGGGGAAGCGCTCCTCCTGGCCCCCGCCCGCCCAATTTGGGAAGGGCGTGGGGACAGGCGGAGGCCTCCCCCAGGCCTCGATGGCTCACGGGGGAAGCTTTTTCGTCCGGCTCTCGCGTCCTTCTTCGGAAAGGCACGGGGGCCAGGCGGAAAAGCCTCCCCCAGCCCGGCGCCCTCCCTCTCCTCCAACCCTCTCCTCTCTCTCACACACACACACACACACACAAGGCCTCAGAGCCCGCCTCACCCGATAGGCCCGGATCCGCCTCTGCCCGCTTGACCTCCTCCTCCTCCAAGCAGCAGCAGCAGGAGGGGGAAGAAAGGCGGGGGGAGGGGACGTTTTTGTGGCACACCACGTGCTCTCGCACGGCACACTGGTTTGCCGCGTCACACCGGTTGAGAAAGACTGTTATAAGCGACACTTGAATTCCTGTTTTATTATCATCTATTGCTGACCTATTTGGATTTAACACTTTAATTCCTTATTCTTGATTTTGCCATATACATTTTATGCATTTTTACAATAAACTCATACTCTGGACTCTTGTGTGGTGCTGTGGTCACAGGTGGCTTCATGCCTGAGATGCAGGAATGTGTGGCTATAACGGATCCAAAGTAAAATAATGCTTCCATGTGTGATCTGTTCAAAGGACAGAGCAGGGCAATTTTGTCAGTGCCTGTGCAGCACATATACTGTAACTCAACTCAAACTAAAAACCAAACCAATCTAGTTAACATTCCAATGTAACCAATAAATTTCTTACAACATTCAATATCAGCCTCAGGACTCCAGGGCAGTCTTCCCCAACCTGATGACCTGCAGCAAAATTGGCCTCTTACACCCATCACCTTCAGCAGAATAGCAATAGCTCAATTCAAAGTGCTGGTTTTGACCTATAAAGCTCTATACGGTTCTGGCCCAGATTACTTGTCCGAACGTATCTGCCTCTACGTCCCACCTCGTAACCTAAGATCATCCAGGGAGGCTCTGCTCTCGCTTCCGCCAACATCACAGATTCGGCTGGTGGGAACAAGGGACAGGGCCTTCTCGGCGGTGACCCCCTGCCTGTGGAACACGCTTCCAAATCAGATATGATCAACCCCATCCCTCCTGGCTTTCAAGAAGAAAGTAAAATCATGGTTGTGGGACTAGGCTTTTGGTCAGCAGACATAAAGCAGCACTTTGGTTGAAATGGACTGGAAAGATGATTTAAATGAGGATACAGTTTTATTGGTAATTACGGTTTTATACTGTTTAATTAATGGCTTATGTATTTTGTGTATTTTATGCATTTTAATGGTTAACAGTTATGTTTAATGGTTATTGTATTAATTGTTCATGTAACGGCATCAAATTGCTGCCTATGTAAGCCGTCCTGAGTCCCCCTTTCGGGGTAGAGAAGAGATGGGATATAAATACCAGAAATAATAAATAAATAAATGGCTGAAAAGGAGCTGAATTGTGTTTGAACACTTCTCAAGACACCAGCCTTAGGGGGGGGGGGGTTAATCTCAAGTCAAGTAATATATAATGATTCTGAACTGCCTGTGAATAATTACATGATGGGAGTTGTCTTTCAAGATCCCCGAAGGCCACCAAATTGGAAAAGCAGTTTTAATAGTATCGATTTTTGCTGGTGGTGCTATGATTTACTTTTTTAAAAATAAAAAAAATTAAGGAACTTGTCAAAACCTAAAACAAAATTATTACAAAGCAAACCTGAACCCTCGGGACTAAAGGTTCTACAAATAACTCCCATTGATAAATTAAGCTACAAACACAACTCTGCAGAAATGCTGTAACTTATTCTGGGAATGCATTTCAGATGGCAAAATTGGGGGAAAATAGGTCAAGGTGGCAGCAGGAAGGCTGCAAAATTAATAAGTGGGACTTATAGCATTGTCAAGCAGCTTCTTTTAAGGGGAAGAGCCTTGAAAGCAGAAAAAAGTGACAAGGATCTAGAAACATCATTAACGTAAGGTATCCAGAAGCAAGACATATCAAACTCATGAGCTTCCACAGAGCCACAAAATCAAAGATGCATCCGATCAGAAGAACTATATGCAAAGGATGGACAATAGTGACCCCCCAGACCTTTTGGCCTACAATACCCATTAGTCCTAACTAATTTGACAATATGAACCGCTATGGGAGTTTCAGACTTAAAATATATGGAGCACCACAGTTACTCAAAGTTTCTGTGTAACATTCCTTGATTTTGTATTAATCTACAAAGGACAATAATAGGCACTACTCTGCACATCTATGCACGTTGAAAGTACCCAAACAACCCAGTCATATCCATCCTTGTTTAATAAACCTGGACAAATTCAGAAAAGGATACCCATAAATTCATTAGAAGAGAGATTATCTGCACCCAGATACTAGAATATGGATATTTCCTCTGTCTCCAGCAGCAACAGCTTTGAAATTAAACAGCCACAGGCATTTTCTGAAGGAATGGTGATATTAATAAAACCTGGTGATTTATGCAAATACCAAATAGTGGAATTTTTACAGGTTCATTGTTTTATCTGAGAGAGAAAAAGAATATGCTTGCTCTATAGAGAGCCTATACAGCAACTAGCCCTATTTATTGAGGGGGGGTGCACAGAGGTCTTGCCTCTGTAATGTACTTGCAAAGTACAGGCAGTCCCCAAGTTACAAACAAGATCAATTCTGTATGTCTGTTCAGCCAAAATTTAGATAGATAGGTAAATAGAGCGAGCTTTGGATAGCATAGTAAAGGTAAAGGTTTTCCTTTGACATTGAGTCTAGTCTAGTCTGACTCTTGGGGGGGTGCTCATCTCCATTTCTAAGTCGAAAAGCTGGTGTTCTCCATAGACGCCTCCAAGGTCATGTGGCCGGCATGACTTCATGGAGCGCTGTTACCTTCCAGCCAAAGCGGTACCTATTGATCTACTCACATTTGCATGTTTTTGAACTGCTAGGTTGACAGAAGCTGGGCCTAACAGCAAGAGCTCAGCCCCCTCCCTGGATTCAAACCACTGAACCACTTATGGGTAGCCTAGAAAAGAGTTAACACCCCTGTGGTGTCTGTGCCCCTGTTCAAAAGATTCTATCTCACTTTCTGCCACTGTGATAATTTGACTTTGAAAAATTCAGCTTATTTATGTATTTATTTAAAACTTATTTATTTAAAACTTTTACACCCCGGCCTTCTCATCTCCGAAGAGGGACTCAGACCGGCAAACAGCAAGTATTCAATGCTAACATTTAAAATCTAAAAACTTCAGAAATTTACAATAAAATTTACAATAAAATACAATACAATAAATACATTTTAAAAGCCTTTCGCCAAAGTAAAATCAAGTCCAACTTCATCCATATATTCGCGATCTCCTCCTTCATTCCGCAAAGGCCTCACTGCACAGCCACGTTTGCACCCGCTTCCTAAAAGTCAGGAGGGAGGGGGCGGATCTAATTTCATTTGGGAGGGAATTCCACAGCTGGGGGCCACCACAGAAAAGGCCCTGTCCCTCGTCCCCACCAGACGCGCCTGCGAAGGTGGTGGGATCGAGAGCAGGGCCTCTCCAGATGATCTTAGCACTCTTGAAGGTTCATAGGGGAGAATACGTTCGGATAGGTAAACTGGGCCGGAACCGTATAGGGTTTTGTAGGTCAACGCCAGCACTTTGAATTGTGCTCGGAAACTAATTGGCAGCCAGTGGAGCTGGCGCAACAGGGGAGTTGTGCGCTCCCTGTACCCCGTTCCCGTTAGTAGTCTGGCTCCTGCGCGCTGGACTAATTACAGCTTCCGGGCAGTCTTCGTAGGCAACCCCACATAGAGAGCATTGCAGTAGTCTATAGTGGATGTAACCAGAGCGTGGACCACCGTGGCCAAGTCTGACTTCCCGAGATATGGGCGCAGCTGGCGCACAAGCCTGAGCTGTGCAAAAGCTCCCCTGGCCACCGCTGAGATCTTGTTGTAGAAACAATGATTGGTGAGAAAGTTTTAATGGAGACCTCTTTTCCCCATGATAACTCTTTCAGGAGTGAAATTCCTTTCCTAGGGGCAGATTTTTTTTTCACTTCCTGTTGTCTCAGTCTCATTCTTAACTATGAGTCGTTTGCAAGTCAGATGTTTGTAACTCGGGGACCGCCTGTAGTGAAATAAATGTGGAACAGAAACACCCAGTGTGTTTTTGTGCTCTGCTCTCTAAATTATCTAAATTTCCCAGAGATCTGCTCAAACAAATGATGCTCCCAGATCTCCACACTGATACACATCTAACAAGATGAACTTGACCAGCAACCGTTGGCTGGAACAGTATGAAGGGCAACATCCTGACTAGAGATTTTGAGTAGATAATAGATACACAACATGCTTCCTTTTATACACCTGGAGGTCACCACTCAACTACACAACAGGTAAGCATGACCTTGTATTGGAGGCCTACAGAAAATGTGCGTGTTCCCTGCTTTCACCCAAAACAAAATCATTAACCAGCAAAAGCTCTACGGCCTTCTAAACAGTTCAAAAGAGGCCAGCCTGCATGCAAAAGGAACAGAGAGACCAAAACAAAAAAAATCAATAGAAATATCAATCTAAAATCATGTGGGAAGGCATTTCATTCTGCCTGAGATGTCATGATGCCCTGGCTTTAATGGAGACACTTCCAGGGCAGATTCTACAGGGAAACATCAAGAGATTCACTTCTTAACACTTGCATTTTGAACAGGGGCAAAAGCTTTTCATCTCAATATGAATGCTATTCAACTCATGCCTTCAGGTTTGCCATTATTACAACACAGCTTTTGCTTGTGTTATGACCATTGTTTAAGCAAGTATCTGTGCCTCCATTTTCCCCTTTTTATTGCAGTCCGCAGTCTAGCAGAGTTCATGCAGAGGTTAAAATCTACTTGCACTGGACAGATACATATGTGTTAATCAGCTTATTTAAACGAGGATGCCCCAATTACCTCTGTGTGACTGCTAAATAACCAGTGGTATGATCGCCAACTCATTTACATGTTCATCTACAAAGGTATGTATGTACAGTATGTATTTATTTACAGAATTTATATACTGCTTTTCTCACCCCTGGGGGGACTCAAAGCAGTTTATAAAAAAAATGGTAAAATTCAATGTATTGCATATATAAATCAAATCATAAATCAAACAACATATAACTAAACATGAACTCAATAGGACAATTCACCATCAAGTAAGAGGACATTTAAAGATAAAACATAAAAATCAAAAACACCTAATAAAAACATAAAAATCACATGATTCAAACTCGTAGACTGTGCCATTCCAAATTACAATTGCACATATTCCATTTTTACTTCTTGTACAGTGTTATTAGTCAAAAGCTTGGATCCATAACCATGACTTTGTTCTCTTTCTAAAGGCCAGGATGGAGGGCAGTGATCTAATCTCACTGGGAAGAGAGTTCCAGAGCCAGGGAGCCAACACCGAGAAGACCCTGTCTCTCGTTCCCACCAACCTTACTTGCGAAGCAGGTGGGACCAAGAGCAGGGCCTCCCCAGAAGATCTTAGCCTCTGTGATGGTTCATAGAGGGAGATACGTTCATACAGGTAAACTTGGCCAGAACCATTTAGGGCAGTGTTTCCCAACCAGTGTGCCGTGGCACACTAGTGTGCCGTGAGCGATCATCAAGTGTGCCGTGGGAAATTGGAATCTCCAATACCCTTTCTTCCCCCTCCTGCCGAACACTTGTTCTTCTCCACTCGGGCTCCCTTCTTCCCAGCCTCGCTCTATGACTTTATGACAGGGGATTCTGTCATGAAGTTTTCCCATACCCGTTTTAGGGACCTTAAAGTGGTGAGCCTCCTTCCAACATTGTGATTCTGGATAGAAAACAAACAACAACACAATGTAACATTGTTTTGAGTCCATAGTGCTCTCTGGGTGTAGGTAAGCTACAACTTCCAAACTCAAGGTCAATTCCCAAGCAAACTCTTTCAGTACTTTCTGTTGGTAATGAGAGTTCACTATGCCAAGTTTGGTTCAATTCCATTATTGCAAGAGTTCAGGATGCTCTTTGATTATGTGTTAACTATAAATCCCAGAAACTGTAACTCCCAAATGTCAAGGTCTATTTTCCCCCAAACTCCATCTGTGTTCACATTTGGGCATATTGAGTATTCATGCCAAGTTTGGTCCTGATCCAACATTGTTGAGTCCACAGTGCTCTCTGGATGTAGGTGAACTACAACTCCAAAACTCAAGATCAATACCCAACAAACTCTTATAGTATTTTCTCTTGCTTATGGGAGTTCTGTGTGGAAAGTTTGATTCCATTCCATCATTGGTGGAGATCAAAGTGCTCTTTGATTGCGAGTGAACTATAACTCCCAGCTTTTGAACAAGACCTTCGTGTGTGTCTCTCTGCCATTCCTGCCAGGATATCTATGTTGTGTTCATCGAAACAGGCCCAGGTTTCACACTGAGTGTATAAATACATTTAAAAACATATTGACTATATGTATTACTGTGTTAGAGTGCCATTTTGGTTGGTGGTGGTGTGCCCCAGGATTTTGTAAATGTAAAAAATGTGCCGCGGCTCAAAAAAGGTTGAAAAACACTGATTTAGGGCTTTATAGGCTTATGTTATTTATTGTAACAGGACCGAATCAAGGGTACACTAATAATGTATTTTAAAAACACAAAGTTTAAAAACCTGGCATTATATTAAATGTCCTTTGACCAGTAGCTGGCCACTTGGAGTGCCTCTGGTGTTACTATAAAGAGGTCCTCCACTGTGCATATGGCAGGGCTCAGAATGATTCTGGTGTTGCTATACAGGAAGTCCTCCATTGTGCTTGTGGCAGGGTTCAGACTGCATTGTAGTGGGTGGTCTGTGGTTTGCTCTTCTCTACACTCGTAAGTTGTGGACTCCACTTTGAGACCCCATTTCTTAAAGTTGGCCCTGCATCTCGTGGGACCAGAGCACAGTCTGTTCAGCACCTTCCAATTTGCCCAGCCTTCTGTGTGCCCAGAAGGGAGCCTTTCATTTGGTCTCAGCCACTGACTGAGGTGCTGGGTTTTAACCTCCCAGAAGCAAACAGAAGCTTTATAGCTTTATAGATGTTTTTGGCCTTCAACTCCCAGAAATCCTAACCGCTGGTAAACTGGCTGGGATTTCTGGGAGTTGTAGGCCAAAAACATCTGGGGACCCCATGTTGAGAACCACTGCTTTATAGGCTAAAGTCAGGACTTTGAATTGTGCTCGGTAGCAGACTGGAAAGTAATATTTCAAAAACTGCTGACATTACAGAGAAAACATTTTTTCTATCTAGATCAGTGCTGTCCAACTTCTTCCGGCCCAAGGGCCGGAAGAAGTGTCACTGATCACCTGGGGGGCCGCAGGTGATCAGTGAGCAGGGGAGGGCCGATAGCGGGGGCGGGGTGGGGCGGGGCCAGCTGTTCCTTCGCCCCTCCTCCTCCCTGCGGACGCGCCGCGGTGTGCGGGGAAGGAGGAGGGGCGAAGGAGGAGGAGCCAGCTGTCTTCCTCCTGCCTGGATCGCCCCCTCGTCCCTCTCTCGGCGCCGCCATTGCGAGGCAGTTCGCAGCGGCGGCGCCGAGAAAGGGAGAAGGGGCGATCCAGGCAGGAGGAAGATAGCTGGCCCCTCCTCCCTGTACCGCCGCCTTGTCCTTTCTCGGCGGCGCCGCTGCAAACTGCTCGCAGCGGCGGCGCCGAGAGAGGGGAGAAGAGAGCGATCCAGGCAGGGAGGAGGAGCCAGCTGTCTTCCTTCTGCCTGGATCGCCCCTCCGTCCCTCTCTCGGCGCCGCCGCTGCAAACTGCCTCGCAGCGGCGGCGCCGAGAGAGGGAGAAGGCGCGATCCAGGCAGGAGGAAGACAGCTGGCTCCTCCTCCCTGCCTGGATCTTTCTCCGTCCCTCTCTCGGTGCGAAAAAGGGCAGAAGGCGGCGCCAGCGGCAGCGCGTCACAGGCCTGGCGTGACGCGCTGCCCCTTGGCACCGCCTACTCCTCCTTTTCAGCCCCTCCCTTCCTAGGCCGGGAGCCGCCGAAAGGAGGAGTAGGCGGTGCCAGGGGGGCAGCGTCACGCCAGGCCTGTGACGCGCTGCTCTTGGCGCCGCCTTCTGCCCTTTTTCGGCGGCTCCCGCCCTAGGTAGGGAGGGGGGCGCCAAAAGGAGGAGCTAGCTCTCTTCCTCCTCCCTGCCCCCCCTCCCCCCCCGGCCGCCATTTTTTTAAAAAAATCGATTTTTTTTTTCAAAATTTAAAAATGGCGGCTGAGGGCATAGGTGGGGCCGTGTCCAACAGGCTACGGGGCCGGATGCGCCCGGGCCGCCAGTTGACAGCCCTGATCTAGATCATGGAGAGGTGGACAGGTTTTTTTGTAAAAACTACTGCTTAAGCAAATGGTTTCTATAGAAAGATAGAAAAAACACTGGGAAACCTTGCATGCAGGCAAAACACAACAACAAGGAAACATACAGCTAGCTATATATATATATATATATATATATATATATATAAGTAGACACTAATGTGGACAGATGTAGCATGTGCTGGGTGTAATTAAAGTAAATAAAGACCTCAAATTAAGTATTACCTCTCAAGTATGGAGCAATCCTGCTAAAAATGGTATAAATGCATAAAAGCAGACCTCAAATATAAAGGCTACAATCCAACTCGTCTATTCGATCCCCCTCTGTGTCCACAGCGTCACATAAAGGTAGGTTTCCGTGGGGGAGTCCAAATCTCAGCAAATGTGGGGAAAGTCTCCCCGAAGCCCCCCAAAAACGCCGGAGTTTCAGGCAAGCGGCGGGACGCTGGGAAAGTCCCAGGTCCTACGGGTCGATGTCCGAGTAGATCGATCAAATGGACAGGTGTATGTAATCACTGGGGTTAGGAGGGTTGGTATAGAAAGATAGTCATGAAATCACAGCATTAAGAACTAAGTTACCTGCATATTTAAATATAAAGTGATACTCAGAACTGCAAACACTGAAATCTTCAAGAATCTATCATCACAAATAATGAAAGCCTCCTATATATTCCTCTCATTAGGATGGCCAAACATCTTCGATCTGTGTACTGTTTTTGTATGCACATGAATTATTATAAAGACTCTCTTACAGACGGTCCTTCATACCAGCCAGGACCTAGCAACTAAGTCGCTAAAACTTCCAATTCATTCCCAAAGAAAAAACCTTTCAGAGTGTTTCCTTTGATTCCCTAAATTTCCATTTCAAAAATCAAAAAACCGCCTGGGAGCTAGAAAATAAGTGTATTTCCATATGTTCCCTACTCCGGAGTCAATGAACGTTCATGCCAGATTAAACTTCTTTGTCTTTAAGTCTTTAAGTTGCTATAAGATTCTTTGCTGTCTCGTCTGAGGCACAAAGAGAAAAGCAGACACGATCTGTCCAAGCCTACAAAAGCTCTGCCTTGAATCACTCCGGCTTGCATACATTACAAAATGTGACAACAACAAAGTACCAGTACTGTTGTTCTCCTAGTAACAAACTGTTAAGTACACAGGGAGAGCTGAATCAAAAAACGGGTTTCAGCCTGACTCTCTTCCACCAGTGGCTGCAAAAAGTTGTATTAAGAGATACGCTGCCTCCAGTAGAAGAGTCATTGATAGCCATGACGAGTCGCCTTGCATGTGTCTGTGCCTTCAAGTCACCTGTCAACTTATGGTGACCCCATCCATTTCACAGGATTAGGCAAGGCATACTCGGAGGACATTTTGATAGCTCTTTCGTCTGAAATACAGCCTGGTATCCACTGACAGTCTCCTGCACAGGACTAACCAGGGCTGGCCCTGCTTCGCTTCTAAGAACAGGTAAGATTTGGCATAGTTCAGATTCTAAGACTCTCTCCTCTATGTAGAAAAGTCTACCTTCATTACTTAATGTGCAAACACAGGATAAACATTTCATCGTCGAGGCTAGCCTAGAACCCAACATTCCCTGGGACTCTTCCATCTCCTTAAGCAGTGTTTGGTATATTTAAAAAATCATTTTAAGGCAAAATTCTATATTCGTGCATACTGTCAGACTTATTTCTCGTTCCCGCCTTCCTCGCAGATGCATTTGGTGGGGACGAGAGACAGTGCCTTCTCAGTGGTAGCCCCTCGACTGTGAAACGCCCTACCTAGGGATATAAGATCGGCCCCCTCCTTGCTGACTTTTCAAAGGCATATGAAAACCTGGCTTTTTGAACAGGCTTCTCCAAGTACAGCATAGGTATACGAATTCACGGAACGACCTGACGATGAAATTGAATAACGGCACGACATGGTAACGCCCATGATAATGTTTTTAAGGTTTGTATGGTTTTTAATATTTTGTAATATTTTTAAACTTTAATTTTATATTGTATGCTAAATGTTTTAATGTTTTTATGGTGGTTTTTAACTGTTATTCGAGTTGTGGCATTGAATTATTGCCTATTGTAAACCGCCCCGAGTCACCCACGGGCTGAGAAGGACGGTATAGAAATACAGTAAATAAATAAAGAAGTAAATAAATAAATATTTAGAAGTCACCGAACAACCCAAGAATCGGCAAACCTATTCCTTACTATTAACCATGCTTTTATCTGAGTTTATGCAGCGATGTTTCTGAAATACAGTGAACAATGACACTCCCATAAAAGACACTGCCTTTCAATATCATATTTACTCAGCAAATTGAGGAATCCAGACTGCTCACCGTGCACTTCAAACAATGAGTTGGAAAAAAAATGAGAGAATTGGGTTCCTCGCCTTTGCACAAATACCCTCACATGTATGAAGAGGCACGAATACAAGGCAAAAGGAAGAAACGTGCCAAGAGTGCATGTCAAGCAATCCTTGTTGTGATTGACCCTCATCTGGAAATCTTTGTCCTCAATGTGGATCCAGAATAGGTCTCCACAGTCGCTTATGGACCCATCCCCACACAGCTGTATGAAATCCACTTTGAACTGGATTATCTGGCAGTGTGGACTCCAGTTCAAGGCAGATATTGTGGGATTTTTCTGCCTTGATATTCAGGGTTATATGGCTGTGTGGAAGGGCCCTGAGACTCTATCTCCAAAGACAATCATATGCAGCCAAGAGGGACTGTCTAGGATGGTGATGTATGATACTTAGCATAGCTGGTAAATCACCAGCAACTATAAGATCTATCAACAGAAAGGTTGCAAGTTCAAAGCCCTGGGTCAGCATGAGCACCCGACTGTCAGCCCTTCTCACTGTTTACCTAAGGAGTTCGAAAACAGCTTTAGCTGTAATTAGAGAAATTAGGTACTGCTAAAAGTAGAGGAGGTTTTACAACGCCATAAAGAAAGAAGATCAGAAAATGCTGGGTGACCAAAAGGAAGAAGTCCTGACGGCTCTTCATCATAGAGGATGGAGCGACAGCATCCTCGTGGCTGGACTCAAGCCTAGCCTTCCATAGCATCGAAACAACACACCTCCTTTCTGTTCTGTCTGTGTACTAACTATACAAAGCGACACTGAACGTTTGCCATGTATGTGTACTGTGATCTGCCCTAAGTCCCCTTCGGGGTGAGAAGGGCAGAATATAAATAAAGTGTTGTTGTTGTTGCTATTACTCCTACTTCTTTTTCCCAGCCTGGTTGGCTTAGCAGCTTTGAGTCTCCTTTGTGGAGAGAAAAAGCAATGTATAACATAATGATAATAATAATTAGCACAATTTCTTCCTGACATTATGTGAAAAAGCATACACTTTGTGAAAAGCAAGGGAAATTTTGTTGAGGAGTACGAGAGATGGAGGGGCATGCGTTTTTTAATGCGTTTGCCTGAAAATTATGCCAACATTTTGTTAAATGGGAGGTGGAGATCTTCTAGGCCTTGGGCTCTTTAGGGGCATCAAAAGTGGAATTCAGGATCTTCTTGTAGCCCATAACATTTTCAATATAGCATTTTCTCCTTCTCCTTCCCAACCTTGTGATCCTACAGAGCTCTTTGGGAGTCCCGGGCTGCCTCCCTTTGATGGTCGCCAACTGCCACCATAGGACAATCCCAGTAAGGGGTCAATCGGTATGGACCCTGGTTCTATCCAATCCCTATCCCCATTCCATTGCTGAATGTATGTGATCCTTATGTTTCCTCCCTTATTTATGTTCCACCCCTGTTTTGCATCTGTTGTAATGCCTGTTCTGTTTTGTTATTGTGTTATGAATCAAACTGTAAACTGCTCCGAGCCTCCGGGGAGTGGCGGTATAGAAGTTTGAAACATAAATAAATAAAAAATTATCTTAAAGCAGGAAATTTTTGACATGGAGTTCTCTAGAAGTCAACAGGCATACACACCTTCAAACCACCTATAGGTTTATGGTGACCTCATGGATTGCATAGGCAAGGGATAATCAAAAAGAAAAATATAGCCTACAGCCCGTGGAATTCCCTGGCAGTCTGCATCTAAGAACTAACCAAACCTACTCCTGTTGTTGTTGTTGTTATTGTGCTTTCAAGACCAGATAGGATCTGGTGCATTTCAATATTTAGGCTCATAAATCAGTCTACTGGTAGATAAAATAAACAATAAGTCCAAACACTTTTAAATGGAGAGTTTAATTAGTTGCTTCATCTTAAAGGATATTATCAAACACAATAAGATATAGGGAAACTACACGCTTTGTTATATCCTAGTTGTGTATAGGGGGGGGGGGGTCCTCTCTCAAAACACAAAGCTGCAAGTCATTCCAAAAAGCTAACAGGTAAATCAAAGCATTAAACAGACATACATTACTCATCTTTGGAATTTATTGTCTTAGGCGGCTGCAACCGTTTCAATGGTACACTGCTTTTAAGTGCAACTTTCCTGTTCACAGCTATTGTACCCTGGATACGATATCTCCTTACTTATTGGATACCCTGTTGCACAAACACATGCCAGACCAGCAGTATAATAATCCAAGGAGCCTTGCAGGCTTCATACACGGTTTATAGGCTTTCACTGTGAAGAAACCATGGATGTTCTCAGCACGATCACACTACCAATTACATGGCCACATTAACATCATAATACCCCAGTATTTAACCACTAACCATGGGATAATATACAACTAGGTCCACACTGTGCTTTTATGTGTCTCTGAAGGATGTTGGGTGGGATTGAACTTGATTCGGTTGCTTTCTTGTGGAAGAAGTGAGAACAAGAACAAGGCAGCAGATGGGATTAGAATTAGTTACAGGCACACAAGATATGAAATCACATGCAGCTGGCAGCAGCTGGTGACAAGAGAAGCTTGTTAAGAGGCCACACAGTAGAAAACGTTTTATTTCAGGCCACTTGCACAACAGTCTGACACAGGGTGGTAGCGACCATAGTATGGAGAGTGCCTTTTCCACAAGGTTTCTCAGACCGCTACTTCACCTGCCTTGTGAGAACTTCACAGCTCTAATAAACTAAGGTAAGAATCCAAAGTACTTCATCAAGGACAAGAGAACCACAGCCAGGGCCAATTTTCAACACTTCTTTCGTAAACTGAACATCTAAAACCCAACCTCAAAATGCAATCTGAGGGTGACCAAAAGTCTAATTCCAGCTCCTTTAACTTTCAACTTCTAAGTTTAGTGAGGAAATTAGGTTTTGTTTGCTTCTTTGTTTTTGTTTCCAAAGCAAGGCACTACTCCGGGACTGATTATAACAATCTTGAGGACTTTTGGGCCCCTTCAACCCTTTTTTAAGTAATTGTTTCGGGTTCAGGAAAACTAGCAGGCTTGAAAACCATGGAAAACAAAGCTGGGGCTGCATTTGGCCTATTTAGCCCACCCAGAACCCTTCAATGCACACACACACACACACACACACACACACAAATTATTGTTCACTCCGTTTTTTGTTTTGTCTTATATTGTTTCTTTTGTGGCTTGTCTTTGATTGATGTTAATAGATGCATATATTTCTCATCCAAGGTTCTCTGAAACCCTAGTGAACTACAACAGGTTACCAAAGGTTCCACAAAGGATCGTGATTGGGGAATAACAACTTTTTTTTACCTGTAGATCAGGGCTGTCCAACAGGCGGCCCCGGGGCCGTACACGGCCCCCGAGCCACTTCCCTATGGCCCCCTAACTTGTTTTAATAAAATACAAATAAAAAATAAAAAAAAATTAAATTAAAAACCTACTTCTGGGTTTAGGCAAGCATCGCGAGACTACGCCAGCCACAGACGGGATTTCGAGGGAAGTGGTTTCGCGTAGTTTCGCGATAGCTGCCGAAATCTCGGGTCCCGCGGGATTTGCGGCCGGCCTGGGCGCGCGCCTCCTCCTCCCTTGCGGGTTCTTCCAGACCAGCCCCCATTCCCTCAGAGGGGGAGGAGGGGAGTGAGGCAGGGAAAGCCCATCCTGGCTCCATCCTCTTCCTGTGGAGGGCCCTCGCTTCCCGCCCCGCGGATGGGAGAGCCGCCGCGCCCGGCCTGAGCTTGACCTCGGCTCCAGCGGGGCTCTTCGGGGATGGCGGCGGCGTTGGCGCTTCGGCCCTGTGGCGGGGCTCCCGCAGTATGGGTAAGGAAGGGCCTGGCTCGAATCAATCAATCTAAAAACAGTGGGACGTTGGGTGAGGGGTGGTTTCCTTGGCGACGCTTTCTTCCCCTCCTCCGCGCCCCCTCCCCCTTGTTGTGCTGCCTTCCCCTGGCTTCCTCTGCGCCTGCCCCCGCAGCTTGTTTTCCCTTCAGGGAGGGAGGGAGGGAGCTCTTTGGGCCTCCTCCACCCGCCTCTGGGAAAGGAGGCCCCATCAAGCCCTGCGACGGCATTGAGGTGTTTGGGGGTTTTTTTTTGGTGTGTCCCAATTTGAGTGTGGACTCAAATAACTCAAAGGTATTAGGAAACATTCCCCCAAATCCACCTGTGTTCCCATTTGGGTATATTGAGTATTCATGCCAAATTTGGTCCAGATCCATCATTATTTGAGTCCACAGTGCTCTCTGGATGGAGGTGAACTACAACTCCACAACTCAAGGTCAATTGTAAGTAAATTGGAGCCGGGAGGGGCAGAGCTGGGGGGCGGAGGCAGACCCTTTGGCCTCCCAGGTGATCAGTGACCGGAATTCCGGCCCTTGGGCCCGTAGAAGTTGGGACAGCCCTGCTGTAGATGAAATAAAGGGGTTTCCAAAGAGTGGAAAATTATTTTGAGAATTCATCTTGAATAGAAAAACTGAGAAAAGCTAATGTATTGAGATCCAAATGAGTAAACTAACTCATTTTTCAATGATTCAACTAAAAATAATGCTTTACAGAAAGCAAGAAGTAGCTGGGAAGACTTAAACGAACCCATTTACAGGCACATGACTACACTGGAAACGTAAGAACATTGACATCACAGTAGACTGAAATAAACCACAAGTGGACAAGACACAGGTCTTGTTTAGGGAAAGATAAGAGCTATTTAGAAGATATAGGTAAATGAGATATGAAGAAATTAAAAGAGACTTCAAGCCTCAAATAGAAACCTACCCAGCTGCCCAACTTTACAGGAGAGCTGAACAGAAGCATTCATCTGAATCAAAACCTGCCAAGGAGACTAAACAAATTATGGCAAATTTGCCCTGTCTTTTCCGAAGTACACTCCCTTTACCCAATTCTTTAGGTCAAAAAAACAGAGTTGGGCAAAGGCTGGCCCTCCAAATGTTAGGCTGCAGCTCCTGTTAGCCTTAGCCAGTGCTGAGAGATTATGGGAGCTGCAATCAACGTCTGGATGGCTACTCTTCCAAATTCCTACAGTAAATGTTAACAATTTTTTACTCAAACTGGGAGTGGAAAATATAGAACGAATGAAAATTAGAATATCTAGGCTAATTTTGAAAATTGTTATCGGATACAGGACACTGAGAAAGTCAAAAGAAGCACACCAAGAACAAGACTATTTTGCAGGCTCAGACATTTGTGCCTCATGAAGTGTGACTTCAGATTCATTCTGAAGACAAACCTGACGAGTATAAATTACACACATTAGAGAGTTCACAGTTTTCTGCCTCAAAGAACACAGTAGATTTCCAAAGGTCAGAATTATACTGGACAATTTGCTGCCTACAGCAAGTAGAAACAGCCAATATGACTTTTGTATTATCATTTCTATTTTGTGTTTATAGCTTACAAACTCCCAACGTTACTGCACTTTTGAGCAATTAATGTACATATATGATCAAAATTGCAAATTAAATAATAAAGATTTGTATAAGGACAGGATTTACAAAGTGAAAACCTAATAAATGTATATGGTCCGATGTGTAAATCAAGGATAGGGAAGCACATGTCCCAATTGCCAACCCCATGCTGCCCCACAAGCCTTCAGATTTCCCCTCAAAATGTCTCAAAACAGGCGAAGCAGTTTTACCCCACAGCCACCTCAAATTTCCAAACCCACCCATGGCTTTCCAGAATGTTCCCAGTCCTAACTGTACATACATGAAATTACATAGTGGCCTCCTTCCTCAATCTGAAGAAAAATAATTTTGCCATAACAGGGAAAACTTGGAGAAGAGATAGTCAACAGGATTAACTATGAAGTTTCACTTCCAACCAAGTTTTTTTTTTAAAAATCATTTGGGCTACAATTTGTTCAGTTGGACCGATACAACACATATATGTTTTCCCAGATGTAACAGGACAGAAACTTGAGAAATTTGATGTTTTTCCCTCATAAAGAAGTAGCAGCTTTGCACAGAATAAGGACAGGAAGGGAAAATATTTTTCTGTTGCTAATGGGGTTGAAAATGTGTGCCTTGGGGTTTTTTTAATTGTTCTCAGTCTCTGGCAACCAAATGAAACGATCATCTTTTTCCTTCTCCTGTATGATTTTTGACATCTTTTGCCTAATGAAGAAGTCAGTGGAGCACCAAAGGCTTTCATGATGTATTCTGTGCATGTCAGTTGGTCAATAAAGATATTGCTCTTCTGTGGGATGCTGTTGTATTATGCATGCGTACGTTATGCTAACACTTAACAAATGTATTCTGCTAACAATGGCAGAAATGGAGTTACACATGCCACAACACTGTGCACTGTGGTTGGATGCTGCACAAGGACACTCAGTCATCAACACATGCTACACAATGTTGCTAGTTTACATGAAGCTCATGTAGCATCAGCACAGAGGATTTCCACAAGCAAACATTGATGCTACACTGATGCTGATTTACACCCTTAGCCTGGCTTCTTACTTAAACCCCTTGGTTACTTTCTCTGACTTAAAATAAGTAACTTTTTGGCATGTTTACACTTTAATGGCCCTGAAGTTTAGTGGTGCACTATGTTTTTCTTTGTCTTACAAGAGGTTTTAATTTATTGCACCAGATGCTAGTGTAATTTATCCTTCTGATAGTGCGCTGCCATATTCTGAAAGCAAGACTGGATTTTACTTTTCCAGTATACAACTCAGCAATATTGGGGCCATAAAAGATGTGTAGCCAGTCAAGACGCAACATAGTCATCTCAAAGGCCAGAAGAAGGTAACTATTGTGAATATCACAGTTCTCTTTGATAACAGGAAGCCAAGCATGAAGGAGGCTAGAGAACATAAACAACAGGAATACGCCCCTCTGGTTGAAGTACTAAGGCAGTGGTTCCCAAGATGTGGTCCGCAAGAACGAAAATATGTTCCATGGCCTCATCATTACTATACCATTGCCTCAAAACCACGTGACAATTAGAGTGACCGGTCTCGTGAAACCCTATTATAGTGCCAAGGCAACAGGGATATCGGGAGGGGAGAGGCTGACTACACACAAAAGATTACTACTATCACATCAGCTCTAGGTGATTAAATATGATTTCTGTGGGCAAACAGATGGCGACTACTGTATGGCATATGTTCTGTATCAGAAACTAGAGCTGATGTGGTCTATCCAATGCAATTTTCTGACTCAACACCCCAAATAACCAAACCAAAGCTAAATTTGACCTGTTTATGTATGTATGTATTATGATGTTGGAGAGTGGTCCTGGTCAAAGGTGTCCCTGGTCCAAAAAAAAGATTGGGAACCAGTGTACTAAGGGGTATAATGTCACTATCCCTGTGTTATTTATTGGGTGTCCTGAGTGCCTTGGACACAGAAAATGAACTTGAGAATTTAGGGTGGGAAAGTGCTATGCCAAATTTATGCACAAGCTAATGCTATCAGATACCATTAGATCAGGGTTTGGGGGGGGGGTGTGTTAAATTGCATTTACAAATATTCTCTAATAAAAAGGATTAATCTATAGCTGCTTCTATTAACTTAATGAAAAATATGTGAACTTATTTTAGCAACTAAAAACCCCACAACTTCTCTGCTATTCTCTCCCTGCCTAACTGCATTTCACTTACAGTTTTTGTTCATATCCATTTACATATGTAAAAGCCAACAATTGTATTTTGAGTTGGAGTTTTATCCAATGCTTATTTACTCAGAAATCAGTCCCTCTGGGTTCAGCAGGCTATATCCATATATATGAAAGCATTCGGCTGCAGCTTTAGGCATGTAAAGGCATAAAAAGGGATGTATTTCGTAAGCATAAATCAAAAGCCATTTTCCAGTACAAACATGTGACATGCATTCCACTTCTTTCAAGTCTCAAAATGCTACATGACAGTCAATCCAGGAATTTGCCAGCGGCTTCCCATTCAAGTACATGCCAGGGCCAACTGCTTAGCCTCAAACATCAGGGAGAAATCTCGAGCTTTTCGGGTACATAGTACTCCAAGCATCCTGTTCAACTTCATTGTTATGCACAGGAGTGAATCAACAAATCTTGATCATTTACAGTGCCAGAAAAAACCAAACAAAAATATCATAATTCTGCTGAATTAAAGGGGTGCTTAGTGAAAATGTTGGCACGGATGCAAAGCAATATGCTTGATTTCATAGAATCATACAATCATAGAGTTGGAAGAGACCTCATGGCCCATCCAGTCCAACCCCATTCTGCCAAGAAGCAGGAAAATCACATTCAAAGCAGCCCTGACAGATGGCCATCCAACCTCTGCTTAAAAGCCTCCAAAGAAGGAGCCTTCACCACTCTCCGGGGCAAAGAGTTCCACTGCTGAACAACTCTTACAGTCAGGAAGTTCTTCCTCATGTTCAGGTGGAATTTCCTTTCCTGTAGTTTGAAGCAATTGTCCCACTGCGTCCTGGTCTCCAGGACAGCAGAAAGGAAGCCTGCTCCCTCCTCCTTTGACTCCCCCTCACATCTTGATACCTGGTCCTCATTGTATCTCCTCTCAGCCTTCTCTTTTGCAGGCTAAACATGGCCAGCTTTTTAAGTCGCTCCTCATAGGGTTTGTTCTCCAGACCCTTGATCATTTTAGTCACCCTCCTCTGGACACATTCCAGCTTAGCATCAACATCTCCCTTCAATTGTGATGCCCAGAATTGGACACAGTATTTCCGGTGTGGTCTGACCAAGGCATAACAGAGGGGTAGCATTACTTCCCTGGATCTAGACACCAGACTCCAATTTATTGCAATAGCCGGATAGTTTTCCTTCTTTTTCTAAGTAGTTAAAATAAACAACATAAATTGACACGTCCATTGAAATTGACCAACAGTGGAACAGTTGATATCAGGAGGCATGCCTTTTATATTGGTACTCGAAATCCTCGGGCACATTCAGTATGAAGCCAAGAGTCACAACTCTCGTTATGTACTAGGAACAAATCCCTAATATGTTATCTACTGTGTGCTTGTAAACATTCCTCTCTCCTTCACACCCACCACCACAAACAACAACGCAGTCATTACATGCCCGCCTCCACACTGCGTGAAGCGCCCCCAAGCTCTAAATAGCCCCAAGACACTTTTATTTTGCCATCTTCTCATAAATAGTAATTTCACACATTTTCCCAAGAGGACCTATGAAGCGAACCTTCAGCATCACTGCTATCATGTACAGGAGGCTTAAAATAACCCAGTGCACCATGACAAGAAGCAAACAGGTTTTGGCAGTAGAACTGCATCCTCAAGCGAAAATGCAGGCTGCTAAAATCAAAACACCCCACATTGGGATCTTTTTGCTCCATCAAATTAGTCATGCATTAAAATACCATCTTCACTGCCATTAAAATCTGATTTTGGGAAGGTTATCTATCTAATTATGAAATTACTTCCATGCAACAATATTATCTGGGTAAAGCTGGGCTCCATCCCATAACAATAAATCTAAACTGTAGCTCGGGCAGAAACAGAAAAGTGCATTGTTATAGGAAAGGGTGTCTATTTTGAGTACTGATCAGAATAAATTTACAGTCTTTCCCACAGAATCAGAAATATTTGTCCATTTAGGACAAATGACCCAGATGTATTTTGATGTGTTCTGTGGTGCCTTTTGGATTAACACATTTGTGTCATTAGTTTCTATTGGCTACTTAATCAATGTTGTGTCAAAAGCTTGTAGTTTCAATGTCGTTCCATTGAAAAAGAATATCTACAATAGCTAGAGCGATTTTTTTTAAATTGTGGTAGAAAAAAATCATTCTACATTGAATACAGCCTGCAAGTCTTTTAAGGTCCATTTGAAAAATACTGAAAAGCTCATCCCAGGAGGGCCTTATATCAAGGTTGGAAGAGGCGATCGCCCTTGCCTCCATCAACCTGCATCATACCAGCAAACACATAAATTGGGTTTTTGTGACTAATCTTAGGACCAGGCAGATTGGTACGGGAGTAGGCAATCTTTCTAAAGGCCCAGTTCAGCTCTGGGAATTGCAGCTATCTCAAATTGATAACAGAAACAATATTGGGTGTAGTGATCTCCTAGCCCCCAAAAACAACCTGATGGCTACATTCTGTGCCAAGTGAATCCTTGAAATGAAGGTGGGCAAAGGGCAGACCTGATACTCTTGTCCAACATTTCTCAGCACTTGCTAGGACTGATGGGTGTTGCAGTCCAACAACACTTGCCCACCTAAATCTTACGACTTCTTTAAAGACATCTTCATATTGTTCCAGCTCAGTCAGGGCCCTTCCACACAGCCATATAACCAAGAATTTCAAGGTAGAAAATCCCACGATAGCTGCTTTGAACTGGGTTATCTGAGTCCATATTGCCATGTATTTCAGTTAAATGCAGAAAATGTGGGATTTTATTCAGCTGTGTGGAAAAGGAACTAAGGTCCCCTCCACACTGCCCCTTTATACCATTATCTCATCCCAGATTATCTGTTTATTATTTACTTTATTTATTTACTTTATTTATATTCTGCTCTTCTCACCCCAAAGGGGACTCAGAGAGGAGTACAGGTACACATACTTAACTGACAATCCCTGCCGTTTTCCACATACAACATATAGACAAACAGAGGCAAACTCTGGCCACTAGGGGGACCTGATGCACTCCTCATCTCTCAGCGTCCCCAGCGTCCCTTGTTGTTCCTTCCACTTTTTTCAGCGTTCCTGGAGTTCTTTTATGGCCTCATAATTCAGTCAAAATTTGCCTCCCCACTTAATGTGGTACCTTTATCTCCTACTTGACAGATGCAACCGTCTTTGGGCTGCAAAGATCGACAGCAGGCTACACTTAAATGTCGAGCACCCACCTCGACCCAGGCAGGCCTTGAACTCATGATCTACTGGTCAGAGAGATCTTCTGCAGCTGACACTTAGCCAGCTGCACCACAGTCCAGGTGCTATTTTATCTGGCAGTGGGGACTCATATATTACAGTTTAAAACAGATAAACTGGGATCAGATCCTGGGGTAAAGGGCAGTGTGGAAGGGCCCCGAGTAATGAATGACTGTAGTACAGTCTGACAGGGAGTGAGCCAAAGCTGGTAAAATCTGCTTCTGGAAACCAACAAAATCTGTGCCTCTGCAAATAGTCTCAAGTACAAGAGAACCCCAAGCCATGCTCTTGGTCCTTCAAAAGAAAAGCAATCTCTTCTCACAATAATCTCACACCTCATGCTGTTGTAAAAGGTTTTCAATACCAACTTATTCTGAACAAATACTCAACTTCTTTGCTTTCTCTTTTCTCAAAGTTTAATACAGATAACTGATCAGGATTCCCATTAAAAGTCCAGGACTCTTTTTTGGAAAGGAAAGTAATATTGGCACACGAACTACAGAAGAAAAAAGCCCCAACTAGCACAAGGTCTCCAGATGCCACAAAGCTTGGGAAACAAGACAAAAACCCAGAATCATTTGAAAAGCCAACCAGAAGAAAGAAAAGAGATCCTTCAACATCACGTCTTGGGTACACCCCTCTAGAAAGAACTATGGCCATTTGTAGTGTTGCGCCGCCACCGCCACCACCACAACTTCTATATGTGCTAGGTCTCAGAAGAATGGCAGACTGAATAGGATCAAAGTCCACAGAAATGTCCAAAAGAATCAAAGAGACTGCATTCTCCCTTTCCCTACTGTCATTCATTTACCAGGATCAGCAACAATTTCGAGACCATTTCAATTTCAAAACCACACTGAAACAGATTGAAGTAAACAGCATGCTGTACACATACAAGAGAAGCGGGCCTTTGAAGTACGCTTCTCAGTTGGCGACACTACAGCACTTTAATGGACCAAAGTTCAATTGTTATCCTTATCTAGAGCAGACCCATTGAATCAATTGCTGAATGACAAATCAACCCTTATGCAGATTGCAATGGTTCAATGAATCTATTCTAGATTTTGCCCATATGCTCTACTGTCACTAAATAGTCTCTTCAATCTTTAGGACAGTGAAGAGAAGACTTTCCTATAGTTCATATCAGACCAATGAATATGTCCAATGTGGTGGGATCATGGGAACGTAAATCCTAAACATGTAAAAAGTCAAGAACATCAGCACCAGAAAGGTAATGTTAGGGAAGCCAATGGATTAAAGCCCAATCTCTGGCACTATCACTTTACTTTAAGGAGAGGTATGACAAAGCATGTGAAGATTTTGCTTCCATCTCACTGCCTTACTTGTATCTCAAACTAATAAATCGCAGATATACTTTATTATTCATTAGAAGACAATGCAATGCTCTAGTTCATCTGAGTCATAAAAGCAAGTCTACTACTTTAAATACCACTCAAAAAGTCTGCAAAATATTATACTTCACCTTTTCTATAAATGCTGCATTAACTCCTCACCCTGACAGTATATTCAACCACACCCACATATCAAAATTATAGTAAAGTTGCTCTATCCTCCCTCTACACCCAATGACATTTCACTGACTCTCAACAACTTCTGCTAGAATCTCTAAGGGCCTTCTTGCTAAATAATGCTGTAAAGAAACCCAGAAGTTCTCATTCTCCTTTGGACCTTAGGCTAGTTCCCATCTCCCAACAGATCTAGGTATCACTTTGCCTCTGACACAAAGAATGAAGCCTGCTAGTTCACCAGGCCTACAGCTTGGGTCCTTTAATCACCGTGTTACCTCATCCTTTGCATGTGCAAACTATGGCCCCCATCTCACTAACTTTCCACTCAGGAAAGCTCTCAGCCCTTGGAAAGACAAACTCACCTTGTCTTTTTTGCAAGATGAAAGCATGTTAGAGAAATCTGCTATACAGGATTTTCAGGAAAGGGAGGCAGCAAACATGACATTAGTTCACCTCTGGAAAGTCAGGAGTGTAACCAAGACGGCACAAAAGCTTTAACCACTGAGAACAAAGAACACCTTGACAAATATGGCACAGCAATGCTATGACAATGTATTTTTGTGGGCAGATAAACCATTCTGGCTGATTTAATAATTTGTGGTCTTAATTTTGAAGAAGAACAAAGAATGTTGAAGTCTCTACAGTCTTCCTTTAAACCCACCAACAAGACATTTATTCATGTGAGCTAAGACTGTCAGTCCCTATTGTCCAACTTCTCACATCTGAGAATGCCTACAAATGAATACTTTCATCAGAAATATATTCTAGTCCACAAATGCTTATGTCACAATTAATAAGTCTTTTAAGGTCTTTTAAGGTCTTTTAAGACTCATGAGCCCCTGGTGGTGCAGCGAGTTATACCGCTAAGCTGTTGAACTTGATAACCAAAAGGTCAGTGGCTTGAATACGGGGAGTGGGGCGAGTTCCTGCAGTTAGGTCCATCTTCTGTCAACCTAGCAGTTTGAAAACATGCAAAAGTGAGTAGATTAATAGGTACCGCTTCATCTGGAAGGTAATGGCGCTCCAGGCTGTCATGCCAGCCATATGACCTTGGAGGCATCTATGGATAATGCTGGCTCTTCAGCTTAGTAAAGGAAATGAGCACCACTCCCCCCCCCTCCCCCAGAGTCGGATACAACTAGACTTAATGTCAAGGGAAACCTTAACCTTAACCTAAGACTCATAGTCCTTTGCAAAAAGAAAAAAACCCTGCTATCTTGGAGCAGTCTGGTTCTTTAATCCACTCAGTCAATAATAATATGAACAGCTGCTTTAAGTCTCCTTGTGGGGAGAAAAATCAGGGTATAAACATCACCATCATCATCCAATACATATTATAGAGATTAACTACAATCAGTCATCTACAGACTCGGCTTCAGACCGGGTCATGGAACTGAAATAGCTTTGGTCTCCTTAGTGGATTATCTATGGAGAGAATTTCATAGGAGGAGTGCGACCCTGTTGGTTCTTATGGACCTCTCAGGGGCCTTCGATACTGTACACCACTATCCTTCTCGGATGCCTTGTGGGAGTGGGGCTTGGAGACACTGTTTCTTCAATGCTGACACCTAGGAGCATGTAACATTCAGAATGACTTCCTTTTGCTTAGGCGCCCAAACTTTGCTTCCATCCATGCCTTCTCTGCGGTTCTTTCTGGGATCTAACCTAGACAATTGTAGTCCAACCTCCTCCTCTACTATTCCTATCTACTCAAATGGTTTCCTCAGAAAACGGAACTACCTTGGAAACATGTCTTTTACTAACTACATTAACAAAGTAATCCCATAAATGAGTTAAGTGCAGGTCGTTCCTGAGCTGGCAAGACTAAAGTCTTCAAGTTGCAGCTCAGTTTCATGTCCAAAGTTTTACTGCTTTAGCACCCAGGCCAAGGTCTGAGAAGCCTGAAGGTTTTTCCCCTCTACTGTCATCTCCACAAAACAAACTCCTCCCTAAAATACCTGAGAAGCCCAAGCGTCACATGAAAGTGCCCTGTCCAAACTTCAGCTCCTTCTTGAAAGGCAAGCAATACGTTGTAAGATAAGCAGAAGTAAATGTTTCCCCAATTTCCTCAATTACCACCGAGAAGGCAGAGGAACTGTGACAAAGAAAAAAGAAATATAATTCTTTCTTCTTTGAGGCCTAGATGAACTGTGTGTTTTTGCAGGCATATGAGCCCACAATTTCTGGCATTAATTTTCAGGCTATTCCAGGAAGCTTCACTTTTCCTTCAACCTCAGTCTGTCATCCACAATAGAATAGCTTTATTGTCATTGTACATTGTTGTTAACTACCTTCAAGTCACCTTGGATATGGTGACCCCAAGATTACACACAATATTTATTGGCCTCCACAGCAGAGCCGTTAAAAGAATTCACCAGGAGTGCACTTGAAACATCACAAACGTTTTGTTATTGCAGTGAGTCCAATGATATCCTCTTCCTGCTGCTCTCTGTCTTCACCACTTCCAGGAACCCCTCACCCAGAGATTTTGACTTCCCTCCTTGTGAGGAAGGGCATGCACAACAGAGTACATACAAAGCCTCCTGGGTGAGTAAGCCACACATGAAAGCCATCAGCCTTATCTCCAGCCTTCCTTCCCTCCCTTCTTCACCTCCAAGCAATACACTTTGCATCATCACAAGTTTCCTTATGTCAATGATTACCATTACTACCATCACTTATTCCCGTGTATGAACATGGTAATTTTGAAAGCAAATAAAAAAGCAGGCACCACAGCCAATACATACATCCACTCTGATGATACCTCCTCATACCCCTCATCTCTGCAATCTCTCATACTGTCCTCCCCGCTCCGACTTCCTCATTTGCATCCCTGTACATTTCCATTAATTTCCATGAAATAGTGCACATAAGGCAACAAAAATGATCAAAGGTTTGGAAGGAAAGCCCTATGAGGAGCAGCTTAGGGCACTGAGGGTGTTTAGCTTGGAGATAAGAAGGCTGAAAGGGGACAAAAGGGCCAAGTTTAAATATAAAAATGGATTTCAGATGCTCGTTTTCTGCTGCTCTGCAGACTAGGGCACAAAGCAGTGGACTCAAATTACAGGAAAAGAGATTCCACCTAGATCTCAAGAAAGCTGTTCAAGAGTGGGATATGCTGGCTCAGTCTGGAGGAATTTCCTTCTATGGAGGATTTTAAGAAGAGGTTGGATGTCCATCTGTCAGGGGTGCTTTAACTGTACTTTACCTAAATGGCAGAAACGGGTTGGTCTGGATGATGTCAGGGATCTATTTGAACTCTAGGATTCAAATAGCACCAAGTGTATGCATAGCACTCTGCAAAGCAAAACTAAAGCCACATCTACACTGCCTATTTGCATTCAATCACTTATATGGAATGAACTCATATAAGGCTCAGTCTAGACCAGGGCTGGCCAGGAAGTCGATTGCGATCGACCAGTCAATCCCGGGACTGAAGGAGGTCGATCCCAGCCGGATGGGGCACTTCTCAGAGGGGATGGAGCCAGGCCGCGCCATGCCCCGCCCCCTCCCCCGGCTTTGGCACTCCCAGCAGCTTCTCCAGGCTTGAGGATGGCAATGCCAAGCTAGTAGTGGCATAGGAGCTCCAAAGCCAAAGCCTGGAGGAGCTGCTGGGAGGGGCTTGGCAGGGGCCTGGCACGGCCTGCCCCCTCTGGCTTTTGCTCTACCAGCAGCTTCTCCAGTCTTGAGGATGGCAATGCCAAGCCAGTGGTGGCATAGCTAGCACAAGGCTGGCTTGGCACTGCCATCCTCAAGCCTGGAGAAGCTGCTGGTAGAGCTGAAGCCAGAGGGGGGTGGAGCTAGGGCACGCCAAGCCCCACCCCCACCCCTCCCCTCTCCAGCCTTGAAGTGGTAGGTATTCCACACAGTTGAATAAAATCCCATGTTATCTGCTTTGAATCAGATTATATGGCAGTGTGGACTCAGAAAACCTAGTTCAAAGCAGATATTGTGTTATATGTTTCACATTTTTGTAGTGGGGAGGTAGATCATTTTGACTTGGTTTTATTATAAGTAGCTCACATGCTGAAAAAGTGTGGGCACCCCTGATCTAGACAGACAGCAGATTCCCCGGTAAGTCTGTGGAAGCAGAAAAGCTGAAAAGAGTACATTTCTAGTAACTCTGGTTCCGTTTATCCAAGCCTTTGGCCCCATCTATACTGACCACTTCATACAGTTTCCACTGGAAAATCCAGGAACCAGCTTGTGGCCCAGATCGCGATTGCACAAACCACAGAGCCCCAGCACACATTAAGGCTTTTTTTTAAGCTTCAAACTGTGTTGAAAGATCCGTGCAGATGGGGCCAAAGCAGGCCAAAGGCCTACAACCAAAGAGGCACACCCACTCCAACAATACCTTCAAGCACAAGCCTCATTTACACTGCCATATTTCAAAACAAGGATTGGAGATAAAGCTTCAGCGGAGACACCTTTTGTCCATGATGATAACTCTTCCAGGGGTGAATTTCCCTTCTGAGGGATAGATTTCTCTCACTTCCTGTTGTCTCACTCCCATTCTTAACTATGAGTCATTTGTAAGTCAGATCTTTGTAACTCAGGAACTTCAAACACAGTCCCTATCTACACTGCCATATAATGCAATTTGAAACTGCGTTCTAAGGTAGTCGCATGCAATGCAGTTTAGCAGAATTGAATCACAAGCATATACAGTATAGCTGGAGTTAAAACTTTAAAAGTGTACATACCATTTCAACTTATGAGCAAACCTACAGAACCGATCTCATTCGTAATTTGGGGGCTGCTGTATATGAATTTATGCCATGCATGGACCAACCTCGTCCCTCCAGGTGTTTTGGACTTCCACTCCCACAGTTGACTTCAAGTTAAGAATGCGGAACAGACAACAGGAAGTAAGAAACTCTTGAAAAAGTTGCCATAGGGAAAAAGTGTCCACTGGAGCCTTATCACCAATCTTTGTTTCCACAACAAGCTAATTTTTTCTAAATGCAATGATCATGGGGACATAAAGAGAACTGTAATCTTCTGAACAGGGGCACAGACAGCAAAACAAACACCACAGGGGTCTTAACTCTTCCCTGTGCCATCCAAAGCTACAGGATATAGATAAATAGATAGATAGATAGATATAAAGATATATATCTTATAAAATGTCCGTGTTCCGACTTACAAACAAATTCAACAAACCTACAGAACCTCTCGTGTTCGTCGATTGCCTGTCTATGAATCTATGCTGAGCATATAATGCAGTAGAGAAAGGGCCTGAGAGACTTTGGGTGGGTGACGCCTGGCTCAACAACAGTCCATGTGAAAGAGATATTGGAGCCTTTCTGGACAAGTTGAACATGAGTCAAGAATGTGATGCAGCAGCCAAAAAAACAAATGGGATTTTGGACTGAATCTATTATTATTATTATTATTATTATTATTATGGAGGCTAGATAGCCACCTGTCAGGGTGCTTTGCTGGAGCCTTTCCTGCATGGCTCAATGGGATTGGACTGGATAGCCCATGCGAGCTCTTCCAGCATTATTATTATTATTATTTACTATTATTATTATTATTATGGCTACATGGCCACCTGTTGGGGGGGGGGGGTTGGACCGGATGGTCCATACAAGCTCTTCCAGCTTTCTTGTTGTTGTTATGGAGGTTGGATGGCCATCTGTCAGGGTGCTTTGGTGGTGCCTTTCCTGCATGGCAGACTGGGGTTGAAATAAATGACCCATGCAAACTCTTCCAGCTTTATCATTATTATTGAGGATGGGCAACGATCTGTCAGGGGTGCTTTGATGGTGCCTTTCCTGCATAGCAGAATGGGATTAGATCAGATGGCCCATGCAAGCTCTTCCAGCTTTATTATTACTATGGAGTCTGGACGGAAATCTGTCGGGGGAGTTCTGATGGTGCCTTTCCTGCATGGCAGAATGGGGTTGGACTGGATGGCCTATGTAAACTTTTCCAGCTGTATTATTATTATGGAGGTAGGGGGGCTATCTGTCGGGGGTGCTTTGATGATGTCTTTCCTGTATGGCAAAATGGGGTTGGACCGGATGGCCCATGCGAGCTCTTCCAGCTTTATTGTTATTATTGAGGCCAGATAGGTATCTGCCAGGGGTGCTCTAATGGTGCCTTTCCTGCATGTCAGAATGGGTTAGGACCGGATGGCCCATGCAAGCTCTTCCAGCTTTATCGTTATTGTGGAGGCTGGATGGCCATCGGTTGGGGGTGTTCTGATGGTGCCTTCCCTGTATGGCAGAATGGGATTGGACCAGATGGCCCATTTGAGCTCGTCCAGCTTTATTATTATTATGGAGACTGGACGGCCATCTGTCGGGAGTGCTTTGATGGTCCCTTTCCTGTATGGCAAAATAAGGTTGGACCAGATGGCCCATGCAAACTTTTCCAGCTTTTCTTGTTGTTGTTGTTGTTATTATTGAGGCCTTATAGCTATCTGTCGGGAGTGCTTTGATGGTGCCTTTCCTGCATGGCAGAATGGGGATCAACTGGATGGCCCATATGAGCTCTTCCAGCTATTATTATTATTATTATTATTATTATTATTATTGAGGCTGGATAGCCATCTGTCGGGAGGTTAGACTAGATGGTCCATGCAAGCTCTTCCAGCTTTGTTGTTATTATGGAGGCTGGATGGCCATCTGTCGGGGGTGCTCTGATGGTGCCTTTCCCGTATGGCAGAATGGGGCTGGACTGGATGACCCATGCAAACTTTTCCAGCTATTATTATTATTAATGAGGTGGGATAGTGATCTGTCGGGGGTGCTCTAATGGTGCCTTTCCTGCATATCAGAATGGGTCTGGACCAGATGGCCCATGTGAGCTGTTCCAGCTTTATTGTTATTATCTATCCAGTATTATGGTGAGGCCATCAGAGCTCTTCCAGCCATTCTGTTATGGAGGCTGGATGGCCATCTGTCGGGGATGCTTTGATGGTGCCTTTCCTGCATGACAGAATGGGGTCGGACCAAATGGCCCATGCGAGCTCTTGCAGCTTTATTGTTTTTATGGAGGCTGGATGGCCATCTGTCGGGGGTGCTTTGATGGTGTATTTCCTGTATGACAGAATGGAGTTGGACTGGATGAAGACGGATAGCTATCTGTTGGGGGTGATTTGATGGTGCCTTTCCTGCATGGCGGAATGGGGTTGGACTGGAGCTCTTCCAGCTATTATTATTATTATTATTATTATTGAGGCCAGATAGCTATCTGTTGGGAGGTTAGACTAGATGGTCCTTGCAAGCTCTTCCAGCTTTGTTGTTATTATGGAGGCTGGATTATCTGGAGGCTCTGATGGTGCCTTTCTGTATGGCAGAATGGGGCTGGACTGGATGGTGCAAACTTTTCCAGCTATTATTATTATTAATGAGGTGGGATAGTGAGAATGGGGCTGGAGTTGGGCTGGATGGCCCATGCAAACTTTCCAGCTAGCTATTATTATTATTAATGAGGTGGGATAGGCCAGTGCCTGATGGTGATCTGTGGCAGAATGGGGTTGGACTGGATGGCCCATCATGAGGTCTTCCAGCTCTAATGGTGCCTTTCCTGCCTGGGCCATGCAAGCTCTTCCATGTTTTATAATGAGGTGGGAGCTTGGTGTGATGTATGGTCCATGCAGGCTCTTCCAGCTTTGTTGTTATTATTGAGGCTGGATAGCTATCTGCCGGGAGTGCTTTGATGGTGCCTTTCCTGTATGGCAGAATGGGGTTGGACTGGATGGCCCATATGAGGTCTTCCAGCTGCTATTATTATTATTATTATTATTATTGAGGAGGCTGGATAGCCATCTGTCGGGAGGTTAGACTAGATGGTCCATGCAGGCTCTTCCAGCTTTGTTGTTATTATGGAGGCTGGATGGCCATCTGTCGTGGGTGCTCTGATGGTGCCTTTCCTGTATGGCAGAATGGAGTTGGACTGGATGGCCTATATGAGCTCTTCCAGCTGCTATTATTGTTATTATTATTATTATTATTGAGGCTGGATAGCCATCTGTCAGGAGCTTAGACTAGACGGTCCATGCAGGCTCTTCCAGCTTTGTTGTTATTATGGAGGCTGGATGGCCATCTGTCGGGGTGCTCTGATGGTGCCTTTCCCGTAGGGCAGAATGGGGCTGGACTGGATGACCCATGCAAACTTTTCCAGCTATTATTATTATTAATGAGGTGGGATAGCGATCTGTCGAGGGTGCTCTGATGGTGCCTTTCCTGTATGGCAGAATGGGGTTGGACTGGATGGCCCATATGAGGTCTTCCAGCTATTATTATTATTATTATTATTATTGAGGCCGGACAGCCATGTGTCGGGAGGTTAGACTAGACGGTCCATGCAGGCTCTTCCAGCTTTGTTGTTATTATGGAGGCTGGATGACCATCTGTCGGGGGTGCTCTGATGGTGCCTTTCCCGTAGGGCAGAATGGGGCTGGACTGGATGGCCCATGCAAACTTTTCCAGCTTCCAGCTTTATTATTATTATTATTATTATTATTATTGAGGCTGGGTAGCCATCTGTCAGGAGCTTAGACTAGATGGTCCATGCAGGCTCTTCCAGCTTTGTTGTTATTATGGAGGCTGGATGGCCATCTGCCGGGGTGCTTTGATGGTGCCTTTCCTGTAACTTTTCAAGCTTGATAATTATTATTGAGGGTGGACGGCCATCTGATGGTGCCATGCGGGCCTTGATGAAGGGGGGGTGCTCCCCTTGATGGTGCCTTTCCTGCATGGCAGAATGAGATTGGACCAGATCGCCCATGCGAGCTCTTCCAGCTTTATTGTTATTATTGAGGGTGGACGGCCATCTGCCGGGGGTGCTCTGATGGTGCCATGCGGGCTCTTCCACCTTGATGAGGGGGGTGGGGCTGGATGTCCCCTGGGGTCCCCCCTTCCCCCTCCCTCCCAGGGCACTCACCGGAATCGCCCCCCGCAGTGCTGGCACTGTTCCCCGACCCATCCGTGGGCGCACTGGCAGTGTCCGGTGCTGGGCTGGCAGCGTCCCCCGTTGGCGCAGGGCTTCTCGCACTCCTTCTCGGGCGCCGCCTCCGAGGCCCCCGCCCCGGCCACCGCCACCGAGGAGGACGACGAGGAGACCGGGCCCAGCGCCGGGAGGAGCAGCAGCAGCGCCACCGAGGCCGAGAGGCCCTCCCGGAGGAGGAAGAAGGCCAGCCGCCTCCACCGCCGCCACTCCATCGCCTCACTGACGGAGAGGAGGAGGAGGAAGCAGCTTCGCCGACGGTGGCCGGTAGGAGGACCCGAAAAACGCCGCCGACTACGGGTCTCCGCGAGGTCCAACCTTCTCCCTTTCTTTCCTTCAGTCACAACCCAATTCAGAGGCAGGACTACGGGTCCCCGCGAGGCTCAATCTTCTCCTCGTTCTCTCCTTCGGAAAAAGAGCTCAAGCTTCTCCGCGTCCCCTCCCGATGACGTTACGGGCCGCCCTGGACTAGGGGGAGGAGCTACAAGAGGATTGGAGGAGGCCTTCAGCGTCGCATAGGACGTCTCGCGCTAGCGAAGAGGGTTTTGTATCCAAGCAACCGACTAAGCAAAGGGACGAGAGGTGATAAGGCGGGGCTTCAGAATGGAAAATCCTATCCGATTGGTTGGCGTGCTAGATTGAAAGGACAGTCGACCAATGAAAGACGTGGATTTCAATCAGGTTCAGGACCATGAGGGGAGACTGAAGAGGGATAGGGCGGGGCTTCTGGATTGGAAACCTTATCTGATTGGTTAGCACGCTAGATTGAAAGGATAGTCGACCAATGAAAGACCTGGATTTCAGTCAGGTTCAGGACCATGAGGGGAGACTGAAGAGGGATAGGGCGGGGTTTCTGGATGGGAACCCTTATCTGATTGGTTGGCATGCTAGATTGAAAGGGCAGTCAACCAACTAAAGACCTGGATTTCAAGCAGGTTCAGAACTCTGAGGGGAGACTGAAAATCCTATCCGATTGGTTGGCGTGCTAGATTGAAAGGACAGTCAAACAATGAAAGACCTCGATTTCAGTCAGGTTCAGAACCATGAGGGGAGACTGAAGAGGCATAGGGCGGGGCTTCTGAATAGGAATCCTTATCTGATTGGTTGGAAACCTAGATTGAAAGGGACGCCAACCAATAAAAGACCTGGGCCTCAGAGAGGGTTATACGGGGAGACTACAAGAGTTTGAAGAGAGATAGGGCGGGACTTCGGGGTGCCAATCCTTATATGATTGGTTGACAAACTGGATTGAAAGTACCGCCGACCAATTAAAGACCTAGATTTCAATCAGGTTCAGAACCATAAGGGGGAGACTGAAGAGGGATAGGGCGGGGCTTCTGAATAGGAATCCTTGTCTGATTGGTTGGCAAGCTAGATTGAAAGGACCACCAACCAAGTAAAGACATGGACCTTAGAGAGGTCTATGCGGGGAGACTACTGTACAAGAGTTTGAAGAGGGATAGGGCGGGGTTTCGAGGTGCCAATCCTTATGTGATTGGTTGACAAACTAGATTGAGAGGACCTCCAACCAATTAAAGACATGGACTTCAAATAGAACATTCCCATAGGTACAGAATCATGAAGAGTAGGCCTGGGCAAACTTGAACCTTTCAGGTGTTTTGGACTTCAACTCCCACAATTCCTCACGGCCTCAGGCCCCTTCCAAAGGAAGGGCCTGAGGCCGTGAGGAATTGTGGGAGTTGAAGTCCAAAACACCTGAAAGGTTCAAGTTTGCCCAGGCCTGATGAAGAGAGACTACAAGAGTTTGCAGAATGTTAGATGGTGCATCTCTCAGCATTACTTCGCGAAAGAAGATTCTTAGGAAGGACTCATCCCACGCTTTTTACAAGCACGTTGATGACTAAAAAGGGCAATCTGAGATAGACAAGTCTGGTTACAGAAAGCACAGCAGAAAGTCTCCTTGAGTGATGCTGTTTCCAAGTTGCGGTTCTTTCTGCGTTGTCGTTTCTCTTCGAGACCCATTCGGTGTGACTTCTCGAAAGAGGCCGCAGCATTGTGGATAGTGCGTCTCCATGCCTCCCGATGTGAGGCCAGGGTGGACCATTGTTGGTGATCAATCTGGCCGAGCCTGAGATGTTGTTTCATGGAGTCCTTATATCTCTTTTTGGGGGCGCCTCTCTTGCGCTGACCCATGGCAAGTTCACCATAGAGCAGTATCTTTGGGAGGCGGTGGTCCTCCATCCTAGAGACGTGCCCTGCCCAGCGCAGCTGTGTTCTCAATAGCATGGCCTCAATGCTAGTGATCCCTGCTTGCTCAAGGACAGCAACATTAGTCACATGGTCGGTCCAGTGTATATTTAGGAGTGTGCAAAGACAGCGCTGATGAAAGCGTTCGAGGAGTTGTAGTGTTGCAGCAATCTGGGGTCCCAAAACTCCCAGGCAAATACTTCTAACTCTCAGGCGGCGACTTTCGTGTGGGCACAGGGACGGAAGACGCAACAATTGATACTGGTACAAATGAAGCCAACTTTATTTGCAAAACATCAGCTGACGGAGTCTGCTAGCATAAAAGCTGCTAAGATGGCAGAGCCCCGAACAAATGCCAACACTCAGTTTTTATACATCCAATGGCGACAGACCCTTGATCCCGCCCATCTTCACAACTTGCAATAGGCTGGCACTCATGAGCCCATTTCATTACCCAATTAAACAAAGCATTGTTCAGCATTACACTCTTATTTGTTAAAAGATGTGGCGCAGTATTAATTTTTCAGTCTCACGGTATGTTATCTGCCATATGGGCAAGATGTTCTTGACTCGCAACATTTCTACGGCCATTCCCCTGTGCCTGCCAACAGGAATGGCCTCATTTGCCCATGCACGCTTTCTAACCATTCAGATACAATGTAAACAACGCAGCATGGTGGACTATGGGCCAATCAGGCCGCTTTTTATCTAGAGGCACATGATGTTCTCCTAGCAAATCACTGCTTGTGCCTATGTACCAATCAGAGCTGATTATTCCCGTCATGGCTTTTGGCGAGCTACCTCGCTATTCTAAGGCCAGCTATACTAAAACCTTTGCTGTGCATCACTCTCTCCTGACAGTACTTCTGCAAAAAGCATCAATTCCGCTTTAGTAGGTGTTGGCAAAACGTGACCCATGTTTCA
>JARBWK010000012.1:109606516-110141363 GCA_030556195.1 Anolis apletophallus | reverse complement strand
TTGATTTCACATCGTTCTCCCGTGTTGGAAGCGCCACTGTGCTTCAGGTGGAGAAACGACGGTACTATCTATGCTACAGGGGATCAGAGGGAGGGTGAATATGAACTCTACAACAGAGTTGAACTAGGGTCCTACCCCGCATGCAATCACACAATTACTATACATGAACATTACCGACCACATTGTGGTCTGAAGACTAAGGGAACCTGGACTTGGGATTGGGAGTATTCAAAGTGCACCTATATCTTGTATGGGGAACCAACAGGAAGATGCCCTGGTAAATCTGGTACAGAATCTACCCGCCGGTCGCACTGGCCGCCGGGTGCAGGACTTGCCAGCAGGGGTCTTTTGGATTTGTGGAACTTGGATAGGGCAAGTTTTACCCGTTGCTTGGAGTGGGACTTGCACTATGGGGACAATTGGACTGGGAGGGCTGAGAATACACCCGAAAAACACCCCAGTGACTAATTTACACATGCACATTCAAAAGAGATCGGCTGATTCAGTTAAAGAGCTTGGGTACAACAGCAAAAGGACCTATTTGAATGAGCTTCAAAGGGCCTTTGCAATCAGTACGCCAATGGTGGGAGTGGCGTGGAATATAAAGCAGCTACGTATTATTTCTTATGGATTGGAAATGTTAGCTAATGATACAGCTGAAGGAATGGCTGCTCTGCAAACAGAAGTCAATTCCTTAGCTAGAATGGCTATCCAGCAGAAAATTGCTCTGGATTACCTGTTATCTAAGCAAGGTGGCCTTTGTGTGTGGCTAAATACTACGTGCTGTCATTATATAAACATGTCTGGAGACATTGAGACTGACATGGTTAAGATTCAGGAAGTGGCGAAAACAGTACAAAAGACTTATGTGGCTCCAGAAAGTCTCTGGAGCTTCCTGACCAGTTGGCTGCCAGATGTGGGATGGATCAAGTCAACTGTGATGACGATTCTTATGATTGCCTGTGTTGTTATATTAATGTTATGTTGTTTACCGTTAATACTAAGGTGCTGTGCATTTGCAGTCAGGAGTTCCGTGGTTGCAGTTAAAAGTGCCACTCCAGGAGTTAAACGAGATTGGAGAGTTAATTGGACAGCACCTTGAGTGGAAATGTAAGCTATGTGACTGTTTCATTGGCCAGAAACAGTTACAAAAGAAAAAGTGAGGAATAAAGCAGAGTTGGTGCTTTTAGCAGAAGTACAGTCAGAGGAGAGTGATGCACAAGCACAACAGGCCTTAGAATAGCGAAGTAGCTTGCCAAGAAATCATGTTGGCAGCCAAGTCCGAGAATAATGCACTCTGATTGGTACGTAAGGCACCGCAGTGATTTGCTAGGGAACATCATGTGCCTTACTGATAATACAAGCCTTGATTGGTTTAGCTAGCACCCAGCGTGGCATTGTTTACACTGTTGCTAATTGGTAGAAGCTGCGCATGGGCAATAAGGCCGCCTCCTTGCTGGCACAGAGGGGCGGATTAGAAATGTTTCAGATTTGGTACATCTTGCCCAAATGATAGATAACGCACTGTGGGAATGAAGAATTAGTAACTGCGTAGTGCTGTTTAACAAATGAGAATGCTGTTAGAAATGATGCTAAATAATGTGATGTTTAATTGGATAATAAAGATGTGTTAATGCCATGAACCAATGAAAAATGATGAAGATGGGAGTGGACGGACCTGCCGCCATTGGATGTATAAAAGTAACAGTTAGGGATTGATCGGGGCTCTTGCCCAGAGGCAGCAAGTTCTGTTGGGCAGGTCCCGTCAGCTGACGAATTGTGCAAAATAAACCTTTGGCTTCATTTCAAATGCAGTAGGTTGTTGCGTCTTCTCTCGTTCCTGTGCCCGCACGTTTACGCCGCTTGAGGTAAAAAAGGTAAACATCTGGGGAGTTTTGGGACTCCAGATTGGCTGCTACAGTTTCACTCAATTAGTTATTAAAAATGGCTCTGAGAGAGCTGAGATACTATAACATTGCAAAACCTTTGAAATTCCCTGGTGGAGCCAGCTTCACCGTGATTGGCTCAGCTCTGCTGATATCACAAACAGCTGAGGGAGGATTCCCTGTGGAGGCAGGATTGCGGTGCCCGCCAGCCAATCAGAGAGCATTCCCCACTTCCAATGCAGACGTCCACTCTCCAATGGCTGATAGGGCAGGATAATGACAACAACAACAACACTTTATTTATATTCAACCCCAAGGGGGCTCAGAGCGGATTACAACATACACAGATAGGCAAACATTCAATGCCTTTTAATACAGTGGAATTGTTGGAGACCCTAATTTTGGGTCTTAGTAAGTTCTAGGCCAGAGAGGTACAATAGAATGGAGCAGCCCCATTGAAGAAGATCAAATAACGAGGTTTATTCATTCATGTACATGAAGAGTCGGACAGTCGTGTGTAGGACACGCGCGGGTGTCCACATCTTACAAGGACTGACCGCCCCTTCCATGACCAAAGCAAAATCTTATCTACAGATAAGTAAACAGAGGATGGAAATTCCCCTTGTCTCTGTTCTTTCCAATTTTCTTGTCATCTGACCTTTTTAGATGGAAAGCCCCCCTTTGCACACCTGTACCTACGCGTTATGCTGTCAAAACCACAATTTGTTCTATTTATGAGTTTTTCGGCTTCTTAACTGTGAATTCTTCCCTTCTTTCGTTTAGAAAAAAGCTAAAGACGTGGCTGTGGGACCGGGCGTTTGGTTGATGGGGAGCAGCGGATGGACAATCTTGAGTAGGATAGGGTTGTGTTGGCGGACTGTGGATTGGCTGACAGCCTATAAATTTGGAACGGGGATTATGGGGGATTTTGATATGTAACTGGTTTTAATCTGCTTTGTTGTAATTTTTTTGATATGTTGTTGTTCTGATCTTGTACGCGGCATCGAATTATTACCTTTTGTAAGCTGCCCTGAGTCCCCCTTCAGGGATAGAGAAGGGCGGGTTAGTAATGAAATAAATAAAAATAATAAATAATATTGAATATGAAATACAGTCATTAAAAAACAAATAATGACAAACTTAATGTAAGCAATTTTACTATCGTTTTGTGAATACAGTATTCTTTCTTCGATTTTTTTTGTCTGCCAGTTGATTGAGAGCTCTGGTTAACTGACAGCGTACAATAATGACAACAACAACACTTTCCCAAACTTTGAACCATCTCTCTTAAATACTTTTGATGGCTCCTTTCTATCAGCTGTATTTGTTGCCAAACAATTCTGTTTGGAAGCCAAGGAAAGTGTTTGTTTTCCTAGTTAATGGTCTCCAAGAAGGAAAATAATTGCCCCTTAATAGATGCTATCTTGGGTTCAAAGTTAAGCATAACACCAGCCATTGTTATGAAATGATGCATTACCTTGGCACCTCAAAATGGGCAGATTTGAATGTTCATTTATCACATTCATAAGTCAAGATAGGAGCCAGTCTTTCAGGCGTCACCATTGTTGCTTTCTCTCCCAAAAATTAATCCATGCGGTCATTTATTTATTATTAACCATAGTTCATTCTTTTCTTCTCTGTCCCAAGAGGCTGCTGTTATTATCAGCTACTTTCCAAGGGTACCAGTGTACCGTTTTTGAAAACATCCCAGTTTCTTTCTTCTTCCACTTCCCCTTCAACTTACATCAGATGCATCTACAATGTAGTATTAAAGCAGATTGGCACCACTTGAACTGCCATGGATTAATGCTATGGCATCTGCAGAGATCTTATTAAAACTACAGTTTCCAGGGTTCCACAGCATCGAGCCATGACAGTGGTGTCAAAATTAATTAATTCTAGAGTGAAGATGCATTCTGCAGAAAGAGATAAAGAAACCGCTGAAAAAAGGATCTAAAGTGGTGTTGTTGTTGTTTCTAAAGTGCAGTCGTCTTATAACCTGGTTTATTTACATAAAGGTAAATACATAAAAATGTAAACCCCACTTGCCTTGTTTCCAGCAAGCCTCACAACCTCTGAGAACGCCTGCCATAGATGTGAATGAAATGTCAGAAGAGAATGCTTCTGGAACATGGCCAGACTGTCCGGAAAACTCACAACAAACCTCTAACACTTTTGTTTTTAAAGAAGGAATTCTAGGCAACTACAATGGCCATATTACAAACAGTGCACCCTTTGCTGCTGTGCAATATAGTCGTCAGCAAATACTTTTTGAGGTTTTGGAGTTTTGATAATTGAGGTGTGCATTAGATACAATGGCGTATTAGACTTGAGAGTAAATACAGGTAGTCAATGTAGACGCATAAAATGCAATTTGTGCTGCACTCTATTAGTCTACACTGACTATACAATAGAGTTCCAGCTGCATTATAATAGCAGTGTAGATGGGGCCATATATAAATGAAACAAGGGATACTAGTCCCATGGACATAGAATTGGTATATATTTATATTTATGAAAGACATGCCAGGGACAGTCTAGAGCAGTGTTTCCCAACCAGTGTGCCGTGGCACACTAGTCTGCCATGAGCAATCATCAGGTGTGCCGTGGGAAATTGGAACCTCCAATACCCTTTCTTCCCCCTCCTGCTGAACACTTTTTCTTCTTCACTCGGGCTCCCTTGTTCCCAGACTCGCTCTGCTTGCTTTGCCCTGGGGCGAGTCTGCGCAGTAGTGCCCTCACAGGTCACGTCTTCCTCCCTCCCCCCTCCCCTCCTGAACATGTTCACGCTGTCCCTTCGGATCAAAATGGTGGCAGAAGCGGCAGTGTAGAAGAAAAAGTAAGTGTTCGGCAGGAGGGGGAAGAAAGGGCGCGAAGTGGAAGGGGGAGGAAGAGGTCTCTGTCGAAAGCTGGCATGAGCAAACTTGGACCTTCCAGGTGTTTTGGACTCCAACTCCCACCATTCCTAGCAGCTTCAGGCCCTTTTCCTTTTTCCCCCTCAGCCACTTAAGCAGGAAAGAGCCTCAGGCTGTTAGGAATGGTGGGAGTTGGAGTCCAAAGCACCCAGAGGGCCGAAGTTTTCCCATGCCTGTTTTAGGGACCTTAAAGTGGTGAGCCTCCTTCCAACATTGTGATACTGGATAGAAAACAAACAACAACATAACATAACATAACATTGTTTGAGTCCACAGTGCTCTCTGGGTGTAGGTGAACGACAACTTCCAAACTCAAGGTCAATTCCCAAGCAAACCCTTTCAGTACTTTCTGTTGGTAATGAGAGTTTAATATGCCAAGTTTGGTTCAATTCCATTGTTGCAAGAGTTTAGGATGCTCTTTGATTGTGTGTTAACTATAAATCCCAGAAACTGTAACTCCAAAATGTCAAGGTCTATTTTTCCCCAAACTCCATCTGTGTTCACATTTGGGCATATTGAGTAATCATGCCAAGTTTGGTCCTGGTCCAACATTGTTTGAGTCCACAGTGTTCTCTGGATATAGGTGAACTACAACTCCAAAAATCAAGGTCAATGCCCACCAAACTCTTATAGTATTTTCTCTTGGTTATGGGAGTTCTGTGTGGAAAGTTTGTGTCTTTCTGCCATTCCTGCCAGGATATCTATGTTGTCTTCATTGAAACAGGCCTAGGTTTCACACTGAGTGTATAAATACATTTAAAAACATATTAACTAAATGTATTACTGTGTTAGAGTGTCATTTTGTGTCATTTTGGTTGGTGGTGTGCCCCAGGATTTTGTAAATGTAAAAAATGTGCCACGGCTCAAAGAAGGTTGAAAAATACTGGTCTAGAGTGAGTCTTTTGTGAGCTGATGTCGCATATGAGGTGTTGTTGTTTTTTTTTAGAAGGTCCTCTTTTCCTTGTTTTGAATGAATGCAAGAGGACATTCTCAGGGTTAGGGCCATGGCATTCAGATTCAGAAAATCCCATTGTCTCCTCAACGGCATTTGCTGCAAGCGTATGGCAATCAAGAATTTAATACTGTCCTCCTTCTCGCTCACCTTGCCAAATAATCAGACACGTGACCCAACAGATGTGTGTGCAATAAGAGTTTTTCTATAGGTGACACCTCCTGCAAACACACAAAAGGATTAAACAGATTAAGGAGAGGAGGAGAGAAAGTATCCCGTGCTTTTGATAGATATCGCATCTCAGGGGCTGATTAAAAATTGTCGCATCCCATCCTGGTCAGGCAACCCTAATTAATTCCAAAGCCTGACCTTGATTGGGATTACACTGCAAACAATGTGAGACTGCCCAGATTTAGAGGGCATTGACTTCAGTGTTGACATGTTCTTCTGTTTTCTACACTACAGCTTCAATGTTATCCTCAGTTCTAAGGGGAGGAAAGAAAAGGAGATAATTAAATGACGGTGATATCTACTTATCGATTTTGTTTTGTACATCAAGGGAAAAAAGGCATTAGATATCACTACCTTTTAATTATCCCATTTCATTTTTATTCCCCACTTAGAGCAGAGTCTACTTCTTCATTTTTTAGTGGCCGAAAATCCAGCCGGAGTTAATTAGCAATTATCGTTTTGCCATCTATGAGAAAAATCTATGTTCGTCAGACACCCGATCCGCGGTGTCTTACAAAGCGAGTCCTTATGAATTTTACATTATGGATTATCTGGAGGCTTGTAGGTCATGCCTGGAAAACAGGCAAAGCCTTATCGGTTCAATGAAAGGGCAGGGATGCGTGCCGACTTCAAATAGCAGCCAACGACGATGTCGGAGAAAACGCAGTCCATACAAGGTTATTATTACACTGCTAGGTTTAGGAAAGGAAATGAGAGCCTGTGGCTCTATGGCTGAGCCCCAAGAGGACATCCATTAGCATGAGCATCACCAGGCCATATCCCCAGCATCACCAGATAAAAGCCTCCCTTTATTTCCGATAGCATAAGACAAAAATGACTTTGGATTCAATGAGATCAAGGGTCTTATTGCAAATGCAGACATATCGTGATTGCATCTCGAAATCTCAGGCTGTGGATGCGATTTTCCTGCTTCTTGCCAGGGGGTTGGACTGGATGCCCCACGAAGTCTCTTCCAACTCTATGATTCTATGATCTGCACTGTGGAATTAATACAGTTTAGCACCACTTTCACTGTCATGGCTGAATGATATGGAATCCTGGAAGACCTTTAGACTTCTGTGCCCAAAAGTGCACCATTATTCTCATCATAGGCAATCCCTCATGGTCGAGCATGATTGCCTTCCAACTGTAGGGTCTTGGTGGTGGGTCAGTAGGTGACTGTAGAGACCTGTTCTTGATCTGCATGCTCTTCCACAATGAGGACATCAATTTCCAGACAGAAGGAGATCCTGACAATGGTTGGGTTCACGTGCCTTCATCTTGATATATTTCTCCATTCTGTCCTCCATTCATGCCTCTTTGAATTCCACAGCACCGTTGGCAACAGCTGACCTCTGGTTAGAGCACTCAAGGCACAACTAACGATATCTTTATTTGCTTCTGGGGATTATGGACCTGTGAGTGCAATACATTTTGATTTATATTACTGGCGTTTGACTTTTGGGCTTACTTAAGCAGCTCATTTGAGCACCATTTGGTTGAATCCATATGTATTAGGCGTCTCCTATCATGGTAATCATGTTTGTATTGTTGAATTTATGAGATGAAATGCAACTTTGTGCTATTATATATCGTGATGTACTTTTGATTTCCCATTTGAGAAAATTGCCATTTTCTACTATTGTGTATGTATATTGTGTATGAGTGCATCACAGTCTATGAGAGGTTTCTTATTGCCTTTAGACTATGCCAATGAAATGACACATTCTTGACTTGTATATGCGAATTGATTACAACCTTTATATTTTATATGCTTTGTTGATTCTGTGTGATCTTTCACTTATTTCTCACCAGCTTTAGTGTTTTGTAGAATACTCAAGGGCCAGAGCTTCCCGGGTCTATTGTTTATGCCACAGTTTTAAGGTTAGCTTTGAGCCCATCTTTAAATCGCTTTTCCTGTCCGCAATCATTCCATTTTCCATTCTTGAGTTGGGAGTAGAGTAACTGCTTTGGAGGCGACTTCTTGGGAGGAGAGCAATGACCAATCTCGATAAAATAGTGAAAACTAAAGACATTACACTGGCAACGAAGATCCGCATAGTAAAAGCAATGGTATTCCCCGTAGTAGCCTACAGATGTGAGAGCTGGGCCATAGGGAAGGCGGAGCGAAGGAAGATAGATGCATTTGAACTGTGGTGTTGGAGCAAATTTCTGAGAGTGCCTTGGACCACGAGAAGATCCAGCCAGTCCATACTTCAGAAAATAAAGCCCGACTGCTCATTGGAGGGAAGAGGCAAAGTTGAAGTACTTAGGCCACATAATGAGAAGAAAGGAAAGCTTAGAGAAGAGAATGATGCTGGGGGGAAAGGAAGGAAAAAGGAAGAGGGGCCGACCAAGGGCAAGCTGGGTGGATGGTATCCTCGAAGTGACTGGCTTGACCCTGAAGGAGCTGGGGGTGGTGACCGCCGACAGGGAACTCTGGCATGGGGTGGTCCATGAAGTCACGAAGAGTCAGAAGCGACTGAACAAATAAACAACAACAACAACTGCTTTGGAAAACAGTGATCTTTGGGCATTCGGACAACGTGGCATTCAGTCCAGCAAAGTTGATGGCGAAGGATCATCACTTCAATGCTGGTGGTCTTCCAAAATACTGATATTTTTCCACCTGTTTTCCCAAGAGATTTGCAGGATTTTCAAAGGCAATGCCGATGGAATAATTCCAGAAGTTGAGAGTGACATCTGTAGAAGTTCCACGTTTCACAGGCATATAACAGAACTGGGAGGACAATAGCTTTATAAACAAGCATCTTGGTATCCCTACGAATGTCCCGATCCTCAAATACTCTCTGCTTCATTTGGGAAAATGCTGCACTCTCAGAGCTCAGACGGTATTGTATTTCAGTGTTGATGTTGACCTTTGTGGAGAAATAGCTGCCAAGGTAGCGGAAAAGGTCAACATATTCTAACATTACACCATTAAGCTGTATTTCTGGCATTGCAGAGGGATCAGATGATACCTGTTGAAAGAGCTTTTTGTATGCTTTGATGTCTAGGTCTTCTTCTGAATGAGCACAGACTACATTATCATCAGCATATTGGAGTTCTATTGCCAGGTGGTTGTGCCCACGATTCCATAGCTTTGAGGCATGGCAGTTAAAGGGGTGTCACATTGCATTAATTTCACATTGTAGATCCCAGCATGCATGCTCTGCCAATCGCAAACTGTAAAACATAATAATGAAGGTACTTCAGACCAACAAGGCAGTGGATTGCCATTTGTCCCAATCAGACCATTGGCTATTACTCCCAAATTTCTATAAAATACTTATGTCTGTAAATGGAGGGCAAGTCAGATGAGGGAAATTCATCTTACATCCTTTCTTGGCGAACTATAGCAATAAATCTCTGATTCTGCCCCCATCTCTGCATGACTTTATTGGGAAATATTGGAGTTGGCACGCCGGGAATGGACCCCAAGATTTCTGATAACACTCTTGAAACCTGTGAGTTGTAGTTTTATAAGCTTTTTGAGCTCCTCTGTCAACGTGTATTGGTACTTCATCAGAATAATAATAATTCATTCCATAATCTTGGGGAAAGGCAGACGGCATTCATTCTGCAGTATACAGATGCTTCCTTTCTCTGACATTGCAGCAGCTCAGAGAACCACAACCAGGAGGTTCCTTTCTTTTTCAGTTGGGATGAACTCACGTCCCTTGTGTATGGCTGAGTTAAACCACAAAACAGCAATGACAGGGTTTATTTCTGCTGTTGAGTCATTGCATTTTGGATTTATGTTTTTCTGCCACTCGCAGATGACTCAGGCTTGCTTTATTCTGGTGCCAACCTGAACCACAGCAAGATCAGCCATCCCAGCCAACAAATGATGCTATGGCCTCGGAAAATGAGTAAATTAAGAGTTGGGAAAATGGTCCTAGGCAGTGTTTCTCAACCATCCTAATGCCACGACCCCTTAACACAGTTCCTCATGTTGTGGCGACCCCCAACTATAACATTATTTTTGTTGCTACTTCAAAACTGTAATTTTGTTACTGTTGTGAGTCGTCATGTAAATATCTGATATGCAGGATGTATTTTACTTCACTGGGCCAAATTTGGCACAAATACCCAATATGCACAAATTTGAATACTGGTGGGGTTGGGGCGGAGGGATTGATTTTGTCATTTGGGAGTTGTAGTTGCTGGGATTTATAGTTCACCTATAATCAAAGAGCATTCTGAACTCCACCAACGATGAAATTAAACCAAACTTGGCACACAGAACTCCCATAGCCAACAAAAAATACTAGAAGGCTTTGGGTACCTAATGTGTTTGTGTGGGACTGTGTCCCTCTTCCCATGAGTTGGTCATTGACCGTAATAAAGTGAACTTGAACCTACATCCAAGAGCATTGTGGACTCAAACAATGATGGATCTGGACCAAATGTGGCATGAATACTCAATATGCCCAAACACTGGCGGAGTTTGGGGAAAACAGACCTTGACATTTGGGAGTTGTAGTTGCTGGGATTTATAGTTCACCTACAATCAAAGAGCCCCACTAACAATAGAACTGTCCAAGAGGGACAGAAAGGGCAATGGTGGAACACAGCGCCTGATATCCTGGTCAACTTATACATTAGTGAAACTCAGGTAAAGAACATTTCACCCAAGAAAGATTTACATGACCCTAGGAATACAAAATAGATATATAATTCTTAAGTATCCTATGCTAATAGTTCCTATGTGTTGACGCAAGACAATTGCAATAAGTTTCGTTTTTAATGTGTTACATTGTTTGCCTTGTACATTAGGTACTGATTTTATCCTTATCTTGTATACTGCTGTTGGAGCTTTTATCTGAAATGACCTGACGGTTACTCAATAAACGTGACTGACTGACTGGCCTCTGTTCACCTCATATTTGGTCCCCATGATAATTTGATTTTGAAAAATTTGGTTTGTTATGAAAACAAGGATTGGTGAGAAAGTTTCAATTGAGACACCTTTTCCACATGATAATTCTTTCAGGAGTGAATTTGCCCTTTTAGATCTCTCTAATTTCTTGTCTCACCCCATGTGAGTTGTTTGTAAGTTGGATGTTTGTAACTTGGGGACTGCCTTTTTTCTACTTCAATTGCTATGGCTGCATCCTATGGGGTCCTGGGGTTCGTAGCTTGGTGAGGTACCAGTGCTATTTCAGATGAGAACAGCTCTCCACAAGCTGCAGATCCCAGGAAGCTATATGATGGAACTATGAATGGAATAATAATAATAATAATAATAACAACTTTATTATTTGTGAGTCGCCCTCCACCACTGGTGCTCCGGGCGACTTACATCATTTAAAAACCCAAAAATACAACAGTTTAAAACATAGGTACACACGCCAGAAAGGCTCAGTCTCCAGGCGTCCGATCAAACCCCAAATGCCTGGCAGAAGAGCCAGGTTTTCAGGTCCGATAGGAATCTGATTTGGGCCGATGTGGCCCTGAGGGCAGGCGGGAGGGTGTTCCAGATCATGGGAGCCACCACGGAGAAGGCTCTCCGTCGGGTCTCCATCAGCCGAGCCTCTCTCACCCCAGGGATGGCTATACGATCACCATTTATGGCACGCGCTGGCCTCTCGGTGCGTTGGACTGTCAGCCGATCGCCCAGATAGGCTGGCCCAATATTATGCCGTGCTTTAAAGGTGAGCGCCATAAGTTTGTAAATCACTCTGAACTCTGTGGGCAGCCAATGAAGATCTTTTAAAATTGGAGAGATATGGTTTCTGACAGATGCCCCAGAGATGAGTCTGGCCGCTGCGTTCTGAATGAGCCTCAGCCTCCGAGTTGTAGACAGAGGTAGGCCCGCATATAGGGCATTGCAATAATCAAGGCGCGAGACGACGGTGGCATGTATCACAGTTCTCAATGCCTCTGATGGTAAATAGGGGGCCAACCGTCGGGCCCTGCGAAGATGGAAAAAGGCGCCCTTAGCTGCGGCCTGGATCTGGGCTTCCATCGACAGTCTCTCGTCCAGAATCACTCCCAAGCTCTTCACCGCCGGAGCCGGGGATAGGGGCTCGCCTTCGAAGAGTGGTAGTGGTGAGTGAGGGTCGGGTCGGCCAGGCCAGAGAATCTCCGTTTTAGCCGGGTTGATTTTGAGTCTGTATGCTCTGAGCCAGCTTGTCACCGCTCTCAGCCCTTGACTGAAACTGTCCGGCACCGATGATGTCCCTGGGTCGAGCTTCAGCAGCAGCTGTGTGTCGTCGGCGTATTGGTAGCAGCAGAAACCATGGCTCCTAGCAATACTGGCCAGGGGCTGGACATAGATGTTGAAGAGGGTGGGAGACAAGATGGCACCCTGGGGAACTCCACACTCCAACCCGCATTTCCTAGAGACCTGGCCCTGCCACTCGACCCGCTGCGAGCGGCCCCGTAGGAACGATCCCAACCAGATCAGAGCCTTGTCCTGGATCCCGGAGGCAGCCAGGCGGTGGAGCAGTAAGTCATGATCAACGGTGTCAAAGGCCGCAGTTAGATCCAGGAGGACCAGGACTGCCGAGCCCCCCCCCCCCCCCCGTCCAGCTGGCGGCGGATGTCATCTGTAATCGCCACCAGGACGGATTCCACTCCATGACCCGCGGAAACCTGACTGGAACGGATCCAGGCCCCCGGATCGATTTAGGAAGTCACGCAGTTGGCTTTCCGCCGCCCGCTCCAGGAGTTTACCCAGGAAGGGTAGATTGGCAACAGGGCGGTAGTTTGCTGGGTCGTCAGGGTCAAGGCTCGTCCTTTTCAGGGGGGCTGACTCTGGCCTCTTTCAGGGAGTCAGGGAAAACGCCTGTATCCAGGGAGAGGTTCACCAGGTCCTCAGAGCGCCCAATATGATGTCAATGCTGGACTTGATTAGGTGCGATGGGCAGGGGGTCCGTGGGGCAGGTCGTCGCTCTTGCCCCGGTCACTAACCTTCTCACCTCTTCCGATGTTAGGGGCCTGAATTCTGAGAGACAGTGCCCATTGGTCCGGATTGGGTGCTGGGTCCTCGCGCCCTCTGCCTCGGGAATAAGCGGCAAATCACGCCGGAAGTGCCGCGATTTTTCCGATGAAGTGCTTTTGGAGGTCATCTGCTGTTATCGCCGAGTTTTTGAGCTCACTCCGTGGGGCGCTAGGAGACTCCGGACTACTTTGAAGATCTGTGCTGTGTGGGAGCCAGCGGCTGTAATCTGGGCGGCATTATAAGATTTCTTAGCCTCTTTGATCTCATGTTCGTACAGCCTGTGCTGTTCTCTGTAGGCTGCTCTATTTGCCCCGCTGGGTTTTCGTCTCCAGATACTCTTGAGTTGTTTCCTCCGGCGTTTCATCCGCTTTAGGTTCGCTGTGAACCATGGGGAGCTGGTTTTCCTGGGGCGGAGGGGTCGCCTTGGGGCCACCTGGTCGATGGCCCTTGAGAGGACACTGTTCCATCTGGCAACCCGATCTGTCAGTGATCCTCCAGGAACCTCCAAGGGTTCCAGAGCCGCCGAGAATGCCCTCGGGGTCATCGCGCTCTTTTGGCGGGCTAGGATGGTCTTTGGCTCCGATCTTATTGTGAGGAGAATGTTAATGTCTGCCCTCACGGTCAGGTGGTCCGACCAAGGCACAGCTTTAGTGTCCCGGTGTTTTATGGCTAGACCCTGGCTGAAGATCAGGTCCAGCGCGTGGCCAGCTTGGTGAGTGGGGCCCGTTTCAGTCCTGAGAAGGTCTAGGGCATCCATGTGCAAGAGGAGCTCCCGTGCGCTGGATGTGAGAGGAACTGTGTCTGGGTGGATGTTAAAGTCACCCAGTATGATGAGCCGGGGGAACCTCAGGGCCCAGTCCGCAATCAGGTCCAATAAGGCAGATGTGGCCTCCTTATGGGCCCCAGGGGCTCGATAAACCACCAGAATCCCCGTCTTTTCTCCCACTCCGAGGGTTGCTCCCAGGCATTCTATGCCGGTCATCTCTGGTGTTTGGAGGACTGAGGTGGTGACAGCGTCCTTTACGACCAGGCCCGCTCCCCGCCCGGCCGGTAGATCTTGGCTGGTGGAAGGCTCGAAAGCCTGGGGGCCATCTCCTGGAGAAAGACACAGTCACCGTCCTGGGTCCACGTCTCTGTGACGCATATGACATCTGCGTCCTGTTCTGCAATAAAATCTCGCAGCGTGGCCAGCTTATTACAAATTGACCTCGCATTGAAGAGCAGGAGTGAGGACCAGGGCGTGATGGATGTTTGCTGACGATCCTGGCAGGTAATGGGGCGCAGCCAGGTTGAAGAAAGTCTGCGGCCCTGTTTGGTGATGAGTGAATTGTTGGTCCTTACCCTCCTCTGTCCACCAATCACTGGGATGGGGCATGCAGAAGCGCTCCGGCGCTGGTGCTGGAAGCCGGGCGCTGAGTTTGCGTGCACGTCCCCGAAAAAGGGGACGTTGGGAGGGTCTGTCCTTGGTTGCAGCTCAGTGGGACCGTATCGAGCGGTGACTGTGCCATGGGGGACCGGTGGGAGCCCTGGCCCTTCTGGCCCAGAAGGTTCTGGTCCTAAAAGGGCCGGGTTTTCCAGCCGGGAATTCCCTGGGGTTTTTATGTCCCCTGTGGATGATGGTGCTTTGTTTGATCTGTCTGATCGGCTCCTGCCGTGAACCGTTGGACCTTTCTTGTAAAGCCCCTCTCGCAGCGGGAGCCGGGGGTTCAGGACCTCCCGTCAGTTCTGGGGGCACTCCAGCTGCTTGTTGCTGGACTGATCTGCATGAGAGGGACAGGGGCATAGAGACCTGTTGGCTGGGGCGATGTCGTCGCCTCGGTGCATGCTCTGGTGGCTGCTCTCTTTCGCCGGCGCCTCAAGGCCTTCCCTGCCCTTCTCTTAGCCCGCCTGATCTCCCAACTCCTGTTGGTATCAAGCCCGCCCTCAGGTTCGCGGGGGGGTGTGTAGTTGGAATCTACTGCTTGAGTGTGCCCCTTTGCGCGTCTCCTTCTCCGTCTTCGCCCCCGCCTTGCTCCGTCAGCGGGTGGAGGAGGGGCAGGTGGCTGAGGTGCCAGTCCCCTGCTAGGAAGGGGAATTGGTTGGGCGCTATGAGCTTTTTACCAGTTGGAAGGAGGATTCAGGGGCCATCCATCCCCCCGAGTCCTTTGGCAACTTCACCTGCCTGCGCTCACCTTGAGTGTAGACGTCTTCATTCACTCTTTGATTTGGAGGGCAGGGCTGGGCATCTTCTCCAGCTTCTTCGTGGCTGCCATCCCGGCTTTGGAGCTGGCTCCGCCCATGGCTCCTCCCCGGGAGGCCTGGGGCCGCCTCCCACTCTGCTGACGAAGGAGTGGGGCGGAGACGAAGCGGGGCGCGAGGCGCCACCACGGCGTCCTGGGCGGCCGGCGCCATCTTGGCCTGGCCAGCCCAGGCCCCCAAGGGGAACCAGGGAGGCCCTGCGGCGGGGCCGCTCCCCTGGAGCCCTGGCCAGGATGGCCGAGATGCAGAATGGCTCCTCCAGCTCCCGTGGCTCAGAGCGAGGCCCGACGGCTGTCCAAGGCTCCTGGACGACTGGGGCGCCCAGCGGCATCTCGGCTCCGGCTCCGCGACTCCTGGGGCCTCGGGGGCCGCTCCGGCGATTTCTGGGGCCTCGGGGGCAGCCCGGCAGCTTCGCTGGTTTCCTGGTCGCCGCCGCCGCCGCTGCCTCTGCCCCTGGCTGCTGCCGCCGCCCATGGCCGCCACGGGACCACAAGCAGCTGCCTCGGCCCAGGGACGCCAACGGGCAGGCCTCGCCCAGGACACAGTCCATCGTTGAGTGGGTCTCCACCGGCCGGAGGTAGGAGGATAGAGGGGGGAGACTGGGAAGGCTGAAAGCATCTTCCCCAGTATCGCAAATTGGGTGGCCGCCCGGCGAAACTGGGCCTGGAGGGCCTGGAAGGCTGGGCTCTCCTTCTGTAGAGGATGGAGGCCCGCCTTGCTGGGAACGCCGATAGTCCATCTCCTCCTTTCACTGGGGGGACCTTCCACGACCTTCCCAGGTCGGAGGTCCAGACCCCAGGGGCTAGTGGAGGTGCAGGCCCGGTAAAGTTGCTAGCCTGACTGGGCGAAGACGCCGGTTCGGTGGAGGTCAACGGGAGCTTGTTCTCCCAGCGTCCAACCGCTTCCGCCATCTTGATAATTTTAAAGGCTCCTGCTGTGTTTGCTCCTTCTCTCACCAGTGTGGAGGTGAGGCAACCAGGACTCCTTCCTTCCCCTGTTCTGGCAGGCAGGGATGGCAACAATGGAGCAGCTGAGGCAGAAGCTTTTAAAGGCTCCTGCTGTGTTTGCTCCTTCTCTCACCGGTGTGGAGGTGAGGCAACCAGAATCAATACACTATTACAGTGGTTTCCCCTTGTCGGTGGTGGGGCGATCCAGGGGGGCGCTGGGAGGCTCAGGGGAATTTTAAAGAAATAAAAAAAATATAAATCCAACTTTTTGGAATATCAAATGGTTAAATCCATGGATACGAAGAGCCAGCTGTACCAAATAGTGCATGCCTAAGTGCCGAGTACATAAAAATCAAATCCTTTGAAGTAAAATACAGTAGCCCTCAGTATCTGCTGATATTTAGTTCCAGCATTTGCAGTGTACACCAATGCTTAAATCCCGCGATATACATAGGTGTAGTAAACCGATGTCTCTTATAGTAAATGGCAAAGTCAAGGTTTGATGATGCCTTCGTTATGTTGTCTCATTGTAGAACAAGTCAAGGGGATATAACTCTTGTAGTTTTTTGTCATGTTATTTGTAAACATATTTTAAAAATTTCCCAAAAATCAGTGGATGAGCAAAATGTTTTGAAACTTGTGGGACCTACAGTAGGAAAGGTGTGCTACAAGTGTAGCAAGGTTCATTTTGACAGCCATAAAAATGACAAAGAAACAAGCCTCGGAAGTGTTTCCACTGGTGCAAACGGGCGGAACAATAAAATGAAATGATCACAAAATTTCGGAATTTCAGATTTGAAACAGAACACACCACTCACGAACTCTTAAAAAAAATGAAACAGGGGCCATCAGAATTTTGTATTTTGAAATGAAACAGATTTTTGACATTTCACACAGCTCTAGTATTTAAGCAGAGACTGGATGGCCTTCTTTTAGAAATGCCTGCCTTATGTATTTCTGGGGTTGGAGTGGATAGCCTTGGGGGTCTCCTCCAATTTTCTGATTTTACTAATCTAAGTGCAGTCCTAGTCTCTCTCTCTCTCTCACACACACACACACACACACACACACACAGAGTCTGTTGCCACAGTAATAGATACCATGCCTCAGGCAGGCATCCTCAGCCAATCCATCCCACTGTGACTATTTGTGGTGAATCTACTGACGTCAATGGATCTCCGTGGGAATGAGTGACTTTGGAGAAATATCCCCAAAGCTTTTCAGGCGTTCGACCTCAAAAGGCTTGTTGCTGAGTAGGCCAAGGTAATTTCTACAGTTTTAGTCTCATTAACAAGCCCTTTGAGAATCATCCTGAACAGTTAACCCAATACATCCTTGTGCTGTCTCTTTCTCCATCTGTCAAAGCTTTCATTAGCAATTTTCACGCTTTCATCCTCCAAAGGACTTCAAATCTCAGAAGCCCTTACTGACTTGGACAGCAGTCAGGGATTCTAGTAATTATAGTCCAAAACATTGTGAGGACCAACGTTTGGGAACCGGTGGCTACACTTTAAAACTGATGTACTTTGCAAACTGCTTTAACTGCAATGGTTCAATGCCTACTCACAACCTCTCAGAACCTTTACGGATCAGGTGCAACAGAACCAGAGAACCAGAACTCCAGGATCCTTGGGATAATGTCCCCATCAAAAGCCCAAGTAAGGAGAATTTATTCCCAGGAGTTTTCTAGCAGTAAGCATTGGAGACTCACACTAATCAAGCATAAACTGGTGATCAGTAATTATCCAAAACAGTGGGCATGCAATGAGAGGAGTTAAAAAGTAGAAAGTACCCCTCCCCTTAAGGAGGAGACGCTGAAAGCACCACAGACGCAGCAACAGTTTGCTTAGAAATCAGAAAGCAGCCATACAATTGTCTATGCAAGTGTACATGTGTTGCACTTCAGACAGAAGTATCCCCCTAGTTCACACACACATCAGACAGTCTTTGAAATAATAGTCTTTTATTGAAACAAGTATAGTGTCCAACAAAAGGGTAGAAGAAGGTAGACCATAAAATATATCCAAGGTAAGCACACAGTCCATAAATTCCAGGATCCAAAAGGATAAAGGTTGAAAGCTTGATACTAAATTCTTGATACTAAGACAGTTCAATGCAGCAAAACTACCATCTATGAAACAAGGCCTAGGCAAAAAACATGAGCAAGGAAATCTTGACGTGATCTTTTCTAAACTGAAGCTAGGATCTTACTTACAATCTTAAGTACAGAAAACCCAGTTTCACTTTGTATCCCCTGAACGGAGCCTGCAGCTGCGGCGAAGGTCATGGGAAGCCTGTCTATACTCCCGAATGTTTGCCCTGTGATCAAATGTCATCCCTTGATCATTAACATTCTCAGGTGCAGCACTATCTCCTTCAAGGCCTTCGGCACCCTTAACGAAGAAATTCTCATCTAACAGAGCTCTGGGAATCAAACTGTTCTCAGGAGCAAAAACCTCATCTGAAGGTTCCCTTTGCACATCAGCATTCTCAATGACAATCCCATCATCCCCATCATGCACATGAACACCAGGCTGAAACACTACAACATGTGAACTTTGCGTGATAGAAGATATAGAGCCAATCAAAGTGCGCATGATCAGGACAAATAGCTAATCCTGACAGAGAGCTAATGTGAGGTAATGTTAGGGGCCGGAGAGATAGCACAGTGGTAACAACAGCTGTGCTTGCAATCAGAAGGTTGCTAGTTTGATTCCCGGGCTGGCCTGGACACCCAGCTGTGAGCCCTGTCCACTGTTTACCCAACAATTTGAAAACAGCCAGCTGTGAATAGATGAAATGGGAACTGGTCTGTGGGGGAGGATTTTTACAGAAGGACTTTACATCGCCTGAATAATAAAGAAAGATCGGTTGTCGGAAGGTGGAATGCGGAAACAAAAGGCTCTCCATCATGAGGAAGGAACAACAGCACCCCCTTGTGATGTGATGACATATTGACGTAATGGAGCAACCGCACCTGTGACGCAGCCAGAAGAAAAATCCTTCTAAAATTGTACTGTGTATTGTAATTGTCTACCGGCAGGGATTTGTCTGCCATATGTGTGATGTAATCCGCTCTGAGTCCCCTTCGGGGTGAGAAGAGCGGAATATAAATAAAGTGTATTATTATTGTTATTATTGCTGATAAGAAAGTAATATAAAACCTTTTCTAACTCTGCCACAGGCACGGCAGTTTGTTGAGTGCTTGTAGAAATACTGTCTGTCCGCCTCATGTTGATCAGCTTGAAATAAAGAGTCTTGTTGGACCTGCCGGTCTCTTTTGGCGTTCTTCCAATTTTGTGGGCCCCACAACCCTAAACCCATGCTCCCTTACAGCTATCCCAAGCAGAGTGCAGAGATCACATTTTATACACTTTTTAGGACAAATGGGTCATGGGTTTCTCACTTCCGAGGATATTGCTCATGTGGAATGCCTGCTTTATAATTATATACAAGCTCAAGTTATAGTGGTCTTTTCAAATGAGCACATAGCAAAAAAAATTATTCTTCCTCAGGTATAAACTATTACGCAGGGGACGCTTAAGCCCCCCCCCGAGCCACTGCTTAAAATCTCAGCAAGAATAAATCCTTCTAACAATCAGCCTGACAAGGCTCATGACAACCTCAATGACTTGGGGGATCCTATGCTCTGCCCAATCCTGCCTTCACAGGAGGAACAAATGCCAATTGAACCCCCAGATTCAAAGTTTCCACCGATACTGATCAACAATTCTATCTCTGTGGAGGAAAGGTCACTCTTGGATACATTCCAAGCATTGCCCACCACGGCACAAGCTGAGATCATAAATAGGATAACCTCCCTGAAAGGAATTTTACAATGCCTTCACAGAAATGTAGATCATGCGCCAGGTAACTCCCCAAACCCTCAGAGCAGCTCTTCAACAGCCAAGGCTGAATCTCCCAAAAGAGTTGACTAGTCGCAAATAAGGCATGCAAATACAAACTAGATCCTGGACTTGTCCGAATTAAGTTCCAACAAAGAACTAGAGCTACAGCCAGATATAAACAAACGCTACCCTGAGGTATTATTGAGCAACACCAGAAGAGCAGAGGATCAAATTGTGAAGACCACAACCCCTGCCTGGCAAAAAAATGAGAGGAATTGAATGTTATGAAATCTTGGGAATTGCAGTTTGGTGAGACTCAGGCACTTTTTGGCATAGAAGGCTTAAAACCTTGCAAAAATACAGTTTTCATGATTCAATCGCATTGAGCTTTGGGGGTTAAAATGGTGTCAAACTGCATTAATTCTACAGTGTAGATCAGGGCTGCCCAGGAAGTCGATCGCGATCAACCAGTCGTTCACGGGACTGAAGGAGGTGGATCGCAGCCGGATGGGGCGCTTCTGCTCTACGCGTGTGCACCTTCCTCCCGCGCGCACCTTCCATGCTGCGCAACGTCCACGTTTGCTTCTGGCGCTCCTCTCTCTCGCTGGCAGCGGAGGCTCCAGGGTTGTTTCCGGACGAGAAAGAGGCAGGTGGAGCATGAGGCGGGGCCTCCAGAGGCCCCGCCCCCTCCCCGGCTTCAGCTCTACCAGCAGCTTCTCCAGGCTTGAGGATGGCAGGGCCAAGCCAGCCTTGTGCTAGCTATGCTACCACTGGATTAGCACTGCCATCCTCAAGCCTGCTGAAAAGACGCCTGGTGTTGATGCATTCTTGTTTCATATAACAGGGCTGTCCAACTAGAGCTGAGGGTCTGCCCTGCCCCGGCTCCGGGCTCCACCCCTCCCAGCTCCGGGGCTTGGCGTGGTCTGGCTCCGCCCCCCTCTGGCTTCAGTCTTGAGGAGGTAGGTAGATCTTTCTGACTTGGTTTTATTATAAGTAGCTCGCATGCTGAAAAAGTGTGGGCACGCCAGGTGTTGATGCATTCTTAGTTTCATATAAGAAGGGAAATTGAGACAGCCTTGACAACCTTGAAACAGGGCTCCAGATTATGGAAACAGCTACTGAGAAGGCTTTGATAGCTATATCATATAATATACTATTATAATATGGATGTTCTCAGTATAACATGAACGCCTCATCTCATCTATGGGAAGGTAACACTCTCCAGTCAGTCCCTAAGACAGACCAGGGTGATCGTAGAAGGCAAACAACTTTCTACATCTGCTGGGTCTAAATTATTGAAGTCTTTATGAATATGCATCACGCCTGTCTCAGTTCCTTCGGCTGCAGGCATTTCCTGTTCCTTCTGCACTTTTAAAGCAATCAATCTCTGAAGCTTCTTCGTTTTCATCACATCTAGAGATGCCTGTACGTGGATCACAAGCAGAAGTGGAGATAAGGTGCACTCACAACGCTTAGAGAGGAATGGAGCAGGGAGGATGAGAGGGACAAGGTCAGTTTGTCTTGCTCATTTGTTGTAAGCAAGCACTCAAAGTGTCATTCAAGGCTTGTTTGATGGGATTTTGTCTAGACTGGGAGCCCTGCAGTGGAATGAGTGAGCAGAACTTGGAAAATCTGGTGCCAGTGATAGGACTATGATGGCTCCAAGTGATGTGAAGCGCCTCACCCCCTCCTTTCTTTTCCATTCAAATCCATCTGGCCTGCAGCAGGGAGTTCCGCAGTTCCTGAATGCCTCGTTGGGGCAGCATGGCTGGGAAGTGTGGCCGAAGCAGCAGCCTCTCTGAGAGATCTGTCTCTGCCTCACTTTTCTTTTCCCTTCCCAAAATTGTAACAAACCCCTCCAATAAAAGATTCAATTAATTGCAACTTTTTTCCTCTCCATAGTGATACATTGTGTCCCTTTACTGTCTCCTCTTCTATAATCATAAACAAAAGCTTTTCCAGGCCGTGGAACACCCCGGGCCTGCCCAGGATGCCTTTGTGGCGTCTCGGGAAGGCCAGGGCCATGTTTCCTGAAAATGTGGATACCGAGACCCCAGACCCCTTTGGACCCGGGTATCCACGAAATGGCGGATCGTCTCCATTTTGGTGTCAAATTTTTCCTTGACTAATTCTAAGACTTTCGGCTATCTCGTTTTCTGTCTCCTGGTCCTTGCGCCCCAGGAATAATCTTTTTATTTTTAAGTATTATTTTTCAAAAGTACCAGCTGACTGTCCCTGCTGATCTCAACGTTCCATCGTGGATTCTGGGTCCCCAAGAAGTCTGTGTTCCATGATCTTGCTATGTGGATTCCCTAGGGGTTTCATGATGCCAGCAGACCAGGATCGCCAGAACCCACCATGGCAGGGATTTGCAGTTTCCAAGGTCCAAGCTCCCTGACAGTGCTGGGGCAGCGGATTCAAAATACAAACCTTTCCCCCCTCCTTTTGAGCCCCTTTGAACCTCCACATGGACTTCCTCCTAACCTTATGGTTTCAACTCATGGATCATCATCATAACATTTCCCCAAACATTTATGAACTGCCACCTCATAGACTCATCAAAGACTCTTCCCCAACTTTTATAAACTCTGTTTGCTTCATGCCATTCCTAGGAAGCCCACAAAGGCTGGTCATGCCTGACCCAGCAGAGTTTGAGATCTATAGTTCGCCTCAAGTTCCAAGGATTGGCTTCAGCTGTTTTGCTACAATGGGAAGCCCTCACAGTGCTTTTCCGTGGATTTTCTCCTGCCCTTTGAAAGACTCATGGACTTCAATTTCCTTCCCTTATGAACTGTTAAGACAACTTGGATGCTTCTCCTGATAGGCTTTTCTATCTTCTGGAGTTAATAAACTTTATTTCTAATTCTCTTGAAGGGAGGTGGATGGGTGGAAGGTGGAAATGTCCCATTTACCCTTCAAATGTATTTCCCTATCTGACCCCCTTCCCATATCTAAAATATGAAGTTATGCAATGTGTATGTATTATCAGTAAGTAAGATCAGGACAGCTGCATTCCAGGAACCGCACCTTTAATTGAGCCATCAACGACCTTGCATGAACAATAACAGGGCTTTTCGGGTTTGGAAGGGGGGGGGTCTTTCCTCCCTTCCCAATGAAGACCCCTTTGCATCATAGTCAGGGGGCCATCGAAGTTTCATTCTGACCCTCTGGCTAGGGGCACCCAGCATATTGTCTTCCAATTATCACAAAAGTTGTCTTTTTTTGGCTTTGGACCCCCAAAAAATCAGCAAACTGGAAATCTCTTTGTCCATTCAGATTATACCGAAACTTCCCATGGACTGTTTTAGATCTGCCCTTTGTCAACAAGGAAGGGGCAGATTTGGCCAGGTGTTTGTTGACACAAGTAAACAAAAGAAACGCTAGCCCGAAAGGCTTAGGGGCTTGGACATTTGCATTTACATAAAGTTAATTCAATCAGGGAACCTCCGGACCCATTGTGCTTTGTTTTTCAAATCCCCACTTCCCATTGGCTGAACCCAGTAGTGAAGATGTCTCCTGATTGGCCGAGACCGAGGTGGCGCTAGTTTGTGATTGGCCCATCTCCAGCTGGCCTCAACATTCCATCCAATTGGTGCGGAGCCAGTCGGCACAGGGAGGGCGGGAGATTTGAATTTTGAAAGCTCTGTATAACTATAAATATGGCATATATTTTGAATGTAACCTTGCGACAAGGAATTGCGGCTTTCATCCTTGTCAGCTGATGAGAAATTAAAGACCTCGGTGGCTTTTCTTCGACTTTGGTGAGATTCATTGGGAAACTTTGGGGTGGGATGTTGTGTCCTACTTTGCTCACCAAGGGTTTGTGATCCCTCATTTTGGGCGCAAGGGCCTCTGCCCCTTCCGGGCCAGGCCAACCCAAATTCTGTTCGACAACACAAGATCCCAGGGTTTGTGGTCCAAAATATTATTATTATTTAGTTCAACTCTATGAAACTGAAAAAACCTGCATGATATCAATGAATTAAGATGCTAGCTGACGTTAGTTGTGTGTGATTTGTATAATTTATGTATTATGAATAATTACGGTAGATTGTTTTTAAAAAGATGCTAGCTATTCCCATATATATTGGCGAGTAGTGTAGCAGCAATACAAATATAGCTTTAGTCAGGCCTACTTCCAATCCACCATTAGAAAACTAGAAAATATGTCACAATCTCCTTTGGTACATTTCTCATATTTCCACAAATATCTTCAGCTGCTCAAGTTCTATTTTGGGTCATGAGCACTTTTTTTTGGTCCTCCCACACAGGAATTCAAGCATATATATGAGTAGGCGCTTTCCCTAATATATGCATTTTGCTCTGCATTTACCTTAATATATGCATTTGTATACATTTTCCTCGTTGCCTAAAGCATATCAGTAGCATCCTTCAAACGTGTATTTTTAGCAGTGATAATTTGCTTGTGTATAATGGGAAAGGGGGGGGGGGAACTAGGGGGACATAATCTGATGCTTGTTTCCCTCTGATGTTGTTTGTTGTTGGGTGCCTTCAAGTCATTTCCGACTCATGGTGTCAAATATCATGGCAAGATTTGGGTTGTTGTAGATTTTTCGGGCTATATGGCCATGTTCTAGAACAGTGTTTCTCAACCTTCCTAATGCTGCGACCCCTTAATACAGTTCCTCATGTTGTGGTGACCCTCAACCATAATATTATTTTTATTGCTACTTCATAACTGTAATTTGCTATTGTATGAATCGTAAAGTAAATATTTGATATGGAGATTGTATTTTCATTCACTGGACCAAACTTGGCACAAATACACCCAAATTTGAATACTGGTGGGGTTGGAGGGGGGATTGGTTTTCTCATTTGGGAGTTGTAGTTGTTGGGATTTATAGTTCACCTACAATCAAAGAGCATTGTGAACTCCGCCAATGATTGAATTGAACCAAACTTGGCACGAAGAACTCCCATGACCAACAGAAAATACTGGAAGGGTTGGGTGGGCATTGACCTTGAGTTTTAGAGTTGTAGCTCACCTACATCCAGAGAGCACTGTGGACTCAAACAATGATGGACCTGGACCAAACTTGGTACAAATATACAACATGCTGAAATGTGAACACTAGTGGAGTTTGGGGAAAATAGACTTGACATTTGGGAGTTATAGTTGCTGGGATTTATAGTTCACTTACAATCAAAGAGCATTGTGAACTCCGCCAATGATTGAATTGAACCAAACTTGGCACGAAGAACTCCCATGACCAACAGAAAATACTGGAAGGGTTGGGTGGGCATTGACCTTGAGTTTTGGAGTTGTAGCTCACCTACATCCAGAGAGCACCGTGGACTCAAACAATGATGTACCTGGACCAAACTTGGTACAAATACACAACATGCTGAAATGTGAACACTAGTGGAGTTTGGGGAAAATAGACTTGACATTTGGGAGTTATAGTTGCTGGGATTTATAGTTCACCTACAATCAAAGAGCATTCGGAACCACACCAAAGATGCAATTGGGCCAAACTTCCTATACAGAACCCCCATGACCAACAGAAAATACTGTGCATTCTGATGGTCTTTGGTGGCCCTTCTGACACCCCCTCACGGCCCCCCTGGGGTCCCAATTCCCAGGTTGAGAAACACTGTTCTAGAAACATTATCTCCTGACGTTTCGCCTGCATCTGTGGCAAGCATCCTCCGAGGTTGTGAGGTCTGTTGGAAAATGGGGTTTATATATCTGTGGAATAATGTCCAGGGTGGGAGAAAGAACTCTTGTCTGTTGGAGGTAATTGTGAATGTTTCAATTGGCCACCTTGATTAGCATTTGATGGCAAGATTTGTTCAGAGAGGTTTGCCATTGTCCTTTTGTGATTTGATCAAGGTCACAAGAAGATCAAAGACACACAGTGCAGCTTTTTTGTTAGGGTTTCTAAGCCACCAATTGATTTAACTTCATTTCAAAACATCTCAGTTAATGTTAATATTTACCTATCTAGCTCTCTTCAGGAATCGGACTGCAAGACTTGCTGCAAATCTGATGTATCAATGCTTCCTGAATAAAACGGTGTCTAGCTGAACCGTGGGTTGTTAGACGCAGGTTCTTTCACAAAAGGATTTGGAGACAATCAATGGGCTCCTCTGCGGCTCTAAGGAGATGGAGGTCAATAAACAGCCAGCGAGATGGAGTTGCTATCTTTTGTTTCTCCCCAGGAACGTGGGCTTGCCGCTGTTCAACCCGGCAGACAGGATTAAAAGAAACTCAGAAATATTGAGCTGTCATGAAAAAGAGAGATTCTAAACGGATGGCGCAAGTCATCGCTGCCAAGCCATGTTATTGAACAAGGAGTGACAGATGCGAAAAAGTGAGGCAGGAACAACAGAACAAGAGAGAGAGAAGAGAACATCAAGACTGCCCTGAAATGTGCAATGCCAACTTCGCATTTGACAAAAGCAGTGCTTAAGCATTGCTAGCTCTTCTTGACAGCTGATCCATGGGAAGCATTCTGCTGACAGAAGACTTCAAATAACAGAGCACCATTTCCTCTATAGCAGGGGTGCCCACACTTTTTCAGCATGCGAGCTACTTATTAAACAACCAAGTCAAAATGATTTCCCTCCCCACTACTCAGAGAGCCATAAAAGCAAAATATTTGGATATTTATTTCAGTGAGAGCCATATAATATATTTTAAGACTGAATTCAACTAAATGTGAGTATAAGAAGCCCCTGAATTTATTCATAATAATCATGATGATAATATACATTCAGCCTCAGCTACTACTACTACTACTAATAATAATAGTAACAACAACAACAGGTTCCTAGAGTAAAAGGAGACCTCCAAGGGCCATCCAGTCCAACGTTCTCTGCCATAAGGGGAAAACACAATCAAAGCATTCCTCACAGATGGCCATTCAGCCTCTGATGATAATAATAATAACAACAACAATGATTTCCTAGAATAGGAGGAGACTTCCAAGGGCCATCCAGTCCAATCTCCTTCTGCACCTGGGCGGTGTTGGGAGCCTGCGGGGTGGAACTGAGCCTTCCTCCCGCCCTGCCTGCGATCTACCAAGACGCCCTACGCGATCTACCAGTAGATCGCGATCTGCCTAATGAGCACCCCTGCTGTATAGCCTGCGCGCAGAAAATGCTTGAATCTGGATTACAAGGTTTCAGATACCTCCTTATATATAGGAACTTACTAGGCGCAGCTCTGGGATTCTCCTCTCTAAATTTGTCTCTTAAGGCGCATGCAGAATTTAAAGACAAATCCAGAAGTTACCTGAAACATAATTTTAAAATGCAATTGGGCAACAAACAGGAGACTCACAGAATCAATGAATGTTAGAGTTTTTGTTAACTGTAACATACAAGTTAGATACTTTAAAAAAATGCTTGTGATACTAAGCAGAAGAGCTATAATACATACAGATTAAGCATCTTCGGAATGCTATGAGGTGTCATTTGACGCAGCACAACTGTGACCTTTCAAAATCACCTGATCTTTCAACTAGAAAATACTTTTCTGTATAATATGTGCAGAAGATTAATACTTTTCAAGTTTGTCTTAGAAGCAGAAATGACTAGACCTGCAGAGTGTTGATCCAGTCCTAAATTGAGCCAGTCCTGATCCATTTGACTTCTTGTAGCTTGAGTCTGAGCATCATCACCAAAATGAGTGGTTTCTGTCCAGTCCATATTTGCCTCCCTTCATCTGAAAACGTCCAATGCAGAAATGGATAAATCTGGGTTGTAGCTACTATATATCCTCATTGCTGGTCTGTTCATGTACTCAGGCCTGGATTAACCCCTTTTGGCGCCCTAGGCCACACTTTGGAATTACGTCCCCAAACCAACCTCTACCGCACCCCCCCCACCTCCTCCTTCCGCTCGCGGCGCCGCGCGCCCTCCTTCCTCGAGTCAAGGAAGGAGGGCGCGTGCAAGGAGGAGGAAGGGAAGCCCGCCCCCAGTGCCGGCATTGGCCCCGGCGGCGGGGCTTCCCTCCGCCTCCTCCGTGGCACGCCCTCCTTTCTTGAGTCAAGGAAGGAGGGCACGTGCAAGGAGGAGGAAGGAAGGGAAGCCCCACCCCCGGTGCCAGCATCGGCCCCGGGGGTGGGGCTTCTCTCCGCCTCCTCCTCTTCGCGTCGTGCCCTCCTTTCTTGATCTTGAGTGAAGGAAGGAGGGCGCGCGTGAGGAGGAAGCCCCGCCCCCGGTGCCAGCATCGGCCCCGGGGGCGGGGCTTCCCTCCGCCTCCTCCTCTTCACGGCGCACCTCGCGCCCTCCTTTCTTGACAAGGGGGTGGGGGCGATGGTGAGGGGGAGAGCCATTCCCTCCTCCCCCATCCCACGCTCCCCCTAGAGAGAGAGTTGTGTTGCGGTTTTGGGGTTTTTTTGGGTCCGTGTGAATTGCGCCCCCATTGGCTTGCGCCCCTAGGCCATGTACTACACTGATGTCTCCTCAAAGATCCCAGAGATTTGTCTTCTATATATGGTTTATTAGTTGCAACGTGGATGTTTTGGGGGTCTCAGGATAGTTGTGTTTCTGTGAATGGCTTGCTTTTAGCCTTGCCTCTTCTTGTCTTTTAAGTGAGCTGTAATAAAATCTGTGATGTTTTCCCTTTGGATCACACACTGAACATTGTGCATGTAACACACACTTGCTTATTCCCTCCACAAATCCAGTATACGGACAGCCCCTAAACAGAAATAATTCATGCTTGAAAACTGCTTTGCACTTACTGTCAAGAAAAAATTGCCTTGAGGAAATGGAGCTAGGAAGAGCTGTACCCATTAGTGTGTGAGTTCAGATGTGAGACATCCATCAACGCTTTCTCAAGAAACTCTTCTAAATAGTTATGAACTCCACTGCAAACCACCTGGACTCTTCAGTTCACTGCCCAAAATGACTCCTTTTGAAAGTCAGCATCTCGAAATGGTTGTCCGTGGTTACTGTACTTTGTCAAGAAGTGCTTCTGCAAAAAGATCAAAGTCTTTTAAAGAAGTTGAGTGGATAAAACCCCCAGCTTACCTTTTCCAGGCTAAAATAATGTGCAAATACTCTCCAGAGGGGAAAGAAGGGGCAGCAACCACTGGTCGCAATGGGTTTGACCGAGGTGAGCTAGAAAGCCATTAGATAACAGTTCGTTTTTGGAGGATCATAGAGAAAGCAACTAGCAAGACCCATTTTGTTGAGTTGTGCCTTCTCCAGCAGAATTCTAACCAGGATTGAAAGAGAAACATCATATTTCCTGCTGTTTCTTTTTGCATCTGCCCTACCTTTTCCATCAGGTTTACCAACTGAGAGCAGACAGTAGACTTCAATTGCTCACCTTCCAGCTAAGCGGGCAGGGGGAAACCCTTCTAGATACGTTGAATGTACCATCACGCATGAGTAGTATGGCTTGAAAAGTGGCAAGGACGTGATAGCTCTTCCCAGGGGATTGCTTCCTGCCTTCCTGACTTCCTTTAGAGGCTTTGGGGCTCCCAAGGACCAAACTGGACACTTTAGCTAACTCAAAAGGTTTATTCTTAAATACATGAGTTGCAAGTTCTTCTCTTAGTTTTATTTATTTATTTATTTATTCGAATTTCTTGACCGCTCGAGGCGGCTCATAAATTGAATGAATCGTAGTACATTATACAGATTAAAACAATTTAAAACGGCAACATTTAGCAGTAAAATCAACATATACCACTAGACTAACTCAGGTTACAAAGCCCTGCCAGAACAGCCAGGTCTTACAGGCCTTCCGAAACGCCATGAGGTCACGGAGTGCCCTAATCTCCGGCGATAGGGAGTTCCAAAGTGTGGCCACAATGATGAAAAATGCTCTTCTCCTTGTCGAAGTCAGGCGAAAGGCTTTGGCGCTCGGGACAAAGAGAAGATCCTGCTCTTCTGATCTCAGTGATCTCATGGGACAATATGAGGTAAGGCGGTCCCTTAGGTACACTGGCCCTAGACCAGGGGTGCTCATTATGGTGATCGGGAGCACCTAGGTGATCTTCGGCCCTCTTCCAGGTGATCTTTGGACCTCACCAGCTGGATGGCATGCTCCTGCCATGCGCGCGCATGTGCACTCCCGCCGCCGCCTTCACGGGGCTTCTTTTGCCAAAATGAGGCTTTAGTGGGCGGGCCCTGGCGCTCATCTTGCCACGTACGGTGTGGTGACATGACCGTCCATTGGTTGCTGCTGGGGGGGGGGGAGCAAGGCGAAGGCACGCGCATGGATAGGATGCGAGGCTGTGGGAGGGATGGAGGGAATGTGTGTGTGTGTGAGAGAGAGAGCCAAGGAGAGAAGAAAGAAATCCGGAGAACGGTTTTGGATCCTTTTGGCAGTCAGGCAGGTGGGCGCTGGCAGGAGAGAGGGAGAGAGAGAGAAAGAGTAGAAGGAGGCCGAGACCTGGGCGAGCGAGCTGTGTGGGGCTGCTTTCTTTCTTTGGTTGGGGGCGGGGAGGGAGGGCTCTGCCGTGTTCCTGGGGCTGAACCCGAGGAGGAGGGGGCTGCGGGGATGGAGACTCCACTTGCTGCTGCTGCTTGTGTTCTTGGCGGCGAGTTCGTGGGCAGGCAAGAAAGAAGCCCCGCCCGGATGGAAGGCTGCAGTAGGAGCGTGCGTGCGCGCGTGCGCACGCTCACATGCACAACAGGTGATCTTTTCAACTTGATTGTTCATATAGTAGCTCGCATGATGAAAAAGTGTGGGCACCCCTGCCCTAGACCATACAAGGCCTTAAAAGTCAGAACTAACACTTTGAAGGTGATCTGGAATTCAACAGGCAGGCAGTGCAGCTCCTGAAGGATAGGTGTAATGTGGTGGCACACAGGCACGCCTGCAAGCAAACGAGCTGCCGCGTTCTGCACCAACTTTAGTTTCCGGGTCGCCGACAAAGGAAAGCCAATGTAAAGAGTGTTACAGTAGTTTAATCTTGAGATGACCGTCACTTGGATGACCGAGGCCATGTCGTGATGGGACAGGTAGGGCGCCAGCTTCCGAGCCTGGCGTAGATGAAAAACGCAACTCGGCTAACCATGGAGATATTAATCTCCATAGAAAGCCTAGTGTCCAAATGGACACCAAGGCTCTTTATTGATGATAATGGGCATAGCGCCACGCCACCCAGGGTTGGAAGCTGGAGCTCCCCACCGCCTGGGCGACCCAGCCAAAGGATCTCCGTCTTCGCTGGATTCATCTCCAACCTACTGGCTCACAGCCATGCAGTGACGGCTTCAAGGCAAAGATGGAAATTATCGGGTACAGAGTCGGGCTGGCCTTCCATCTGCAGAATGAGCTGTGTGTCATCAGCATACTGATGACACTCAAGCCCAAACTTGCGTACCAACTGGGAAAGTGGTCGCATGTAGATGTTAAATAATAGAGGGGAGAGGATGGCCCACTGAGGAACCCCACAAATTAGGGGGGAACCCCCGGAGACCCCCTCGCCCCTCCTCACTCGCTGTGTCCAGTTCCGGAGGAAGAAGGACAGCCAAGACAAAGCTGTCCCCCTCACCTCGGCTCCGGCAAGGCGGTGAGTCAAAAGATCATAATTGACTGTATCAAACGCTGCTGTGAGGTCCAATAACACAAGCAGCGCTGATCCGCCTTGGTCCAGGTGGCAGTGCAGCTGGTCTGTGATGGAGACCAGCACCATCTCCGTCCCATGCCCCAAACGGAAGCCGGACTGGAAGGGGTCTAGCCAAGCTGTATCGTCTAGGAAAGTCTGCAACTGCGCCATTGCTGCCCTCTCAATCCCCTTGCCCAGGTATGACAAAAACAAAAACAAAATAGTTCCCAAAAACAAAATAGAAAAGCTTTGCTTTACAGTCTTTGTGCAGATGTGGTCCCGGAAACTTCAGCCGGTTGGCTCTCCAAATTCTATCTCTCTCTCTCTGACCTCAAGGCAATGGGCGCTTGAAGTCCCAGTCAGATGGCCTATATGAAGGCAGGAAACCTTCCTCTTGGCTGCCAACTGACTGTCTTGAAGGCACTTGAAATTCCTCAGCGTCACCCCACTTTCCGATATGTAGGGTATGCTGTATTAATTTCAAGAAAGGTGAAGAAGTAGTGCTGAAGAATGGCCTGACCAAGGCCTTGCTGGCAAACCTTCCACCAATTCCTTTCTTGTAGGAGCTTTGGTGGCTACTGAAAGAAAAATTGCCTCCTTCTCCAAATCCCTGGGGGAAAGGGGTGGAGCAAGCATGTAGCCAGGGGGGGCTAAGGGAGCTTCAGCCCCCCCCCCCGAAATTCTCAGGGTGATCCGCGAGAAGGCCTTACTGGTACATTATTTAAACTGTTATGTGCACTTATATCATGATCTGATCACCATGCTCATTATATCCCACATTAATGGGGTTATTGGGATAACAATACAAAAGGTTTGCTAGGGTAGACCCTCTTCCACCCAGTCTCAGCCCCGAACCAAACTCAGCCCCGAATCAAAATCCTGGCTACGGCCCTGGGTGGAGCAAGCTTGATTGGGCTATGTAAATGATGATTGACAGGTGCCAAGGACCAATGAATGCGGTCAAACCTCTAGCAAGTTGCAAACACATGAAAAACAGTGCAAAGCCTTTGCAAACTGTGCAGGCTGCAAACATACATTTAAACAGTGCAAAGGGACTTTAACAATGCAAAAAGGGCTTTAAGAACCCAAACCCTTTGCAAACTATACAGGCTACAGACACTCTAACAATGTAAACCTTTAAACTCAAAGTTTTCAATGTAGGTGGCGCACACCGAGCCATCACATTGAGACATGGCTCTCTTATATTCTACCTACTGCCAAAGGCAAAGTTATTTATTCAATGGGAACAATCTTTCCTGGGCTGAGACCTTAAAATGTATTGGACTATGGCTCTCATCATCCTCATGTTACCGAACAATTTAGAACAGCCTGGCCCATAGGGGGCAGAGGCCCAAAAGTACCCCTAAAGCGAGGATTTCAGCAAGAACCCCAGGTGAGTTTTTTTTAAAGCAACCTAAAAATCCCTTTCCCAAATGATCTCACCAAAGAAGTCCGGAAGAAGATGCCACTGAAGTTTTTATTCTTGTCTGCTGAGAAGGATGACCACTGCAGATTCCTTGTCACAAAGCAATCATCAAGTTACATTGAAACATATGCCATTTTTATACACTTTACAGAACTGTCAAATTCAAACTTTCCCACCCCTTCATGCTGTAGGCTTCATGATGATTGGTTGGAACCTTGGAAGCCAGCTATAGCGGGAACCAATCGTGAAACAGCGCCGCTTTTCCCTGGCGAATGGGAAGCGAGGGACAGGAATGTGTTCAAAACAAAGAGCAGCTGGTGTTTTCTTGATTAGATTATGTCCATATGTAAATGAAGATCTGAGGCTTTGACCTTTTGGGCCAAAGCAAGTTCTTTGTTCTTGGTGAAAAAACAGGAATTTGGCCTTAATGACCTTTCCTTGTTGACAAAGGGCCACATGCAGATTTCCCATTAGAGTTTTCAGTCTTCTGGATGATAAACAAATGAAATAACTGTAGCCATGTGTTGGTTTCTGAGGCCAACAGTGATAGCCGGTTATGAAATATGAAATATAATTATGCCATAGGTTCTATAAATGCGGGGCGAGGCTAATCTCAGAGGGTCCAGCGTTTTTGAAACAAAAGAAGTCTTTCAAAAATGGGGAGAAGGGAAAGAAGAACTTCTCCAAAACCAGAAAGAGTCCTTTGTCATGCAAATAGTTCCAATGATCGGATTAAGGGTGCAGCCAGGAATGTGGTCACCCTGATCTTGAAAAACAATAGCTGAGTCACGTAGCCTTCCTCATATTTTTTAAAACATATGGGAAAGAAAAAATGCAGGAAAATGGTTACATGGAAGGGGAGGGTTGCAGGGAAATACCACTACCAATATCTCATAATTATTTCATATTCAAGGAGTAGAAAGAAAGTCCATATGATCTTGAAAAGCATCAAATCCATATGCTTTGGGGAAAGTCCATCTGTGTCCTTGGGAAAACTATAAGAGAAAAGTCATTTTCGTTAATAGCCTGAGGAGAGTCCAAATACATGAAAATCCTTGGAAAACTATGTTTCCCAAACCGCTCAGGGTCCACATGCAACTCCGTACACAAAGAGTCCATGGCTTCAGGTCAAGTGAGGCAAGAAAACAGAGAGGTAAAATGGCTGGAGGTCTTTTGATGCCAAATCCCAGCCTTTGGTGCTAGAGATACCAGACCACATGTGCAGGAACGTTGGAACTCCCTGCTGCAGGTCAAACCAATTAGGATGCAGATGGGCTCTTTCCGGGGCTCACCTTCACTCAGTCAACATGGTTAATGCCTCTGTTGGTGGTCATCTTGGGAGATAGAATCTGAAAGTTGAGACGCTTGGGAAGACAGTGGTTGAATTCAGAACTTACAATATTGAATTCCATAAAGAGCTTATTGATGGTTCTGAAACGTTACATATATTGATCTGGCTTCTGCTGAGCTGTGTTCAGAGAATCTTCGAAGATGTATTGGTGGGTTTCAGAACACTGATAAAATGTAAAAAAAAAAAAAACCCTTTCCCATGGGCTGTTGTAATTAAACGTCAGCCATAAGTTTCATAGCTTATGTTCTCACCTCTTCCTCAGCTGCTTATTACACATGAAATTACTTTCTAAATCCCACTTAAGGCATTAGAAGACTGCTGTTTTTATTAAAAATGCCCTCTCTTAGGATTGCTTGTTTATTTCTCTTCGGCTCCATCTAATGCCACAAGTAAGCTTAGCACTGCCTTATCGGCCAAGAGTGGTTGTAATCACTACGATACAATCTAAGTGTCAAACCAGTATTTTCTTGGGTTTCATCTCACATCATCGCATTTCTGAACCCCTCCTTGTTCTGATCTTTATCTTCCCCTCCATTGCCAATATGGTTTAGTATTATCTGGGGCTCACATGCCTGGAGAAATAAGTTCTAGCCAGACAACTGGGATGTTTGTGTTGGTATTCTGGTTTGTCTGTGTTCGTTCTTTATTGCAATCATACAATAAAAAGGGAGATATTAAAAGACATTGAAGGAAATGACAGGCCTTGTTGGCTTTTTCTTCTTATTTTTTCATCTACTAATTTTCTTGGATAATTGTGTCACATTTTTCCTGTATTTTTACTAATATTATGCTGCTGATCGTGCCATCACTGCTCAATCAGGGAGCTGTGAAACGGATGAACAGAAGCTCTCTAAAGCTTCTCTTTGAAGTGTTAGAGACTAATTATTGTCAGGGGTGGTCTATACGTTACGGCAACTACGCGGCCGCATAGGGCGTCGCCACCTGGGAGGGCCGCCGCCGCACCGGCCCCGCCCTGCCACCCGCGCCGTGTTGCCCCGCTGCCGCACCAGCCGCGTCTCCACAGCTGGCACCGAGCCCCACGCCTGCCCAGCTTTGCGCTGAGATTTTCGCGCAGGCGCTTCTGCAGGCGCTACAGCGCCTGTAGGAGCTGCTGCGAGGCATGCGTGAAAATCTCTGCGCGCATGCTCCAGAGCACGCCTCCAGCTTTGGAGTCAGTGCGCCTGCGCAAATTCGCGCATGCACACAGATTCTGAATAACGCATGCGCACTGGGCTTCAAAGCTGTGTCCAACAAAAGGATTAACAAATATAGTGTCCAACAAAAGGGTTAAAAGAAGATCAATAGTAGAATATATCCAAGGTAAAGCACACAGTTCAAATAGTCCCAAAATCCAAAGGCAAAGATATAATCCCAAAATCCAAAGGCAAAGGTAAAATGCTTGATGAAAATCCCATGAGTAATACAAGGCAGCTCTAGGAGCAAAACGTGCACAAAGGCCTAAGCAAAATCAGGAGCTTGGAGACAAGACAAGATCTGGCATGGTATTCTAAACGAAGCCTGGAAACTGAAGACAATTTCTCTAGACATCTAATATAAAGACAAATCAGTTTTGGTTTGCAAACCGACTGCTACGATATAGGCTGGCAGCCTGCCTAGATTGCTGAATGCTATCTTGGTGGTTAAATGTAAGCTATTAAAATTTCCAGGTGTCCCGTTATCAACATCAAGACCTTCAGAGTCCTGAACACAAGGATTCTCATCTAATGAAGCCTGGGAAGAGAACTGTTCCCAGGAAAGCAAGCCTCATCTGAAAGGTCCCTTTGCATCTCAGAGTTCTCACTAAGTATCCCATCATCAGCATTTGCAGGAACATTCCCATCATCCCTAGCATGCACATGAGCACCAGGCTGAAACACCACAGAGGCTTTTTCTGGCCTGGAGAGCAACAGGCAAGAGAGACTGGACTTCATACCATTTTCTCTCTTGCGTGAAACGTCATTTCCCCCTAAAGAAATATTGGGATTCTCTGATGTTGTCCCAGATTCACATTTTCTTAGACAAGCCTTCCAAAGGAAGTTGACCTTTTTAGGGAGGGTTGTTCCAGCTGCGAAGAGGAGTTTTTTGTGAACTACATTGATAATTTAATCTTCTTCCAGCTATTTCCGCTAAGGGATTTCGTTTCAAAGAATGGCAAGCCTTACTGTCCAACCTCCTGAGAGAGGCTTATGCCTATATTTAGTCATGATAGGAGCTTTTCCTCTGAATTATGGCAAATACAACCTGTGTCTTTAAGGCACAGAATGCTCAATTTGGCATCTGTGTACTGAATTTACACTAGGCACATGTAGTTTATACTAGGCATGAGCAAACTCCGGCCTTCCAGGTGTTTTGGACTTCAACTCCCACAATTCCTAACAGCCTACCTGTTTGCATGTAGGATCTCACTTTGAAGTGCACCAAAGAGTCAAACCAGGATCAGTCTGACAGTGGGATACGACTTCTCTGTGCATTTCTGATTGATCCTCTCTGTGTCAATTCTATATCCTCTGGAGTTTAAGCTTTGTCCAGTTTTGCAGACTTCCATTGTGTGGACTCTTCAGGGGGGCGAAAAATACTCCTCTTTGACAAATGCTGACAACGGTCCCATTGTTATGAGACAAGTGTAGTGCAATTTCAGGTTTTTTAAACGGCAATTATGATAACCAGAGGGCAGCACTGTCCTTGCATATAACAGTGTTTTAGAACAAGAAGATCAATATGTCAATACGACATGGAGTAACCCTGCTGCCTGCATTTCGCCTTTTTTCAGTCCAAACACAATCCTTAGGCTCCGCTTTAATCATTTTTGCGGCAGAATGCAGATGGGACCACTTGTGTGTGTACAATGGTGATTCCATTTACACTCCTTTACTGCATGCCCAGATTGCCCATAAGGCCAACGAGGCCATGGCCAAGGGGCACAAGCCGGGGGGGGGGGGGCGCAGTTCATGGACCAAAAATCCCTGGTCTGCGCCCCTCTTTCCCCCTTTCTCATGCCCCTCCTCGCTCCTTCTCCCGGCAAAGTCTCTGCTCCGTCCCCTCCGTCTCTCGCTCTCTCGTGCGCGCTCTCTCTCTCGCACGCGCTCTCTCTCTCGCGCGCTCTCTCTCACACGCTCTCTCACACGCTCTCTCTCACTCTCTCGCTCTTTCTCTCTCGCTCTCGCACTCTCTCTCTCTCGCATCCTCTCTTGCGCGCGCGTGCTCTCTCTCTTGCTCTCTCGTGTGCGTGCTCTCTCTCTCTCTCTCTCTTGCGCCTTTGGAGGGAGTTTGCACCCGCTGCGCTCTCCCCAAGCCTCCCGACTCCTGAGGAGACCTTCAGAGCACAGCGGAGCTTTCCAGCCGGTGGGAATGTGGACCTTGGAGGTGGCGGGAGGTTGGCTTAAAGGGGACGTAATTCCAAAATGTGGCCTAGGGCGCAAAAAAATGTTAATCTGGGCCTGCTTTACTGGCTGCTTTTAGGTAAGCCACCAAGCACAGCATGAGCCTAATTGCTCTGTCTTACTTGTTTAATGTAATTCTCCGTGTTATGCCTTGAGGTTTGCATTTTTTAAATTGTTCAGAATGTTGGCCTCAGGTCATTTAGCTGAGACACGGCCATGGACAAGACACAAAAATATAGCCTCTATCTCGCCAGGGTTAACAGATCCTCTTTATTGGATCTGATCGGTTTCTGTTTTCAAGGCAGGGCCTCTCAAATTTGTGTTCGACTTCAGGTTCTCATTTTTAGGATACAGAAATGCTTCTTAAACCCCTCCTACACTGCAGTATAATCCAGATTATCAAAGCAGGTAATCCACATTACCTGCTTTGCCTTCAGACAGAGACATTCCCATTGCTGACAAATCTATCTAATTTGGTGCTTGTTTAATAATAATATTGACTTTATTTATATTCTGAGAGTGACTTGGACCGCAAGAAGATCCAACCAGTCCATACTCCAGAAAATAAAGCCCAACTGCTCATTGGAGGGAAGGATAGTAGAGGCAAAGATGAAGTACTTTGGTCACATCATGAGAAGAAAGGAAAGCTTGGAGAAGACAATGATGCTGGGGGAAATGGAAGGGAAATGGAAGAGGGGCCGGCCAAGGGCAAGGTGGGTGGATGGTATCCTTGAATAATAATAATAATAATAATAATAATACACTTTATTTATAATCCGCTCTTCTCACCCCGAAGGGGACTCAGAGCGGATTACATTACACATACGGCAGACAGTCCCTGCCAACCAACATACAATTACAATACATTGTACAGACAAACATGTGCAATTAGAAGGATTTTTTTCTCTTCTGACTGCGTCGCGGGTGCAATTGCTCCATTATGTCACAAGGGGGTGGTGTTGCTTCATCCTCAGACGAGAGCCTCTGGTTCTGCATTCCACCTCTGGCAGCTGATCTTCCTTATTTTTATTCAGTGTTGTAAAGTCCTTATAAAAATCCTTCCCCCTTGAGCGGTCCCTAGTTCATCTACTCACAGCTGGCTTGTTTTCGATCGGTTAGGTGGACAGTGGACAGGACTCACAGCTGGGTGTCCAGAACAGCATGAGAATCGAACATGCAACCTTCTGATTGCAAACACAGCTGTTGTTACCGCTGTGCTATCTCTGTGACTGCCTTGATTTTGAAGGATATGGGGGTGGCCATGGCCGAAAGAGAGCTCTGGCGTGGGCTGGTCCATGAGGTCATGAAGAGTCGGAAGCAACTGAACGGATAAACAACAATGACCCCTCTCAGGATTGGAAATTGATGGGAAAGTCCCATTGCACAGATCCCCCTTGATGTTGAACAAGCTGAACTCAAGCAACATATGTTCATCATCATTTGTTTTGATACACAGCCTAGGGAAGGCAATGAGATGGTCCCAGAAGTCATGGCCTCTTGCATTGCTTCAGCGATGTACCTTAAAACTAGACAGGGTTGGACATCACCTACAAACACGTTGAAATTATTGCTCATCAGGTATACCAAAGGAGAATGTTTTGAACTATCCCATATTGCTAAATTATAACCATGCCATACTGCTGTCATACTACTTCAACTGGCATGACTGCCACCAACAGTCCCGGGATTTTGTAGTTTGGGGAAGTAATGCAGTTCTCCTGCTGAAAAGTCTAAATGAAATGACAGGCCTCTGGGTCCCATCATCTGGAGCCGTGGAAGTTAAAAGCATCATCAAAGAGGAGTTCATGCAGCTGACTTTCAAGCACAAAACTTTGGGGCGGAAAGACATTAAAGGAGAACTTCCCTATTCATCTCCTGTTTGAATGATGTCCAAAGGAAACATTTAAAGATAGGACTGGGAGGGAAAATGGAATATTCTCCCTCTTTTTTTCATTCTGTCTTCCACAGATTTTTTAAAAATTTATTTGAAGTTACTCTGAGGATATTTTTTTCCATCTATTATATAAATGGGTTCACGTCATGTGATGTATACCTCAAACAAAGAAACCATACAACGCAGAAACACAATACTTGCCAACAGAAATAGGCCTCAAGCAAGGTACGTTTGTAGCAAAGAAACTTTCCCCCAAAACCTAAAAGGCCCCAAAACAACGAATAAAAATAAAACTACATTTACCAGCATCCTCCGGGCAGCCAAAGACTCACCCAGCCTCTACATTCTGAACAACATGATTGGCTGCCAATAAGGGCGGATTTGCATAACTGCTGCACTGGCCAGTCAACATGAAAATTCCGATCCATAATAAACTGCCAAAACAGAATAAGGAAAAGGCCTGAGCCAATCCCCAACACAAACACCCAAATCACTTGCAACCGAAAATTTACACCCCAAAAAATCACAGACCACGCCCAAAATTGACAGTAAGGCTTCATTAACTTGATTTCCCTAACTAGCCCTCACTTACTGGGAAGCTGTTTACGCTCTAAATTGACAGTAAGTCTTCATTAACTTGATTCTCCCGACTAGGCCTCAGCTCATTGGACATTGTGTATGGCCTGAATTGACAATAAGGCTTCATTAACTTGCTGCTCCTAACTAGGCCTCAGCTCATGGGACATTGTGTATGGCCTGAATTTACAGTAACCTACCTTGGCACACAGAGCCCCGACCATGCATGATGGGACTTGAAGTACCACCATGAAAACCGGGATTTGTAGTACTTCAAAACCCATCGTTCCCCACAGACCACTGTGGCCCAGAACCAAGACCAATAAAGACCCAACTTGGCACACCATGCCCCCCCATGACCCACACTCCATCCAACTGCAGTTTAGAGGAGGGCACACCGTGGATGATTGGACTTTCTCGCATCTCCTAAAAAGGGCACAGCAACGCGTGCCGGGTACAGCTAGTATTAAATAAAAGAACAGAAGTTTATATTATCGGCAGAATGATTATATACCCATATCAATACTGGTTTTATTTATGAGCTAAATATCCCGTTCAGTGTCCCATTCTTTTCCTTCAGGTGTTGTGAGGAGTATACATCACAGCTTGAACCTGAGTGCAAAAATTATGTATTTTGTCCTTTTCTTTCTACAGGTATGACCTTGTTTCAGAAGTGGCTGTCTCTCAACAGTAGGATTAATTCGATTGTGATCAGATGTGGTCATTCGGTGGAAAGTTTTGAATCTTGTTGGTGGCAAGCTTCCCACCGGAGTGGAAATCATCTATCGGACAGATGGCAAGCTATTTAACCTCAGCAGATTGAAAGCCAAAACCAAGGTCACAACAACATGTGTTATAGAACTCCAATATGCTGATGATAATGTAGTCTGTGCTCATTCAGAAGAAGACCTAAAAGCCACTCTAAACACCTTTGTAGAAGCATACGAGAAGCTCAGCCTCTCAATGAACAGTGCTCTTTCAGCAGTCACCAGTCAATTCCTCCGCAATGCCAGAAATACAGCTTAATGGTGTAACATTAGAAAACGTTGACCATTTCTGCTACCTTAGCAGCCACCTCTCCAGAAAAGTCAACATTGACACTGAAATACCACACAGCATTCTTCCCAATGAAGCAGAGAGTGTTTGAGGACCCGGGCATCCGTAGGGAGATCAAGGGGCGTGCCTATTGTCCTCCCAACCCTGCTATACGCATGCAAAACGTGGACCGACCACAGATGTCACTCTCAACATCTGGAACAATTCTATCAGGATTGCCTCCAAAAAGTCCTACAAATCTCTTGGGAAGAAGAAGATGGGTGGACAAATACCAACGTTTTGGAAGAAGCAAAGGCCACCAGCACTGAAGCAGTGATCCTCCACCATCAACTCCGCTGGACTCAGGGCCATAGCCAGGATTTTGATTCGGGAGGGGCTGAGTTTGATTCGGGGGGGGGGGGGCTGAATCTGAGTGGGAGACAATCTACCCTAGCATTGTATTGTTATCAAAATACCCCCATGCATATGGGATATATTGAGCATGGTGATCAGATCATGATATGAATACACAAAACAGTTTAAATAATGTACCAGTAAGGCCTTATCGCGGACCACCCTGAGAATTTCAGGGAGGGGGGGGGGCTGAATCCCCCCAAGCCACACACACACACGCCCCGGCTACATGCCTGACTGGACTGAAGGCTATGTTGTCCAAATGCCCAAAGATTACCGTATCTCAAAGCAGTTACTCTACTCTCAATTCAAGAACAGAAAATGGAATGTTGGTGGATAGGAAAAGGGATGTAAAGATAATAATAATAAATAATAATAAACTTTATTTATATTCCGCCCAAGGGGACTCGGGGCGGCTTACATGAGGCCAAGCCCAATGACACATTATAAACAACACAACAGCAAATAATAAAACAATACAATCAATATAACTTGCACATAAGCAATAACAGACAATTTTAAACCATGATGGCCGGGCCAGATGTGAAATATTAAATTTTTAAAATAAATAACACTGGATGCGAACAGAGGTAGAATGTATGTAGCAGGAAGGTTTTTAAGGATAATGTGGGGCAGACAACCCAACAGGTAATTAAAGTCCTTATGAGGACATTTTGCAAGAAATTGATCACAGCAGGGCATTATTTACTTTATTCAGGGAAGGCACATTGGGACAGCCACGTTTTCAGACTCCTCCTAAAAACTGCCAATGTCGGGGCTTGTCTGATGGTCTTAAAGCTAACCTTAAAACTGTGCCATAGACACTGAGAATTGGAACTCTCTAGTCCTTGAGCGTTGCAACTGGAGGTCAGCTGTTTCCAACAATGCTGTGGAATTCAAAGAGGCACGAATGGAGAGCGAAAGGGAGAAACGTGTCAAGAGGAAGAAAGTGCATCAAACAAACCTGTCGTGATCTTAAGAAGCCAGGCACAGTAAAGTTAGCAGTTAGAGTTTATTTATAAGTGTCCAAAACTTCCTCACTGTGACTCAAAAGAGCCTAGAGGCACAGCAAGATGTACAGGAAAGTTCAACACAAAGTAAATACCCAGTTCTGAGTTCTTGGCAATAGAAATTGGGCTGAGAAAGTGAGCACAAGGGATCGCAACCAGCCAAGTTGTCACAAACGCCGACTTAGAACTGCCCCTTTAACACACACACGGAGATGTAGCAAAGGCTAACTACTTTATTGAAGATAATAAACAGTCAAAAGGTATATAGTCCAATAAATTGCAAATGTTCAAAGTATAAAGCAAATAGTCCAAGGTATGGTAGCAAGACTCCGCAAACCAATGCGGATCAGGAAACAGGACAAGGTTTCGCAAACCAATGCGAATCAGGAACCAGGGCAAGGTGCCGCAACCACTGCGGCTCAGGAAACAAGGCAAAGGCAAGGCAAGGCTTGATGACCACTGTTAGCTTGTGGTCCCACTCCGCTTCGCGCCTATTCAGTATAGACGTGGCCGGAGAACTGAGGATCAGTTCCCCACGGGCCGTATTTTAATCCCTCGGCCGGGACCCCCAACGATCTAGGGCCCGGCGCCTCCCGTCGCTTCTTTCCGGACGGTGACGGGCTTGGGACAGATGCCAGCTCCTCCTGCCCTCCTCTATGTCCCTGCGCCTGTTATGAGAACGGCCCCGCTCTTCCAGCCTAGTATCGCTATCTTCCTGAGAAGCAGCCTCCCGAAGTTTCCCATCCGCTGGCCTCCATCTGCTGCTCGGCCAGCTCCTGGGAACCTCGGCCATTTGGGAATTCATAACTATCTCCGCTATCTGCTTTCGCTGCCTCCCATCTCCACCTGGTCTGCTCCTTCCCGGGAGAATGCTCCCATTCGAAATCCCAGGCTAAACTCTCTGCAGGTGGACTGAGCAAAGGCACGGCTGACCAATCTTGCTCTGGGCCTTCCAACTCATCCTCCGAGTCCCTTTCAGCCTGTGCGGGTCCCAATGCCAACGGGACCCCGGTGCGTCACCCCTCCCGCGGCCCGGGGCGGACCCATGGGTGCTACACAAGTAAAAGCAAACGCAGCAGAAGCGTCAAACGGTCCTTTAGTCAAGCCAGGGAAATGCAGATGGAGTAGAAGAGTTGAAATGGTCCTTTAATCCAGCCAGGAGGAATGCAAGTCAATCCGGAATCCAATGCCAAGGAGCACGCAGAATCTAGCACAGGAGGGATTTAAGATGGAGCAGCCGAAGACAGAATACAAAGATGCGGAAACCCATGAGATAAATACCAATGTCCAGAATTCACGTCCACAGTTAGTCAATGAAGTCCAGCAGCGACCCAGAACAGAAGACAGCAGCCTGGATGGCAAGAACAACACCTTGCCAGCTGCAACCAATTGTTAATTGCAAGCCCCCTTTATTCAGTCCTCCTCAGGGCTTGATTGCACCAACGCCCCTTCCCAATCTTTTTCAGCTGCCAGCAACTCAGCCCGAGCTGCCCTTTGTCTCTTGCGCCAGGCAATGCGTCTCCTGTGGCGACTTAGCTCTCCCCCACAGTTCTCATGAGACCCATTTCCATTATCCCATTCCCCGTTTTCCGTGAATTCTGCAAATGAATCACTGCTGGTGGGTTCCAAGCAGATATCCCGTATCTGTTGCACATCAGTCCAACTCATCTCACTAGAGTCACCTTCAGTTGTCTGTGACCCCTCATCCCAACCTCCCATTGCCTGCTCCTCATCCCCACTCCCATCATCCTCCGAAAAACCCAGAAATGTTTCATCCCCAAAAGACTCATTAAGTATTTGCCTTATTCTCTTCTTTTCTTGCTCCTCATCCGACTCTTGCTCACGAGTAGACCGTTTTGTGTTCCTAACTACAGACTCCTGTCTCTCTCAGCCTCAGTCTCAACTACAACAAAACCCCTATCAGGACCGCCTTCCATCTGGAAACTGATGTCCTCATTGTGAAAGAAAGAACATGCAGATCAAGAATAGGTCCCTACAGTCACCTATGGACTCACCGTCAAGACCCTACACTTGGAAGGCACTCATACCCAGCTACGAGTGATAGCCTATGATGATAAATGGATATCTGGGCGATCGGCTGACAGACCAACGCAGTGAAAGACCAGCGCGTGCAATAAATGGTGACCGTATAGCTATCCCAGGGGTGTGAGAGGCCCGGCTGACAAAGACCCGACGGAGAGCCTTCTCTGTGGTGGCCCCTGTGATCTGGAATACACTTCCGCCTGCTCTCAGGGCCACATCGGCCCCAGCCAGATTCCTGTCCGACTTGAAAACTTGGCTCTTCTGCCAGGCGTTTGGGGATTGACTAGATAACCTGGAGGCTGGGCCCTTTATGGTTCTCTGTACCTGTGTTTTTAATTGACGTACCTGTGTTTTGTTTTTTCTTAAATGATGTAAGTCGCCCGGAGCACCAACGGTGGAGGGCGACTCACAAGAAATAAAGTTATTATTATTATTATATATCTCTCTCTGTGTGTGTTTGCATATTCATTTTGCATCTGGTCAGCTAAAAAATTGGCTTTCTAGTCAATTATGGCATCTGCTATGAACTGATTTATAGATCTAATATGTAAGGAAATGTTCTCATAATAAATGAGATAAGGGTTTTCCCCCCACCTATTAGCAGTTTTTATGCCTTTGAGCATCCCTTTACTACGCAACCAAAATGTGTGGTCAATACTTTTATTATTATTATTTCCTCATATTTCCTGCAGAGAATATTCACTTATTCTAAAGCTGTGGAAATTATAAACATATTGATCACACATTTAGATTTTGTAATACAAGGATGCTCGAGGGCTTTTCAATTGCCAATGCAGATAATTGACCACTTCTCCAATTAATAAGCATTTCATAATGCAAGTATTTTTTTCCGGCTATGCGCTTCTCCAAATGCGGAGAGAAGAAGCCTTCATTAAAAGAGATCAGATACGAATAAGAAGACATCTTTTATCGTAAAATGCCTTCAAAAACATGGATAGTATACAAAGGAACAAAAGTCTATAGTATACAAATATCAAGCAGATTTTAAAATGTTGGAGACAGTGCACTTATGAAGACGACATGTCAAACTGCCAGGAACTGTGAAGCAGGCAATCCGTTCATCTCTAATGGAGTGTTTAAATGGGAAGCCAAAATGTGCAGAAGGGTTTGAAGCAGGGGTGGGCAATTATTTTTTCCAAGGGGCCACACGAGAGCCAAAAAATATTATGGAGGGCCGCACCTAAAGGCTGAACTACATTCTAATCTACATTATTAATTAATTAATTAATTAACTTACTATATTTACTATATATTACACATCATTAATATTAACATATTAATATATCAAGAAATATCCATATATTATTAGTATTAATATCATAATTATTATATTATAGTATATATATAGATTATGATATATCGAAATTATAATATAACATTATATTATATTATTTATTATATTATTATAATAAAATTATTATAGAATAATAATAAAAACCACTAAAATAAAATAATGCTTCCTTGTAGTCCTCTTCTCTGGAGAGTTTTATGCAGAGGCTCGATGGCCATCAGTCGGGGGTGCTTTGATTGTGTATCCCTGGGGGTTGGGCTGGATAGCCCTTGGGTCCCTTCCCTCTTGATGACTTCCTGTTCCCACCTTTCTAAAAACCTCCTTATCCGAGGGCGAGGCAAGCAGGTGGGGTGAGGCGAGCGGTAAGCGAGCCTGCCTGCCTGCCTGCTTGCCGGAGCCCTTAGGAGGGCCAGGTAGAATCAGCCAAAGGGCCGCATCCGGGCCCAGGGCCGCAGTTTGCCCACCCCTGGTTTGAAGGATGCTCTTTGGTTTGGTGAAGGCAAATGAAAGCAGACATTTATTTTATAACCAATAACAATTGTTGAAACAACAGAATAGAAAAATAGAGTATATTGTCGAAGGCTTTCATGGCCGGAATCACTGGGTTGTTGTGAGTTTTCTGGGCCGTCTGGCCATGTTCCAGAAGCATTCTCTCCTGACATTTCGCCTGCATCTATGGCAGGCATCCTCAGAGCTTGTGAGGTCTGTTGGAAACTAAGTAAGTGAGGTTTATATATCTGTCCAGGGTGGGAGAAAGAACTCTTGTCAGCTTGAGGTAGGTGTGAATGTTGCAGTTGGCCACCTTGATTAGCAGATTCAAGGTCTGGCTTCTTACTGCCTGGGGGAATATTTTGTTGGGAGGTGACTAGCTGTATCGGATTGTTTCTTGTCACCTCACAACAAAGGATTCTGTCATGAATGACTTTTTAATAACTTTAAAGCATAGGTTCTTTTTATTGCAATTGTCAGTGTGAGGGGGTACATCAGATTACAGAAAAACATTTAGACAAAGATTGACATGAGACATACAGACATACAGATTCTATGCAACTACACTGGATTTACAATTATATGGCGAACAAACAAAAAAAGGGAGATTTACATTTTCACTCACCATTCACACACATGTACACACATTCATCTATTGCACCCAAATATTACCATAACCTTTTCTCCCTCCTTGGAGAAGCGCCTGCCAACACATAGTTCCATAACTTCTTTCCCTAAGAACAATGCCAAGGACCAGATCTCTGTTTTCCATACAGCAGAACCTGACTCCCTGCACAAAATCCAAGACTCCATAAGCGCACTTCTTCCTCTTCCCTTGAGTAAGAAGCCCCAAAGTGACCAGACTGTTCCCTTGCAAATTTGTCACTTTCTGAATACACCATCTCTCTCCTTCCCATGGAGCAGAGCATGGCGGGTGGACCAGACTCCTCAGGTCTGCCACACTTTGAGCATTATTAGACTGAGTCTTTTATAGGAATATTCTGCCGATGTGGTCCCAAAGTTGTAAATGAATGATAGACTTCTTCCACGCTGGCTCCATCTCAGTTTCCTGGCCAGATGTTGACTCTTCTTGATTGGTGTTGATCTTATGTTGACTTTCTTCTTAACATAAGGAGTGTTGCAGACATTTCCTTAACTTGAAAGAACCGTTGTCACAGTTCTTATCAAAGTTTGCTTTTCAGTTCTTATTAGCAACGTTTAATTACAGTCCAGCAAGCAGGTAGTTAGTCATTGCAGTCCTTAATATTATACTGGTGTCTCCAAAATGATTAACTCCATCCATACATCCTTCCATTCATTCCCACACATCATTTTAAATTCACATTTGCCAAATCTGTACATTGAATTTATTGTGACAATTTCCTCAGGTAGTAAGAAGCCAGACCTTGAATCTGCTAGGCCATTAATTTATTATTTATTTATTTATTTAAAACTTTTATACCCCGGCCTTCTCACCTTCGAAGAGGGACTCAGACCGGCAAACAGCAAGTATTCAATGCTAACATTTAAAATCTAAAAACATCATAAATTTACAATAAAATTTACAATAAAATACAATACAATAAATACATTTAAAAAGCCTTTCGCCAAAGTAAAATCAAGTCCAACTTAACCATATATTTGGTCCGTATCAAGTGGTTGGCGACTTTAGTCGCTTCACAATCTACTCCTTCATTCTGCGAAGGACTCATTGCACAGCCACGTTTTCACCCGCTTCCTAAAAGTCAGGAGGGAGGGGGCGGATCTAATTTCATTTGGGAGGGAATTCCACAGCCGGGGGGCCACCACAGAATGGCCCTGTCCCTTGTCCCCACCAGACGTGCCTGCGAAGGTGGTGGGACCGAGAGCAAGGCCTCTCCAGACGATCTTGGCACTCTTGACGGTTCATAGGGGAGAATACGTTCGGACAGGTAAACTGGGCCGGAACCATATAGGGTTAAATGTTAATCAAGGTGGCCAACTGCAACATTCACACCTACCTCAAGCAGACAGGATTTTTTTTCTCCCACTCAGGACATCATTCCACAGATATATAAGCCCCACTGGCCTAGTTCCCAACAGACCTCACAACCTCTGAGGATGCCTGCCATAGATGTGGGTGAAACGTCAGAAAAGAATGCTACTGGAACATGGCCAGACAGCCCAGAAAACTCACCGCAACCCAGTGATTCCGGCCAGGAAAGCTTTCAACAACACATATGTAAGCTCAACTTGTCCCTTCTCATTTTGGGTGTCACAAGAGGTGCTGCAAAAGAGAGGGGAAAGCCATGCAACCTGAAGCCTGTGCCTTCTAAATCCAGGCAGCCTCACATTGTTTGCAGCCCGATTCCAACCAAGGTCAGCCTTCAGAGTTAATCACATCGGACACCAGGTTTAATCAGCCCCTGAAAAGCAGTATCTATCCAAAACACAGGGTACTTCTCCTTCCGCTTCTTTAATCCTGTTTAATCCTTTTGTGTATTTGCAGAAGGTATCAGATACGGAAAAAAACCCCTGTATCTCGTCTGCAGGTCTGTTGGATTAAGTGCCTGATTACTCTGCAAGGTGACCGAGAAGGTCTCCTCAGACAGAATTAGACGCTTGCAAAATTGCTATTGGAGGAGAGCATGGGATTTCCTGAATCGGGCTTCAAAATGTCACGGGTTTCTCCCTGAATACTTTCAATTGACACAGCGTATGTTCAATCAGGGAAAAAAGGTTATGTTCCTCCGTTCTGCATGAGCAACACTCAAGAGACACACTTGCTATGATCAGCATGCTATCTGAAGAAGCAGAAAATATGAATACATGAATAGGGTTGCCTATACCAGCAACTGGGAGCCTCTTGAGTTAAAGCTGGGAGTTGAGAAAAGAAACTTGTATGTGGACCCTAAGGCTGCTTTCAGGAACCCCAAATTTTTTTCTTTTTTCTTTTTTGGAGAGGAAAAGGAATTATTCTATAAACCATGTCAACTTTTTTGTGGTGTCAAAGGCTTTCATGGCTGGAATAACTGGGTTGCTGTGAGTTTTCTGGGCAGCCTGGCCATGTTCCAGAAGAATTCTCTCCTGACGTTTCACTCACACCTATAGCAGGCAGGGCCGGCCTTTCCCATTAAGCCACCTACGCGGCGCGTAGGGCGACATCCCCGGAGAGGGGCGTCGCCACCTGGGAGGGGCACCGCCTCGCCCCGCCGCCGTGCCGCCGCAGCCAGCCGGCGGCGCGGAGAAACGGGGGAGAGAGGGGACTCACGAGGCGGGCGCCCGGACCCGAGGAGGAGCAGGAGGAGGGGGGAGGCCACAAGGGCGGCCTCCATGGAGACTCCCCAGCAGCGGCAGCAGCAGCACCCCCGGGGGGGCCCAGAGCCAGAAGCGCATCTTCCTCTTCCCCGCTGAATGAATGTAGGTGGGAAGGCAGGAGGGGGAGGGGCCACAGGGACGCCAAGGCCGGCCCCCTCACCCCCCTCCGCGTGACGTCACTTCATCGCCGCCTATGCCGAGGAGGAAGGGGAGGAAGGCCTCGCCGACCGCGCGCTGCAAGGACGCCCGGAAGGAGAGACGCCGGAGGGAGGGAGCCCTGCGGAGGCGCGGCAGCCTCTTCCTCCTTCCCTCCCTCCCTCCGGCGTCCTCCTTGGCAGAGGCGGCGACGAAGTGACGTCAGGAAGATGCGCCTCTGCTGCCGCTGCCGGGGAGTCTCTGTGGGGGCCGCCCTCGTGGCCTCCCCCCTCCTCCTGCTCCTCCTCGGGTCCGGGCGCCCGCCCCGTGAGTCCCCTCTCCCCCCCATTCCTCCGCGCCAGCTCGCTTGGTAGTCAGTGCGCATGCGCTAATTTCTGTGCATGCGCGGGCGCAGCCGGGAGCCGTCGGGGGGGCATAATAATGTTCGCTTACCCCCCCCCCCCGGGAGAGCTCGGACCGCCCCTGATAGCAGGCATTCTCATAGGTTGTGAGTGTTGCACTCCAGGCAGGGAAAGCCCTCTGACACCACACAGCTGAGTGAAAATGCAAGCAGTTTATTGAAAATATTTTGAAAGCAGTAGCAGTAAAAAGCAATCCACAAAAATCGGTAAGTCCAATTAGGTAGAAAGATAGATAGAAACAAATAGTCCAGGAAATTAGTCTGTCACAGTTCATGAAAACAAATACTGGAACTTCCAAAGTAAAACCCCAAAACTTGAACAAGAATCAAACAAGGCACTTAGCACAGGAATCTATCCAAGGCAAGACTTCCAGGGACCTTGGATAACGTCTTGACTCAATTTCAACGTTGCTTCGTCTGGTTACAGATTCTGTACTTGGCACATTTATCCTCTAATCCAGTGTTTCCCAACTTTTTTTGAGCCGCGGCACATTTTTTACATTTACAAAATCCCGGGGCACACCACCAACCAAAATGACAGCATCCACCTTCCCCTGCCAGATGAGAAGCAACGCGGGTTACTTTTAACCCACATTGCTTCTCATCTGGCGAGGGAGTGTGGATGCATTGATCCCGTTTCCCCTCCCTTGCTTTTGAACTTCCCCGGGGTCTCTGCTGCTGGAGGTGGGGGAGCATTGCTTCTCATCTGGCAGGGGAGGGTGGATGCTTCAATGCATCCAACCTCCCCTGTCAGATGAGAAGCAACCAGGGTTACTTTTAACCTGCATTGCTTCTCAGCTGCCAAGGGAGTGTGGATGCATCGAAGTATCCACTCTCCCCTGCCAGATGAGAAGCAACCCGAAGATCCTCTTCGTCCTTCCTCCTTGAGCTGAGCACCGTTCACCTGGGCGGCGCAGCAGATGTGTCCTAGCCCCTTCCCCCTCTCCTCCACCTTCTCCTCCTTTGCGTTGCGGCTCTCGCAGTGTCCCTGGAAGTAGTTCCGGCACTCTCCCTTCCCAGGTCCAAAGGTGTTGCGTTGCTGCCGGAGGGAGCCTCATCACTTGGTGTGATTATTTTATTCTAAAGCCAGGAGGAGCACCCAGGGAGGGAGTCAGGGAGGGAGGCGTGGCCTTCCCCTGCACATGCAGCACACCTGATGATAGTTCACGGCACACTACTGTGCCACGTCACACCGGTTGGGAAACACTGCTCTAATCTACTCTATATCCGGAATTGATTTCTTTTTATCCTTGACTCTGTTATCAGTCTCCTTCGCATTCTGACGGAGTGCCTGAGAGCTTGGTTTGTTTGTCTGTGCCCCGGGTTAGCATGAGGTTCCGACTGTCGGCCCAGCTTACTGTCTACCTAAGCAGTTAGAAAACAGCTTGAACTGTAAGTAGAGAAATTAGGTACTTTAAGTAAAGTGTTTTACGACACCATAAAGAAAAAAGATCAGAAAATGCCGGGCAACTAAAAGGAAGGAGGAAGTCCCGATGGCTCTTCGCCATAGAGGATGGAGCAACAGCATCCCCTTGTGGCTGGATTTGAGCACAACCTTCCAAGGTGCCAAAAAGCTGGACGTTGACGCAACTTCCCTCCTTTCTGTTCCCTCTGTCTCTGTATTGTCTATCCAAAACAGCATTGAATGTTTGCTGTGTATGTGTGTACTGTGATCTGTCCTGTGTTCCCTCGGGGAGATAGGGAAAATATAAAGTGTTATCATTTTTATTATAATAATATAAATATTTTCGTAAAATTAGAAGAAAAAAACCAGAATACTAAAACAACATAAAGATGAACATGCAACCATATGAAAACCTATTTCTGCCACACACATTACAAACCAACGTCGGGCCTAAATCAAAATACTTTTGCCTGCTAGTGGAAGATCGAGGGGATGAACCAAACAATCGAAGTACAATGTTGCCCAGGGGATTCAGGCAGTGCTTATTCAAAAAAAGAGGAACTTTCCCAAAGTCTTTCCCAAGGGGACATGTTTGCAGACACATAAACCCTCCCCAAAATCCTGCTTCTTAAATCATGTCTTCCTTTCTTCTTGAAGCAATTCTTCGTTTCACGGCTGACTTGTTGCAGCCGCCTGGCAATCCGAGAGGAAGAGATTCCCCAGGAGAAAAGGATTTTGCTGTACAAATGCAGCCCTTGGGTCTCCTGGGTGGAAACACTGGCTCATTATAATGTAAAAGCAGCCCAGGGGGAAGGGGAGGTTTTTAAATGTCTTGTTATTTCATTCAGAAAAGTTTGTTCCCGTTTCCCCTTCCTTGCTTTTGAACATCCCCGGGGTCTCTGCTGCTGGAGGTGGAGGGGAAAGCGGGAGCTGTTTTAACACATTGATTCCTTCCTTTCTTGTCCAGTTGGGAACCATGGAAGCACAAGGGAATAAATAAAGTGTTGTTGTTGTTGTTGCTGTTGTTGTTGTTGTTATAATTAAGGGAAGGAAGGAAGGACTTAGTAGTTTTCCTTGGTAGTCGATCTCACACAGTATAGGCCCCTTCCAAATCAGAAACTCTGATTAATCCGGCATTTCTTAATCAGCAATGTTGCACTCAATTCAGGCATGTAGCCAGGGGGCTAAGGGTGCTTCAACACCCCCCCCCCCGGAAATTCTCAGGGTGGTCCACGAAAATGCCTTACTGGTACATTATTTAAACTGATATGTTTATTCATATCATGATCTGATCACCATGCTCATTATATCCCACATTAATGGGGTTATTGGGATAACAATACAAAAGATTTGCTAGGGTAGACCCTCTTCCACCCAGTCTCAGCCCCGAACCAAACTCAGCCCCCTCCGAAACAAAATCCTGGCTACGGCCCTGACTCAATTGGTTTACCTTTTGAATATATGCAGCTTCATTTAGTCGTTTGAGTGTTGGACTAGGACTCTTGTGATCGGGGTTTGAATCCTTGCTCGACCATAGATGTTGGAACATGTTGTTGCACTCCAGGCCAAGAAGCCCTCTGACTTTAAACACCACACAGCTGAATAAAATGCAAGCAGTTTATTGAAGATAATTAAAAGCAGTAGCAGTAAAAAGCAATCCACAAAAATAGATAAATCCAATTAGGTAGAAAAGAAAGATAGGAACAAATCCAGGAAATAGTCCATCAAAGTTCATGAAAACAATAATAATAATACACTTTATTTATATTCCGCTCTTCTCACCCCGAAGGGGACTCAGAGTGGATTACATCACACATACGGCAGACAGTCCCTGACAGTTCCACATGCAATTATATAGAACACACAACATGTAACAAGTACAATTTTAGAAGGATTTTGCTTCAGGCTTCAGGCTGCATCACAGGGTGTGTCACAAGGTGTGATTGCGTCATTGCGTCACATGGGGGTGCTGTTGCTTCATCCTCATGACGGAGAGCCTCTGTTTTCCGCATTCCACCTTCCGACAGCTAATCTTAGTTTTTATTTAGACGTTGTAAATCCTTCTTTGAAAAAATCCTTCCCCGTTTGGCGGTTCCCAGTTTTATCTAATCACAGCTGAGCTGTTTACGAACTGTTGGGTGAACAGTGGACAGGGCTCACAGCTGGATGTCCAGACCAGCCCGGGGAATCGAACATGCAACCTTCAGATTGCCAGCACAGCTGTTGTTACCGCTGTGCTATCTCTCCGGCCCTACAAATACTGGAACTTCCAAGGCAAAACCCCTAAACTTGAGTATGAATCAAACAAGGCACTTCAGCATAGAAATAACAGGGCACTAGATACAGGAATCTATCCATGGCAAGGCTTCCAGGAACCTGAGACGACATCTTGACTCAATTCCAACATTGCTTCATCTGGCTACAGATTCGGTACTTGGCCCTTTTATCCCCTAATCTACTCTATATCCCAAGCGGCCAGGAATGGATTTCTTCTCAGCCTAGAATCCGCAATCAGTCTCTCCTGCAATCTGGCAGAGCGCCTGAGAGCCTGGTTTGCTTTTCTTTGCAGACTGAAAGCACTTCTCCTATCTACTGGCTCATTAATTTCTGCAGCTGGCCCAGGTGCTGAGCTATTCTCAGGCTTAAAGCCTTGGGAATTCTCTGGTAGCGATTCAGGCTCAGGGAACAGACCATCACCCCCAAATCCTTCAGAAACATTCCCATCAGAAAAGTCGCTTTAAACAGGAATCCCATTGTCATTCTCTGCATCTAGAACAACCTCATCATTAGACACATGGACCTCATTGTCACTCCCAACATCCAGAGAAAACTGATCATTAGACACAATCACAGACTGAATTCCAACATATGTAAGAAATTAGTGTGTGTGTGTCAACTGTAAAATAATCTGGCTAAGCGTCAGCTGCATAAGATCTCTCTGACCAGTAGGTCATGAGTTTGAGGCCTGCCCGGGTCGAGGTGGGTGCTCAACCTTTCAGTGTAGCCTGCTGTTGACGTTTGCAGCCCGAAAGACAGTTGCATCTGTCAAGTAGGAGATAAAGGTACCACATTAAGTGGGGAGGCCAATTTTGACTGAATTATGAGGCCATTAAAAAAACTCCAGGAACGCTGAGGAATGTGGAAAGGAACAACAAGGGACGCTGGGAACGCTGAGAGATGAGGAGTGCGCCAGCTCCCCCTGGTGGCCAGAGTTTGCCTGTGTTCGTCTATATGTGTTTATGTGGAAACGGCAGGCATTGTCTGCTAAGTATGTGTACCTGTAATCTGCTCTGAGTCCCCTTTGGGGTGAGAAGAGCGGAATATAAATAAAGTAAATAAATGAATGAATGAATAAATAAGATGCACAAAGGTAATTGGTCGGGCTATTCCCAGGGACCTGGCTGAACATGGGACTTTTGAATACGATTATATTTTTAGGCGTGGGCTGTGCAGGTGCTTGCAGAGAAGCCGAGAGAGTTTGTAGTGTGCTCTTTCTTCATGAGCTGCTGGAGGAAGATTCTCCACATGGACAAGGAAAGACCATTTTAAATCTTTCTAAAAGGACATTATGTGAATCGGTGCAGATTGTACATATGTTGTTCTGAATTATGGAAAGTAAACTACATGTTCTTTACTCTTCATCTGTGTGGCATATTTTCTTTCTCTGGCAAGACTGTGTGGACTGGTCAAATGTGAACTACACATGATTTTACATTACGTCAACAATAGAAACCTACTGGACAACCTTGGACTCAGGCATGTAGCCAGGGGGGGGGCTAAGGGGGCTTCAGCCCCGAAATTCTCAGGATGGTCAGCGAGAAGGCCTTACTGGTACATTATTTAAACTGTTATGTTTATTCATATCATGATCTGATCACCATGCTCATTATATCCCACCTTCATGGGGTTATTGGGATAACAATACAAAAGGTTTGCTAGGGTAAACCCTCTTCCACCCAGTCTCAGCCCCCCCGAACCAAAATCCTGGCTACGGCCCTGCTTGGACTAGTTACATTCTCTCAGCCACAAAAGAAAGCAAACCTATGGAGAAATCTGGCGGAGAAACTAATCTTCGGATCAGCATAAGTCAGGAATTCTCCGAAGGCATTCAAAAACACAGATGTGTACAGACTCATGGCCAATCTCTCCATTGTTTGATGTGCAGTATGGAGCCTACATCCAATAGGGATATGTTCCAGGATTTTGCATGAATATGCAGAACTGTGGATAATAACAAACCCTATTGAAGTTCTTCTGACCCAAAAATACCACAGAGCCATATTGATGGACCCAGGAAATGAGTAGAGAGGACATTTTGTCAGATTCAGACAAATGAAGTCACAGATAAGGAGGTCATTTTACCACCGCCTCCCAAAGATACTACTCTATGGAGAATTCGCCACAGGTCAGCGCAAGAGAGGCACCCCCAAAAAGAGATATAAGGACTCCCTGAAACAACATCTCAGGCTCGGCCAGATTGATCACCAACAATGGTCCACCCTGGCCTCACATCAGGAGGCATGGAGACGCACTATCCACAATGCTGCGGTCTCTTTCGAGAAGACACGCCGAACGGGTCTCGAAGAGAAACGACAACGCAGAAAGAACTGCAACTTGGAAACAACATCACCCAAGGAGACTTTCTGCTGTGCTTTCTGCAACCAAACTCGCCTATCTCAGATTGGCCTTTTTAGTCATCAACGTGCTTGTAGAAAGCGTGGGATGAGTCCTTCCTAAGAATCTTCGTTCGCGAAGTAATGCCGAGAGAGACAATCAAGGTGCCAAAGAAACCCTTTGATCAAATCAGGTTCAGTGCTTCCAACGCTGCTCCTAGGAGAGAAAGGCCTCTGTCGGAATTATACCAGAGTTTTGTCCTGATTAGATACATTCTTTGCATCAGCCACTGACCATTTGGAGGAGGGATCGGTTTGAGAAAACAACAGCTTGTAAAGTGACATTTCTCTTGAGCAATGCACACAGCCCAACACAAGGTGGCATTGCTCTCCAAGCCTCGACTCTAGAGGACACTAAAGTCATCAAACAATCCTACCATGGAACTCAGAAGCCTAACAATTCTATTATGGGATAAGCTGTCATGAGGCAGAATCCACTACTATGTGACTGCAGTTGTGTTTTGGCATGGAACTGTACATTTGGCCACCACGTATTAGAATCATAGAATCATAGAGTTGGAAGAGACCTCATGGGCCATCCAGTCCAACCCCCCGCCAAAAAGTAGGAAAATTGCATTCAAAGCACCCCCGACAGATGGCCACCCAGCCTCTGTTGCTTAACAGTGATAAATGCAAGATACTCCACTTAGGCAGAAAAAATGCAATGCAAAGATGCAGAATGGGGGGCGCGTGCCTCGAGAGCAGGACGTGTGAAAAAGATCTTGGGGTCCTCGTGGGGAGGAAGGGGAATAGGAGCCAACGGCTACAAAAAACGGCAATGGGATTTTGGGCTGCACCAATAGGAGTATAGATCCAAGGAATTCATGCTACCCCTCTATTCTGCCTTGGTTAGACCACACTTTTTCAGCATGTGGGCTGCTTATAAAACAACCAAGTCAAAATGATCTACCTACCCACTACTCAGAGAGCCACAAAAGCAAAATATTTGGAAATTTATTTCAGTGAGAGCCATATAATATTTTTATTTATTTATTTATTTATTTATTTATTTTATGTCATTTATATTCCACCCTTCTCACCCCGCAGGGGACTCAGGGCTGATCACAATGCACATATACAGGCAAACATTCAATGCCATTGACATACAACATATATAGACAGACATAGAGGCAATTTAACATTCCAGAAATCAGTTAAATTTAGCCTCCCTACACAGTGGTACCTAAATTTCCTACTTGAGATATGCAACTGTCTTTCGGGTTGCAAAGGTCGACAACAAGCTACACAAATTGGTTGAGAGCTCACCCCGACCTGGGCAGGCCTCGAACTCATGACCTTCTGGTCAGTAGAGATCTTATGCAGCTGACACCCAGCCAGCTACACCACATTCCACATTCCCAGTGCATTCCCGGTTTAAGACTGAATTCAACTAAATGTGAGTATAATAAGCCCCTGAATTTATTCGTAATAATAATGATGATAATATTCATTCAGCCTCTGCTGCTGCTGCTGCTACTACTACTAATAATAATAGTAACAACAAGAATAGGTTCCTAGAGTAGAAGGAGACCTCCAAGGGCCATCCAGTCCAACCTCCTTCTGCCATAAGGGAAAAACACAATCAAAGCCATTCAGCCTCTGATAATAATAATAATAATAATAATAATAATGGGTTCGTAGAATAGGATACTTCCAAGGGCCATCCAGTTCAACCTCTTTCTGCACCTGGGCGGTGGCGGGAGCCTGCGGGGTGGGACTGAGCCTTCCTCCACCCTGCCTGCGATCTACCAGGACGCCCTACGGCCTACGCGATCTACCAGTAGATCGCAATCTACCTAATGAGCACCCCTGCTGTAGAGGTACCTGAAGTCGCTTATGTTCCTCTTACGATAACACAGGTAGAAAAGCAACTCACTTAACAGCCCCTTTTGTGTCTTAAAATATCCACACCTTGATCGAAAATTGTCCCATCTTTGGAACAGCAGCTGTATTATATGGGCACATTAATGAGACATCTTTCCAGACTTATTTATTTATTTATTTATTTATTTCCACCATTTCTACCCCACATCTTCTCAACCCCCGAGGAGCGGCCTAACAACGGCAACAATTCGATGCCAAAAACACAGTATACATATAAAAAACCCCCAAAAACAGTCAAAGTTAAAATACATTAAAAAATACATTAAATACATTAAACAATTAGCATTAAAATACATCATACATTCACATAAGTTAAAAAACAGTATTCCGTCCATAATAGAAGCTTTGGGTTATGTCCACCAGTTTGTCATTTTAGTCCAATCTAAAGTGCTGTATCGTGCTAATGTGACCCCACTCCTGCGTGCACTGCACTGGCTTCCCATCGAATTCCGGGTCTCCTTCAAGGTGTTAGTTCTAACTTTCAAGGCCTTATATGGTTTGGGGCCAGTGTACTTGAGGGAGCGTCTTACCCCATACAAACCCAGAAGATCACTGCGCTCAGAGGGGCTTAATCTACTAGAGGTCCCTAGTATTAAGATCTGTAGGCTGTCGAGCACCCGGCAGAGAGCATTTACAGTGGCCGCTCCGACCCTCTGGAATTCTCTGCCGGAGGAGATACGAGCACTACGGGGTTTGTTGGCCTTCCGCAAGTCTGTGAAGACTTGGCTATATAGGCAGGCATTTGGTCCCAACTGATGCCTCCTTAGTTGCCAGCTGCCAACATACCGTCCTGCCATGTATTGCCTCTGCGTATTATTGCTTGCCGGGATCATTTGTGGGGAGGAGGGCTTTTGGGTATACGTCTTTTATCTGTTTATTGATGTTTTATTGATTTTATGCTGTAAACCGCTCTGGGCTCCAGAGAGAGCGGTCTACCAAATCGAATTTATAAATAAATAAATAAATAAATAAATAATGTGCAAACGCCTGGTCCCATAACCAGGATTTCACTTTTTTCCTGAATGTCAGGAGGGATGGGGTTGATCGTATATCAATAGGGAGCGCATTCCACAGACGGGGGGCCACCACCGAGAAGGCCCTATCTCTCGTCCCCACCAACCGCATTTGAGAAGTAGGCGGGAGCGAGAGCAGGGCCTCCCCGGAAGATCTTAAATTACGAGGTAGGACGTAGCGGCTGATGCGTTCTGACAAGTTGGGCCAGAACCCTATAGAGCTTTAAAGGTCAAAACCAGCACTTTGAATTGAGCTCGGAATTGGACAGGCAGCCAGTGGAGCTGACACAGCAGGGGGGTGGTATGCTCCCTGTATGTAGCTCCCGTTAGTAGTCTGGCTGCTGCCCGTTGGACTAATTGCAGTTTCCGAACTGTCTTCAAAGGCAGCCCCACGTAGAGTGCGTTGCAGTAATCTATTCGGGATGTGACCAGAGCGTGGACGACTGTAGCCAGATCAGAGTTCCCAAGGTACGGGCGCAGCTGGCTTCCACAAACACGTCCCAGTTGTCTTCATTTTTCATCAAGCTTCATCCCTGTAAGAAGCCCAGCTTCTCTACCAGGAAAGAAGGAAAAAAAACCCATCTGGTTGTCCTTTCATTCACCTCGCATCTGGCCCTGAGAAAGTCCTTCTGGGAAGCTGGAAGACTGATTATGTTTTGGTGAGGAAGGCTCTCAACAGTGAAAACAATCGCATCCCTATTTCGAATGCCTACACAAACACGCTGTGGTTTTCTTGGGGTTTTGCTGCCTCCTTGTGTTTATGGAAAATCCAGCAACTCAACTTAAGAACAAGTGTCCTGGTGCTGAGAACCAAATTGACGCAATCCAGAGCTTGGGAAAAGTTCCTTTTTGGAGGCTGCTTAAAGGCTAAAGACCTTATAATAAGTTCCTATAATTCTATAGTGTTGAGCCATGGAAGTTTAAAGTGGTGTCAATGTGCATTAATGCCACAGTAAAGATGTACCCACATTCATCAACTTAGCCAGCTAGACCAGGTCTGAGCAAACTTGGGATCTCCAAGTGTTTTGGAATTGTGAGAGTTGAAGTCCAAAACACCTGGAGAGTAGGGGTGGATATCTCCGGTTTAAAATACTTTGAAATCGGTTTTGCTTCGTATTTAAAATTAATTTCAAAGTTTTTTGACCCTCGGGGCCCAACCCGGAAGTGTAATTTCTATACCGAACCTGGGGTAGCCATTTTTTTTTGTAAAGGTCACGTTATTAGGTCGTTTTTCCCCCTCCTCAGATCTCAACTCACGAGAGGAGACTGAAGGGCAGCAGCACCCGCCTTTCTCCTCTCGCGAGCTGAGGCGGGCGCTTTATTTCCATGGAGAGAAGGAAGAGGGGAGCCGGATCCCCTCTTCTTTCTATCCATGGCAATAATGCAAGACAAGCCTGTCTCAGTTCCCTCTTCCTTCTATCCATGGCAATAATGCAAGACAAGCCTTATTCACATTATTCGCATTATTCGCATGTAGGGGAGGACGTGGGGAGGCAAACCCCCACCTCCTCCTCTGCATGCGAATAACGCGAGACAAGCTTGTTGCCATTCACTCCTCCATTCCCCCCCCCCGCAAGAACAGAGGCGTCCCGGATTAAATATTATCCGGGACGCCTCTGTTCTTGCGGGGACGACGACGACGACGGAGGATTGAATGGAATTAACCGGGAATGCCTCTGCTCTTGCACGCGGGGGGAGGGGGGCACGGAAGAGGGGAGGGGAGGGCTCCCTCCCAGCTGGCATAAGGAATAATAATGAATATTCGTTATTAATAACGTTTCAATCACGAAACTTATTTAATATTTTTCGGATTAATTTCTATAATGAACCAAAAACTGAATTCCCCACCCCCACCCCACCGAGTTTAGAATTAAAAAAATTATGGATGAACCACCCCTACTGGAGAGCCCAAGTTTGCCCATGCCGGAGCTACACTAAAAATATTCCTTTGTTTCTAATGATCTTTAGAGTTTTTGTGCCAATTGCCTTGGCCTCTAGAGCCTCAAGTGACAGCTGATATATTGCTTCTCCTTGTATGACCTGTATTCTTTCTATTTCAGGAGAACAATGGTACTATATTTAATGTAGTCCCTTAGCCTGTTTCCTGGCTAGAAGGAAATCTAGTCCTTGTTGTTGTTGTGCTGTTTTGAATGTCGTGATTTAAACCACCTTAAAGGAGCCAAGCCCAGTAAAGTAAACAGTAAAAGATTATTAACAAGTCACAGGCTTCCTAAAGCTGTTCGAAACTGCCTAAAGGCACTGGAAAGCTGAGCAAATGAACTCTGTTGTACCGTAGACCTGAATAAACCACTTGAGACCGGCCACGGTTAAATGCTTTATTTAGAACAGGGCTGTCCAACTTCTACCGGCCCAGGGGCCTGAATTCCGGTCACTGATGACCTGGAGGGCCGTAGGGTCTGCCCCTGCTCGTGGCTCCTCCCCCTCCCTGGCTCCGCCCCCTCCCCACCACCAGCTCCGCCCTCACCCCCGGCTCCGCCCCTGCATCCATACAGTCAAATATAATCTTTTACTGAGATAAAATAAAGGGATAAGATATTAAATTATTTTTGTTTAATATTAAATATATTTAATTCCATCCTCCCCTCCCCCCTTAATGTATCCCATCTCCCCTTATTTCATCTTTAAATATATTTAATTTTATATTTAATACATGAGGGGAGATGGGGGGAGGGAATGAGGAGCCCCCTGAGGAGCCCCTGCTTTGGCCTACCTTTTCCAAACGCGCAGGATCCAGGAGTACCCGGACGACGAGAGGCGACGACCGACTGAGTCGAAGAAGGTCCTAATCGCGTCTGTGGGCCTCAGCGATCCAGTAGTAGAGTAGCCGAAGAGTATCGCGAGAATACACAATCCACATGGGATTTCGCTGTCAACGCCGGCGTGATCTCGCGTTGACAGTGAAATCCCATGTGGATTGTGTATTCTCGCGATACTTGCTCAAAACCCAGAAATAGGTATTTTTCCCCCAATTTTTATTTTTTATTAAAAAGCTTAGGGGGTCGGAGGGAAGGGGCTAGGGGGCCGTATACGGCCCCAGGGACGCCAGTTGGACAGCCCTGATTTAGAATAAATGGATAGAGTAAAAGAAATAGAAATATAGTCCTTTGATGCTTCCAAGCACCAGGTATTGCAAAGCAATAGTCCAAAAGTAATCAGGAACAAAAGGTGAAGGCTTGATGTCCCAATGGGCTAATCCACAGGTAAAGTTCTTGGCACAAGGCTTGGCAAATGGAGTTCAATGGCGGGAAGGCTCAGCAGCCCAGGCAAAGTTCTTGAAGGCTTGATTCCAACGTTGACGAGAGATACTACACATCTCTCAGTCCCAGCTCTTATAGGTCCCAAAGGCTTTGATCGTTTCGACACATATGTGTGTCGGAACTAGTTCTCACAACAGTATCCCAGCTGGTCTTTCTCAAGCCTCCTGCCTCAGAATGGTATGCAAGCCCAATTAGCACTGGCACCTGGATGGATGGGAGTGAACCCGTCTCTGCTGTTCCCTCGCTGCTTATTGGCTCGGGATGGAACTAGGCTGACTTTGTCCTTGAACGTGGAATGAACTGGAGGCCCCTGCAGAAGCTGCCTTTCTGGCCTAGCTGAAGATTCAGAAACAACATGGCTTTGGTTTGGTTTGGCTAAAGAAACGGGTTGGGGACCAGGCTGGTATGTGACAAACTCAGACAAACAAAAACATAACCAGCCAGGTCAAAAGAGTCACACAAAGAAAAAAGTGGATTAAACTGCCGGAAAACCCGCGTTCCTCAAAAACTCAGCAAGCACAGGGAAATGGGAAGCAGACCGTCGTCGGCCAATCCGATGTCATCAAACTGGGAGAGAAGCAAGCAGAGTCATCAAAGCAGTCCTGGGTCAAGCCGAAAAGGGAAGCCAGCGAAGAAGCGAAGTCAAATCAGTCCAGAGTCAAAACAGGAAAGGCAGCAAAATCTAGCGCACAGGGATTTAAGGTGGTGAGGGCCGATGAGAGTATACAAGATGCGGAACCCACCAAATACCACGATACCAGCATCCAGAGAAAGAGAGTCCAAGGTCCAGAAATCCACGTCCAATGATCAATCCAGCAACAAAGGGCAGAGCTTGGAGGGCAAGTACAACTTGCCATCTGCAAAGAATGGTTATTTGCAAGCCCCCTTTATTCAAAGCTCTTCCTCAGAACTTAATTGAACTGACACCGTTATCATTCCTCTCAGCTGCCAACACTTCTTCATGTGCTGCCCTTTGTCTCTCATGCCAAGCCATACGCCTTCTGCAATGACTTAGTTCACCCCAGCAAGAACCCTGATTCCCATCACTCCAGTTCCCATCTCCTGTGAATCGCACACATGAATCACTGCTAGTAGGTTTTTCACAAACATCCGGTATCTGTTGCACCTTAGTCCAATACATGTCACTAGACATGTCTTCAGAGCTCTGTGAGTCCCCAACCCCATCTCTCATAGACCGCTCCTCATCACCACACCCATCATCCTCTGAAAACCCTAATAATGTTTCGTCCTCTGAAGACTCGTTACGTATTTGCCTGATTCTCTTCCTCTCTTGCTCCTCATAAGACTCTTGCTCATGAGTAGACCATTTAGTATTTCTGGCTACAGTCTCTTCTCTCTCAGCCTCAAGCTCAACTACAACATTGAATGCACTGTTGGGCACGGAAGCAACAAACAGATCTTTCCCCATCCTTTCCAGCACCTTTTAAAAATATGCAACTGATGGAACAACTCAGTTTGATGGTATTACTAAAAGAAGGGGAATTGTGGTGCATCTAAACTGTGGAATGCATGCATTTAGATGCCACTTTAACATGGCCCAGTGCTATAGAACAGGGGTGGGCAACCTATGGCCTGTGGGCCGGATCCGGCCCGGCAGCCAATTCTGTCCGGCCCGGGAGAAGGGCGTCGGGAGCAGGGCCAAGAGGAAGGGGTGCTGCTGCCGCCATGAGGGGGCTGATCGCCGTGGCCTCCCAGAAGACGATCGAGTCTTCCGGGTCGCCACGGCGATCAGCCGCCGCAGATTGCCGAGTGCTCCCCCTGCAGGCCCGGATCGCCTCCAGGGATGGCAGGCACTCCAAAGGCGCCGCTCTTCTGGCCTCTCTGCCAACACAGGCCGCACAGAGCCCGCAATGGGATGGCGGCAGCGGCACCACTTCCTCTTGGCCCCGCAGGTGGATCAGCTGGGGAACGGCTGGGGGTGAGAGCGGGCGGAGGCCTACAGCCTCTGATAGCCTGCTGCTCTGCTCTGCTGATGCGGCGGCTGGGCCCGCTTTGCCATCCTCTGGGCTGGGGCCATTGGGCCATTCCATCTTGGGATCCTTCCTCTCTTGAGGATGTCAGCCTTCATCTTGGTTCGCACCTTATCTTCTTGAATTTAATTTAATTTTAGTGGTTTTTATTATTATTTTTATTTATAATAATGTTATTATAATAATATAATAAATAATATAATATAATGTTATATTATATTATAATTTCAATATATTATAATGCCTATATATATACTACAATAATTGTGACATTAATACTAATAATATAGTAAATAAATAAATAATGTAGATTAGAATGTAGTTCAGCCTTTAGGTGCGGACCTCCATATTTTTTGGTTCTCGTGTGGCCCCTTGGAAAAAATAATTGCCCACCCCTGCTATAGAATCTTGGGATATGTAGATTGATTTTATTGTATCAGAAGCAAATTGAGAATATAGTTATAATGGATAAAAAAACCACAAACAAAGTTAAAAGCTTGACATTTTACTAAATGTCCTTTGACCAGAAGCTGGCCACTTGGAGTGCCTCTGGTGTCGCTGTAAGAAGGTCCTCCATTGTGCATGTGGCAGGGCTCGGGCTGCATTGTAGTACGTGGTCTGTGGTTTGCTCTTTTCTTTATTCGCATGCCATGAACTCCACTTATTATTTATTATTTATTTACATTATTTCTACCCCGTTCTTCTCAACCCCCAAGAGGGGACTCAGAGCGGCTTGACAAAGGCAGCAATTTGATGCCAATACACAATATACAACATAAACCATAAACATACAGCATTAAAATACAGTTAAACATTGAACACATAATCCACATTCAATTGAGTTAAAAAGAGTGTTCCGTCCACACCATAAGCATTGAGCCATATACTCATCCATCAACTTGCCAGTCCAATTCCAATCCAAAGTGCTGCATTGTGCTAGTGTGCAAAAGCTTGGTCCCATAACCAAGATTTTACTTTTTTCCTGAATGCTAGGAGGGATGGGGTCGATCGTATTTCGCTTGGAAGTGCATTCCACAGGCAGGGAGCCACCGCCGAGAAGGCCCTATCACTCATCCCCACCAACCGCGTTTGAGAAGTTGACGGGAGCGAGATTAGTGTCAACAATTTCTTAAGGTTGGCTCTTCCTCTCGTGGTTCAGTTTGTTCAGCACCTTCCAAGTCGACCAGTCTTCTGTGTGCCCAGGAAGAAGTCTCTCATTTGGTCTCAGCCACTGATTGGGGTTCTGGCTTTTTAGCCTGCCACTTTTGGACTCTTGCTTGCTGAGTTGTTCCTTCGAGTATCTCTGTAGATTTTAGGAAGCTGTTTCTTTATTTAAGGCATTGGCTTGCTGTCTGATATCCAAACAGAGGATGGGCCAGTGACGTCACTGCCTTCATCCTTCCATTACAGGCTCCTCCTTCCTGACGGATGTCAGTTGGTGCAATACCGGCCAGTATGGTGTTGGCCATAGACATCCTGCTATAATGGAGCATATCTCATCAAGAGCCACATACACTCTTTTAACATGGTGAGATGTATTCCACATGGGATAGTAATATATCTGGGCATCCCCTAGACCAGTGTTTCCCAACCGCTGTGCCGCGGCACACTAGAGGGGAGGGGAGGGGCGGGGCCTCGGCTTCCTGGAGAAGCGGTTGGTTGGAGGCTGAGAAGGGGAGGGGCCGGGCAGTGCCTTTCCCTGTGAGGTCACTTCCGGAGGAGGCGGAGAGCTTCCGGAGAGGAGAGTTGGGCTTGTTTTCTTCTCAGGATTCCTTCGGGCTTTGGGGCCGAGGCGGCTCTGGTGCCTCCTCCCTTCTTCCTCTCCTGGTCTGGGCTCTGCCTCGGCCTCTCCTGCTCAAAGGCCTTCTTCCTTCCATCCTTCCTTCCTTCCTTCCTTTGCAGCCTGTCTCTCAGCTTCAGAAGGGACTGGCTTGCCCCTGCGCCTCCCTCCCTCTCTCCCTGCCTGAGGAAAGCCCAGGTGAGCAGCGGCCTTGAAGCACCGGGTGGTGATGATAGGGCAGCGTCGGCACAGCCGAAATAGTCCAAAGTACACAAGGCAGGATATCTATGTCCGAAGCACACAAGAAGGGATATCTATGTCTGAAGCACACAAGGCAGAATATCTATGTCCGAAGCACACAAGGCGGGATAGCTATGTCCGAAGCACACAAGGCAGGATATCTATGTCCGAAGCACACAAGGCAGAATATCTATGTCCGAAGCACACAAGGCAGGATATCTATGTCCGAAGCACACAAGGCAGGATATCTATGTCCGAAGCACACAAGGCAGGATATCTATGTCCGTAACACACAAGGCAGGATATCTATGTCTGAAGCACACAAAGCAGGATATCTATGTCCGAAGCACACAAGGCAGGATATCTATGTCCGAAGCACACAAGGCGGGATAGCTATGTCCGAAGCACACAAGGCAGGATATCTATGTCCGTAACACACAAGGCAGGATATCTATGTCCGAAGCACACAAGGCAGGATATCTATGTCCGAAGCACACAAGGCAGGATATCTATGTCCGAAGCACACAAGGCGGGATAGCTATGTCCGAAGCACACAAGGCAGGATATCTATGTCCGTAACACACAAGGCAGGATATATATGTCCGAAGCACACAAGGCAGGATATATATGTCCACACACAAGGCGGGATAGCTATGTCGAAGCACAGAAGGCAGGATAAGGCACACAAGGGATATCTATGTCCGAAGCACACAAGGCGGGATAGCTATGTCCGAAGCACACAAGGCAGGATATCTATGTCCGAAGCACACAAGGCGGGATAGCTATGTCCGAAGCACAGAAGGCAGGATATCTATGTCCGAAGCACACAAGACGGGATAAGGCACACAAGGGAATATCGAAGCACACAAGGCGGGATAGCTATGTCCGAAGCACACAAGGCAGGATATCTATGTCCGAAGCACACAAGGCAGAATATCTATGTCGAAGCACACAAGGCAGGATATCTATGTCCGAAGCACACAAGGCAGGATATCTATGTCCGTAACACACAAGGCAGGATATCTATGTCTCCAGGATATCTATGTCCGAAGCACACAAGGCGGGATATCTATGTCCGAAGCACACAGCTAGGCACACAAGGCAGGATATCTATGTCCGTAACACACAAGGCAGGATATATATGTCCGAAGCACACAAGGCAGGATATCTATGTCCGAAGCACACAAGGCAGGATATCTATGTCCGAAGCACACAAGGCGGGATAGCTATGTCCGAAGCACACAAGGCAGGATATCTATGTCCGTAACACACAAGGCAGGATATCTATGTCCGAAGCACACAAGGCAGGATATCTATGTCCGAAGCACACAAGGCGGGATAGCTATGTCCGAAGCACAGAAGGCAGGATATCTATGTCCGAAGCACACAAGGCAGAATATCTATGTCCGAAGCACACAAGGCGGGATAGCTATGTCCGAAGCACACAAGGCAGGATATCTATGTCCGTAACACACAAGGCAGGATATCTATGTCCGAAGCACACAAGGCAGGATATCTATGTCCGAAGCACACAAGGCGGGATAGCTATGTCCGAAGCACAGAAGGCAGGATATCTATGTCCGAAGCACACAAGGCAGAATATCTATGTCCGAAGCACACAAGGCAGGATATCTATGTCCGAAGCACACAAGGCAGGATATCTATGTCCGTAACACACAAGGCAGGATATCTATGTCCGAAGCACACAAGGCAGGATATCTATGTCCGAAGCACACAAGGCGGGATAGCTATGTCCGAAGCACACAAGGCGGGATATCTATGTCCGAAGCACACAAGGCGGGATAGCTATGTCCGAAGCACACAAGGCAGGATGTCTATGTCCGAAGCACACAAGGCGGGATAGCTATGTCCGAAGCACACAAGGCAGGATATCTATGTCCGAAGCACACAAGGCGGGATAGCTATGTCTGAAGCACACAAGGCAGGATGTCTATGTCCGAAGCACACAAGGCAGGATATCTATCTCCGTAACACACAAGGCAGGATATCTATGTCCGAAGCACACAAGGCAGGATATCTATGTCCGAAGCACACAAGGCGGGATAGCTATGTCCGAAGCACACAAGGCAGGATATCTATGTCCGAAGCACACAAGGCAGGATATCTATGTCCGAAGCACACAAGGCAAGATATCTATGTCCGAAACACACAAGGCGGGATAGCTATGTCCAAAGCACACAAGGCAGGATATCCATGTCCGAAGCACACAAGGCAGGATATCTATGTCCGAAGCACACAAGGCGGGATAGCTATGTCCGAAGCACACAAGGCAGGATATCTATGTCCGAAGCACACAAGGCGGGATAGCTATGTCCGAAGCACACAAGGCAGGATATCTATGTTGTGTTCATCGAAACAGGTCCAAGTTTCACACTGAGTGTATAAATACATTTAAAAACATATTAACTATATGTATTACTGTGTTAGAGTGTCATTTTGTGTCATTTTGGTTGGTGGTGTGCCCCAGGATTTTGTAAATGTAAAAAATGTGCCGCAGCTCCAAAAAGGTTGAAAAACACTGCCCTAGACAGTGTCTTTGTAGAAGGCTGATTCTCTCACACCAGAAGCAACTTGCAGCATGCAAACAAACAAACAAACTGACCTTTTCAGTGTAGATATACCCCATGTCAATCAAATCCGTGAACTGTGAAATCTGCAAAAATTGAACCTGGAATTTATGCCCACCAGAAAACACCAAAACAGAGGATTCTGGTCAGGGGTAGGTGTTCCCTTAGCCCCATTTACACTGTTCTATAATCCAGTTTCTGAATGCAGATAATCTGCTTTAAACTGGAATTTATGGCAGCATAGACTCATATAGTCCAGTTCAAAGCAGATATAATCTGCATTCAGAAACTGTAAGAGATTCCAGTTTCTGGGATTATTTGAATTACCTGTCTGCATTTATTTCTGTCTTAAACTATGGGTTTTAAATTGGCATGTTATTAGGATATATTTTAATCTCATGTCTGTGTCTTTCAGTGTATATGTTTTAGCAGTTTAATGTTTTTAATCAATGTATTGTAACTATTCTAACTATGATGCTATGTTGCTAGCTGTAAGGAATAAAATTTTATTGTTATTCAAGTATTACTATTACTATTATTATTATTATTTGTGAACCACCTCAAAAGCTCACTCTTAGGCCCCTTCCACACAGCTGTATAAAATGCGCATTGTACTGGATTATATGTCAGTGTGGACTCAGATAGCCCAGTTCAAAGTAGATATTGTGAATTAGCGGTCTTTCTATTCTGGATTATATGGCTGCGTGGAGGTGCCCTCTTAGATGGTGAAAGTGATTGCAACCATCAAGGAACACTGCAGGGATTCAACCCACCTGATGCGTGATTTCCAGAGAATCTCCCAAAGGGCATTTCCAGAAATCGTCCAGCCCGCTGAGTGTTGAGACTAATTCTGTTGGAAAGGCCAAAGGGAGAGAGAGATCATCTTTGGCATCCAAGTGCAAAAAGGAACAAAGCTGTCTTTGCTCCGGCTGCGGTTCAGCAGGAAGAGACGGGATCTTTTTCTCATGTTTGGCTCCAGGCGAGGTTTAGTCAGGCTTCTCATGGGAGGATGATGAAAACAGGCTGCAATTGCAAAGAGGAAGCAGAAATCTGGGCTTCCTTTCCCTCTTTTTGCATTGGTTCAATGCATTTGGCACATCATCTTTCATTAACAAAGGGGAGAAAAAAGAGGAAATGTATAAAAAAGGAGGCCAGAAGTGGAGGCCAGTTGCATGAAATATCCATATCCTGTCAGATTATTGCATTTTGAATAGCAATTCATGAGTCAGCACAAGATATATTTTCGCAGTTTGAGATGACCTGCAGTGTGACATGTTTGACACCAGATGGCGCTGTCTCAAGACTGCTAAATGGAACCTTGAGGAATGTCAGTTACAAAGTGACAGTTGGGATTTGTCAGTTGGGATTTAATATCTGTAAGGAAAGGATGTTTAGAAAGGTAGCTGTGATGGCTGTTGTTTTTCAATGTTTAGCCAGTTATTGTTAAATACAATTCAATACAAAGTTATATATTTACCTTTTGAATTGAATGAGAGTTTCATTCTTCACACGAACAGAGACTGGAGTTTTTGGGCCGATGGGGAATTAAACTTCTATATTTCTGTTGCCTATCCGCTGTGACATAAATACTCGACGCCGAAGAGGTTATGGGCCCAGATCCCAGAACCCAGAACACAGAATCCAGAATTGCAGAGGCACAGAGATACTACATAACCCATAATTCATAGAAAAAGTTTTTGAATAACACTGCAAATTGCAGCAGAAGTCGCTGTTTACCTCAGTGTTAGAGAAAAAAAGCTGAAGTGAATTTTTGCCAGGAGCATCTGTAGTGTGAAGAAAGATGGCATTATTTGTAGCACAGCATCATTTAGAAAAACTCAGAGGCAGCTCAAATTATTTAATATGGGCTACCAAAGTGCGAGCAGTTTTGGCAAAGGAGGAGCTGCTATCTTGCTTAACACATCGACCTATTTCTGATGCAGAAAGGTTGAAAGATGGCAAGGCAAGGCAAGGGCTACCATCATCCTGTCAGTTGACGATAGGCACCTCACATATTTAGCTCTGGAAGAAACAGCCGCTGACTGTTGCTGTGACATAAATACTCGACGCCGAAGATATCCTTATCCCTATCCCTTCCCTATCTATCTACCTGTCTATATATGCTTTCAGGTTGCCTGTCAACTTATGCAGCCCCATAAACGGTCTACTTAGGATTCATCTACATTGTAGAATCAATGCAGTTTGATTTTGCTTTAACTGTCATGTCTCAATGTTAAGAAATCCAGGGAGCTGTAGTTTTTGAAGCATGAATTTTAAACTTGTGTCCTTTTTAAAATCTCTGGTTTGTGTATTTTAATATGTAGTCTATAGCAGTGTTTCCCAACCTTTTTTGAGCCGCGGCACATTTTTTACATTTACAAAATCCTGGGGCACACCACCAACCAAAATGACACAAAATGACACTCTAGCACAGTCATACATATAGTTAATATGTTTTTAAATGTATTTATACACTCAGTGTGAAACCTGGACCTGTTTCGATGAACACAACATAGATATCCTGGCAGGAATGGCAGAAAGACACACACAACGGTCTTGCTCAACAGCTGTCAGTCTCTCTCTGTGTTTAGAAAAAATGTGTCCATATAGCTTCAAAGCAGTCCACTAGTACTGTTCTTATGCATCAATACACCTCACGGAACAATAATGAAGCATCCACCTTCAATATATATGCTCCCGTATCATTACAGGTGGGCATTAGACGGGTCCCTTGTGTATAACTGGTGAACAGGAGAGTTGTTACACAGTCACTAGAAAGGCTATCACATCCAGCCAATGCCAAATGTAGTAATAGTTGGTACACATAAACATGAAAACGGCACTCCAGCCCCTTCTTCACTGCCGCCCGGCCCTTCCTCCTCCTCCTCCCCCAAGCAGCAGCGGCAGGAGTTTGGCAGGAGGGGGAAGAGAGGGGGGAAGAGAGGTTTTCCCGCGGCACACCAGATGATCGCTCACAGCACACTAGTGTGCCGCGGCACAGTGGTTGGGAAACACTGGTCTATAGAAATACATTTTAATATACAGTATGTATTTGTAGCATTTTTTACAACATCGAGCCACAAGGAAAGGTGGGCAAGAATTATTATTATCACTATTATTTGAAACACAACAAGATGAATCCACAGCAGACAAGATCCCTCTGCTGGCTGTTGTATTGGATCACACGTCAGACCCTTCCCAAGTGTCTAGGACTGTGTGATGTATCGGTGAATAATGTGTGCAGATCCAAGCAGGGTGGCCTTTTGCAGCTGATAGATGTTTATTATTATCATTATCATCATTATTATTAGACCTTTAGCCTTCTCTTGGAGCCTGGGGCGCAGTGGGTTAAAATGCTGATCTGCTGAACTTGCTGATTAAAAGGTCACAGGTTCGAATCCGGGGAGCGGGGTGAGCTCCTGCTGTTAGCCCCAGCTTCTGTCAACCTAGCAGTTCGAAAACATGCAAATGTGAGTAGATCAATAGGTACCATTCTGGCGGGAAGGTAACAGCGCTCCATGCAGTCATGCTGGCCACGTGACCTTGGAGGTGTTTACGGACAACGCTGGCTCTTCGTCTTAGAAATGGAGATGAGCACCAACCCCCAGAGTTGGACTCAAATGGATTTAGTGTCAAGGGGAAACCTTTACCTTTACCTAGCCTTCTCTGCCAATGGTCTCATCTACAATGCATTATTATGCAGATTGAACCGGATTGTATGGAGATGTAGACTCATATTGTTGTGATTGAGCAACCTGGGTCTGTAGTTGCTCCAAGTAGTAACTCAGAAGAGGAGAGTTTGGAGGACATGACCTTGGAAGAGGGAGGTTTGGGCAGTCCTCCTGCAGCTGGGAGAAAGAGGGCTGCAAGTGATGAGCACTTGGAAGAGGCAGAGCATAGGAGGAAGATCCGACAAATACTTAGGGAGCCTACCAGTGATGGGACTTTTGAGGGGTTTGATGTGGAGTTACCTTCAGACGACAGTGATACGGAGCTGGACTCAGCGTTGGTACAGGATGTCCGGGATGTGGTAAACGCTGAGTCCAGCGAAAGTTCATTTTTTGGGTTTTCTAGCGACCTAGATTGGCCTAGTGGGGATGTGGAACTGGACTGGGGCCCTTTAACGGAGCAGCAAGGTGGAACACACCCAGGGCTGCAGCTGAGGGCATTAGGGCGGAGTTGGGTGTGGAGTCTGATGACTCTGATGTGTAAGGGTATAACAGTAGGCCTGGGGATTTGGGAATCTGTGGTCAGCCAAGGTGTTGCTGTGGGATTGTTGGGTCTTGAATCATGTATCTTGTGAGTTCCTGTCCTGGTCTTTGATTCCCAGCAAGCTGTGAGTATTTGTGGGTTATGTTCATGCTGGGTTCTGGGAGAGCTGCTATGGCAGCTCTAGCTGATTTTGTTGTATGTTGGGGGGTTGGGACTTTAATATGTGCTTTTATGTTTAGTGTCTACCACGTCCTGTTTGAACATTCCTGTGTTGCTGTGAGTGTCTTGTATTGTATTAAGGGTGAAGGGGAGGTTGCTGTGGGTTGCGGGGGTTTTTCATGTGTTTATTTGTATACGCAGCTATTGGAATGTGAAGCACTCTTCCTTTCCTTCTCTTGGACGGGTCGTCGCGTTCCAGTCTGCCAGCCAAGTTCCAGTTCAAGACTGTTTATTGAAGATGGACGGCTTATCTGCGTTGCTTTGAGTTTCGGGAGTGGGTTATTTTGAAAACGCCGAACGAAGGCTACATTTCTGTTAAACAATAAACTGTATATTTTTCTACTAGCCTGGTTGGTCTTTTGCCGTCTGTGGGAATCGTGACACATATAATCCAGTTCAATGCAATTCAGAATGCCTTATACGATGCCCCTTCTACACTGCCATATAAAATCCATATTATCCACTTTGAACTAGATTGTATGGCAGTGTAGACACATATAATTGTGTTCAAACCAGATGTGAATTACTGCTTTGATAATCTATTATATAAAGGGGTTACCGTCATGGACCGACTGTCCCAAACAGAGAAACCTTACAACGCAGAAACACCAAACTTGCCAACAGAAATAGGCCTCAAGCAAGGTATGTTTGTAGCAAAGAAACTCCCCCCCCAACCTAAAAGGCCCCCAAAACAACGAGTAAAAAAACTACATTTCCCAGCATCCTCCGGGGCTGCCAACGACTCTCCCAGCCTCTACATTCTGACAACATGATTGGCTGCCAATAAGGGCGGATTTGCATAACTCCTGTACTGGCCAGCCAACATGAATATTCCGACCCATAATAAACTGTCAGAGGACAATAAGGCAAAGGGCTGAGGCACAAACACAAACACCCAATTCACTTCCCACAGAAAATTTACACCCCTAAAAATCACAGACCACGCCCAAAATTGATAGTAAGGCTTCATTAAATTAATTTCCCTGACTAGGCCTCACTTAATGGAATGCTGTTTACGCTCTGAATTGACAGTAAGGCTTCATTAACTTGCTGTTCCTGACTAGGCCTCAGCTCATGGGACATTGTGTATGGCCTGAATTTACAGTAACCTACCTTGGCACACAGAGCCCCTATGACCCATGCTACATTCTACTACAGTTTGGAGGAGGGTGGGCCTTGGATTATGGGACTTGAAGTACCTCCATGGATAATGGGATTTGTAGTACTTCAAAACCCATCATTCCCCACAGACCCCTGTGGCCCAGAACCAAGACCGATAAAGACCAAACTTGGCACACAATGCCCCCCATGACCCACACTCCATCTGACTGCAGTTCAGAGAAGGACACACCATGGATAATGGGATTTCAAGTACCTCCTCTCACTTCCAAAGTACCCCACCACCACACAAGCATCAACCTCTACATCAACACAGCAGACGGAAAGACAAAAAACATTGTATATCCACTAGCTATGCAGAACACAAGCAACACCACACACCAACAACTCCCCAGGACTTCAACATCCCACCCACCAGAACAACCCACAACGACACAACCAGGGCCCCAACAACACCATAACTAACAACAACTCCAACCCTTACATACTCAGACTTTCTCGCATCTCCCAAATAGGGCACAGCAACGCGTGCCAGGTACAGCTAGTCTGAATTATATGGCAGTGTAGAAGGGGCCTATATCATTGAATCATGATGACTGCAGTGTAGATGCAACTATATTTAGAATTATATTGCGGAATTACTTGAAAGCTTTGGCAAATTGCATGCAGAAGGGTGATCCCCCCCCCCTTGAAACTCATCAGCTAGAAAAGCATAGATGTGACCCCTATATAACCTTGAAAGCAGTCCTTGGAGTAAAGAGGATCTGTTTGTTCTCAAACTCCTAAATCTTTTATAGGGATTCAGTCATAGAAGATTATATCGTCGGCTTCCCTGATAGCGAGAGGGAGGAAAACCTAGCAGAAATAATTTGATACGAAGGGATCAAGGAATTTGCTTAATCCCAACCATCTGAAACATACAGGAATTTGTGTTTTGTCAGGAAATGGTTGGAAAGGGCATCTTATGTGCTTCAAGCAGAAATAACGATGGCCTTAAAAGAAAATAATAATAATACTACAAAACAAGCAAAGCCAAGTAAGAGGAAAAGGAAAGGTGAATGCATTCAGTCTTGATCTTTTTTAAGGTGGTGTTTCGTTTCTTCTTTTCTTAATTTAAGGAACTTTGAGTTTGATAAGAAAGGCAGCACAATTGATAATTTTATAATGCAATGCAATATAATACTATTACTAATAATAATATGTTATAATTATATATTTTATATTACATGTAATATTACTAATAATACTACAGTATAATATTATAGTCTCTCGGCATTACTTCGCGAACGAAGATTCTTAGGAAGGACTCATCCCACGCTTTTTACAAGCGCGTTGATGACTAAAAAGGCTAATCTGAGATAGGCAAGTTTGGTTGCAGAAAGCACAGCAGAAAGTCTCCTTGGGTGATGTTGTTTCCAAGTTGAGGTTCTTTCTGCATTGTCGTTTCTCTTCGAGACCCGTTCAGCATGTCTTCTCGAAAGAGGCCGCAGCATTGTGGATAGTGCGTCTCCATGCCTCCCGATGTGAGGCCAGGGTGGACCATTGTTGGTGATCAATCTGACCGAGCCTGAGATGCTGTTTCAGGGAGTCCTTATATCTCTTTTTGGGGGTGCCTCTCTTGCACTGAACCATGGCGAGTTCACCATAGAGTAGTATCTTTGGGAGGCGGTGGTCCTCCATCCTAAAGACGTGCCCTGCCCAGCACAGCTGTGTTTTCAATAGCATGGCCTCAATGCTGGTGACCCCTGCTTGCTCAAGGACAGCAACATTTGTCACATAGGCGGTCCAGTGTATATTTAGGATTGTGCGAAGACAGCGCTGATGAAAGCGTTCGAGGAGTCGTAGGTGGTGGCGATAGGTTACCCATGTTTCAGACGCATAGAGGAGAATAGACAGTATGATAGCTCTGATTTTGGTGCTTTGCCTCAGGTGCTTGTTGCTCCAGACTCTTTTGTGAAGCCTTCCAAATGCACTCTGTGCCTTTGCTCATCTGTGATCTATCTCTTTATCAATCTTGGCATCTGAAGAGATGATGCTTCCCAGGTAGGTGAACTGCTGAACGGACTTAAGCACACTTTCGCCTATGGGGATGATGGTGTTCTTCCTGTGGTGCGGGCTGGTAGAGGACTTCTCTTTTCTTCAGGCTGACTTCCAGCCCAAACAGTTCTGCAGCTGTTGCAAAGCAGGATGTCAGGCGCTGCAGGGCTGCTTCTGAATAATATTTTAGGACAATAATATTACATTATTATACCACAATGTAATATAATAGAAGTATTGTGCTATGGCAATAATATAATATATTGTATTTACATTTTACTTGTAAGCCACTCTGAGTCCCCTTTGGGGTGAGAAGGGTGGCATATAAATGTCATAAATAAATAAATAAAATATATTGTTAACATTATGCCTTGGTTCAGACATCAATCCAAAGGAAACTATAGTAGCCCTCACTGGCACAGTGGGTTAAACCACTGGGCTGCGGAACTTCTTGACTGAAAGGTCGCAGGTTCTAATCTGGGGAGCAATGTGAGCTTCTGCTGTCGGCCCCAGCTTCTGCCAACCTAGCAGTTTGAAAACATGCAAATGTGAGTGGATCGATAGGTACCGCTCTGGCAGGAAGGTAACTGCGCTCCGTGCAGTCATGCTGGCCACATGACCTTGGAGGTGTCTACGGACAATGCCGGCTTTTCGGCTTAGAAATGGAGTTAGACATGACTGAACTTAATGTCAGGGGGAAACCTTAACCTTAGTGAACAAAGGAGGAAGAGACTCAAGGGTGCATCTGCACTACCATGTCATACTACACAGAGAAGCCATTGAAATTCACAAGCATGTGGACAATTTCAACAGAAAGGAAGAAACCATGAAAATGGACACAATCTGGCTACCGGTATTTATACATCTCTAAAATCTGAGCAGTGAATAAAGAAAAACAATCAAAAACAAGGGAACTCCAGACAAGAAATAATTAGGGTCAGCTAATCACCTCCCAAGAAAGGATTCTCCCAGTCAGTAAGAAGCCAGACCTTGAAACTGCTAAGCTATTAAATACTAATCAAGGTGGCCAATTGAAACATTCCCACCTAGCACCAACAAACAAGAGTTCTTTCTCCCACCCTGGACACTCCACAGTTATATAAACCCAATTTTCCTTGTTTCCAACAGACCTCACAACCTCTGAGGATGCTTCCCATAGATGCAGGCAAAACGTCAGGAGAGAATGCTTCTGGAACATGGTCACACTGCCCGGAAAACCTACAACAACCCAGTGATTCTGGCCATGAAAGCCTTTGACAATAGATTTAATGCAGTTTGCCCCATCTATATATATACTTATCGACCCCAAGTTGAGAATTTTTGATGGTATTGTTAGATTTTCTCCATTACGAACTAGCCGCTCCTCCATCAGTGGAAAGCCAAATCCACATCAGTTTTTAATCTGTACGTTTGAAAGAGACGCCCAAATGTACTGAACTCTCATCCCAAAAGGATTCAGCACCCTGGAGAGCACTCTCAGAGTTTGGTGTGTGGATTTGCCCCCGCTAGATGACAGACTGCAAATGCCATTGATTTCTCTCTCCTCTCCCTACATATTAAATAAAATTTATATTTTATTAGTTTTAGCATTTTAACCTCTATTTTATGGTTTTTTATTTATGCATTTTTACAGCCCTTTGCTTTATCTGTGTCATTTAGTTCTGTTGTACTCCTTGAGCCGTGAGTAATTTATCTGTCTATCTATCTATGTCTAATTGTGTACGTATGCTTGCATCACAAAAGTCGTTGCTAGGTAGAGTGGCCATCTGCGATGTTACTAGATTTTCTGTTGCTCGGTGGAGTGGCCATCTGTGGTTTTACTGGATTGGCTGTTGTCAGATGGAATGGCCCTCTGTAATATCACTGGGTTGTCTATTGCAGTGTTTCTCAACCAGTGTGCCGTGGCACACTAGTGTGCCGTGAGCGATCATCAGGTGTGCCGCGAGAAAAGCTCTCTGCCCCCCCTTCCTTCCCCCCTCCTCCTGCCGAACTCCTGCTGCTTGGGAGAGGAGGGGGAAGGGCCAGGTGGCGGCGAAGAAAAAGAAGAAGGGACTGGGGCGCCGCCTCCTTCGGCCGTTTCCCCAACCAGCCTCCAATCTGCCATGACTCCCACCCCTTGCTTGGTGAAGCCGCGCGGAGGAGGAGCCCCGCCCACTGAAGCCCGTCCACCGCTCATGCTCCTCCTCTGTGAGAGAGCTGAAGCCGGGGGGAGGGGGGGCATGACGCAGCCTGGCTCCGCCCCCTCCCCCCCGGCTTCAGCACTCCCACAGCTTCGCCAGCCTTGAGGGGCCAGTGCCAAGCCAGTGATGGCAGAGCCAGCACAATGCTGGCTTGGCACTGCCCCCTCAAGACTGGGAAGCTGTGGGAGAACTGAAGCCAGAGGGAGGGGCGGGGCATGGTGTGGCCTGGCTCCTCCCCTGACTTCAGCACTCCCAGCAGCTGCTCCCAGCAGCTCACCATCCCCCTGCCGTTCTTTACTGTGTTACAGTGTCATTTTGTGTCATTTTGGTTGGTGGTGTGCCCCCGGATTTTTTTAATGTTAAAAGTGTGCCGCGGCTCAAAAAAGGTTGGGAAACACTGGTCTATTGCTAGGTAGAGTGGCCCTCTGTGCTGTTACTGGATTGGCTGTTGTTCAGTGGAATGGCCCTCTGTAATATCACTGGATTGGCTTTTGCTAGGTGAAGTAGCCCTCTGTGACATCACTGGGTTGGCTTTTGCTAGGTAGAGTGGCCCTCTGTGCTGTTACTGGATTGACTGCTGCTCGGCAGAGTCTGTGCTGTTACTGGATTGGCTGTTGTTCAGTGAAATGGCCTTCTGTGAGTTTTACTAGATTGGCTGTTGTTCAATGGAATGCTCTTCTGTGATTTTTATTGGATTGGCTGTTGTTGGGTGGAGTGGCCCTCTGTGATTTTACTGGATTGGCTGTTGCTGGGTGGAGTGGCCCTCTTTGATGTTATTGGATTTGATGTTGCTAGGTAGAGAGGTCCTCTGTGATTTTACTGGATTGATTGTTTCTGGGTGGAGTGGCCTTCTGTGATTTTTAGTGGATTGGCTATGCGGTCGCTGTTGCCCGCTTTTGGTCTAAAATTATGTAGCTGCTTGTGTTCCCTCTATTTTATCAGTTTTATATTAATTTTTTTATGCAATGGTTCTGACACGAAATAAAAAAAATAAACTGGATTGGCTGTTGCTGGGTGGAGTGGCCCTTTGTGAAGTTACTGGATTGGCTGTTGCTAGGTTGAGTAGCTCTTTGTAAGGTGGCTGAGAAAGAAAGGTGATATGTATGTGAGGGGAAGACAGGAAAGAAGGAGATAAGCAACACTGAGTAGTTCTTATTATGACTACTACTACTACAATTGGCAAGCTAATTGTTTAGTTGTGCTCTCTGTTCCATGGATGGGTCTCTCTGCTATCTTCCAGGGTTTGAACCCAGGATTAATTTCACATCCAGCTGAAAAGCACGTGCTAGATGTGTTTTCATTTTGCACAATATCCAGCACTTTTGCTTCCGTAAAGATGGAGCCATTTTGCAGCCAGCCGCTCTAATTAGCAGCCTGGGTGCAAACATTAGCAGCTAATAATGTTTAAACATTGATTTTTATTTACGGTATAACATTTTTTTTTTGCATCAAAGCTCGCAGCAGTAAACAGCAACACCATTAGCACGGCACTACAAGGAGAAGGAAAACAACACCAACACTGGAAATGCAGAATAGAAGAAAACAACAATAAGCAAAAGCAGCTGGGAAATATATGGCGGTGATTATACTTTTTCTCTTTTAATGAGAATGAATGAAAAACCAATTTCGTTCAGTTACTTTCGGCTGGTAGAAAACAAATTATTGCAAGAAATTAGACCCCTTCTACACTGCCATATAAAATCCACATTATCTGCTTTGAACTGGATTATATGGCAGTGTGGACTCATATAATCCAGTTCAAAGCAGAGAATGCAGATTATTTACTTTGACAATTTGGATTATATGGCAGTGTAAAAGGGGCCTAGAAGGGGCAATGTATTTTCTGCTTTTCTTGTCAACTGTTATTGCATCTGTGAAAGCAATTGTTTTAGAAACCAAACTGTGTGACACCAATGTGGCACAATGGGTTAAACCCTTGCGCCGGCAGGACTGCTGACTAAAAGGTCAGCGGTCCGAATCCGGGTTAGAGCAGGTTGAGCTCCCTCTGTCAGCTCCAGCTCCCTATGCGGGGAGATGAGAGAAGCCTCCCACAAGGGTGGTAAACATCAAAACATCCAGGCATCCCCTGGGCCAGTGTTTCCCAACCAGTGTGCCGCGGCACAATAGTGTGCTGTGAGCGATCAGCAGGTGTGCAGTGGGAAATTGGCACTCTTCCCCCTCCTAGCACTTCTTTCTCCCTCTTTCCCTCCCCAAAGATCCTCGCCGAGGCAAAGGAAACGCTCCGCCGAATGCCGGAAGCTCCATATCGGTGAATTGGGCAGTGAGCAAACCTGGGAGCATCAGGAGGCTGAAGCATTCACAGGTTTCCAAGAAACAAATTGAGCCTCTCCGCTTGGAAATATATACTGTATATATATATTTGCTATTTTACTGGATTTTTTTAGAGTTGCCCCCAAGGAACTGTTTATAACAGCTTCATGACATCCATAGTTATCTGGAAGCAAATTTCACAAGGGTCTGGAGAACAAGCCCTATGAGGAGCGGCTTGAAGAGCTGGGCATGTTTAGCCTGAAGAAGAGAAGGCTGAGAAGACATGATAACCAGATATAAGTATGTGAGAGGAAGTCATATATATGTTGTGTTCATTGAAACAGGCCCAGGTTTCACACTGAGTGTATAAATACATTTAAAAACATATTAACTATATGTATTACTGTGTTAGAGTGTCATTTTGTGTCATTTTGGTTGGTGGTGTGCCCCAGGATTTGGTAAATGTAAAAAATGTGCCGCGGCTCAAAAAAAAGGTTGAAAAACACTGCCCTGGGCAATGTCCTTGCAGACAACCAATTCTCTCACACCAGAAGTGACTTGCAGTTTCTCAAGTTGCACCTGACACGAAAAAAAGCACAAAAAAGTACAAAGATAATTGTAAATAGTCATGCAAAATTGGGGTTTTTTTAAACATCAGTCTTCTCCATCAATCAGATTCTGTGCTTGTTATGCAAGTGTGTTTGCATATATTTGCACATAGACATTTTTGTGCAATGGGATCCAGGAATTTCTAGTTTGGTGAAGCACCGACAGAGAAGCTACGTTTCTCAGGATTCCATAACATTAAACCATGGCAGTTACAGTGCTGTCAAACTGCATTAATACTGCACTGTAGATGCACCCTTAGTGGTGCATTCATTTCTGGAAGGGACGCAGCTGCCAGGCGTGCGAATGTCCTTTGTGTTCGCTCGGTCTGATTAATTCAATCCGCCATAAGAGAGCCATTGTGACTTTCTGTGACTGTCAAGCGCAAACGCTTCCTCTTCTTCTCTTCTGGCTTCTGTGGCTGAAACAGTAATAAAAGACATCCGCTGTGCGCATTCGCACCTACAAGATACAATCGCTGCAAATGTGGCCAAATGAAACTGGTGCGGTTTACGTAGGCATTGCAGGTGTGAGATACTGTGCCAGCAACAAAAACCACAACCTATTATTATTATTATTATTTGTAGTTTGTTTGGACTATGGCGGAATAAAACAAGAGCCAAGAGCGGGGATTTTTCTTTCCGGGACGGGAGCCAGATCCTGGAGCGATGTGAGCCAAAGGCTGTGCATTCTTCGCAATCACTGCCTTGAGGTCAGGAGTACAGCAAGAAGGCGTACTTAACCCAGATCTGGGGGATGCGTGTCAAAGGGAAAGTAGGTCAGGAAAAGCGCCAGGCCTAACCTGCTCTAATTAGCTTCTTCCCCGTCTCCCCGGCGTCCTTTTCCTGGCAGTCTCCTCTGTAATTTTGCTACTGTTATGAATCATAATATAAATATCTGAGATGCAGGATGTATTTTCATTCACTGGACTAAACTTGCCACAAACACCCAGTATGCCCAAATTTGAATACTGGTGGAGTTGATGATGGGGATTGATTTTGTCATTTGGGAGTTGTAGTTGCTGGGATTTATAGTTCACCTACAACCAAAGAGTGTTCTGTTCTTCACCAATGATGGAATTGAACCAATCTTGGCACACAAAACTCCCATGACCAACGGAAAATACAGGAAGGATTTGGTGCACATTGACCTTGAGTTTGGGAGTTGTAGTTGTGGGATTTATAGTTCACCTACAATCAAACAGTGTTCTGTACTTCACCAATGATGGAATTGAACCAATCTTGGCACACAAAACTCCCATGACCAACAGAAAATACAGGAAGGATTTGGTGCACATGGACCTTGAGTTTGGGAGTTGTAGTTGTGGGATTTATAGTTCACCTACAATCAAAGAGCGTTCTGAACCCTACCAACAATAGAATTGGGCCAAACTTCCCACACAGAACCCCCATGACCATCGGAAAATACTGTGTTTTCTGATGGTCTTTGGCGACCCCTCTGGCACTCCCTCACGACCCCCACAGGGGTCCCGACCCCCAGGTTGAGAAACACTGCTCTAGAGTGTCATGTATCATGTTCCACAGTTGATGGTAGTTGATGGTAGCAAGATTAGCAGTTGGTGATGGAAAGGTCTTAGTTCTAAAGGGCTGAGTAATCTTTAAGTAAGAGTTTATGGGTGTGGTATGCAAGAGATAGGTTGCAGCAAGTGTTACTGGATATAAGGAGCTAGCCTTGGGACTGATATATGGGCAGTGGGCAAGTGAGGCGATCCAAGGGGGGCGATGGGAGGCTCAGGAGAATTTGGGGGCACTGAAGCCCTGTAAGGGGGGCGGTGGTGGGATTCCAACTCGCAAGCGCACAAGTGTGCACCTGCCAGTTGGAAACCCCGTGCAGGCGCTGCCTGGAAACCGCAGCATGTGCCCCTTTCCTCTCCTCAACTCCACCCACGGCGCAGTCCTATATTGCCCCTTCCAATCCAATGGGTGCCTTGGAAGGAAGGGGTGATATGAGACCGCCGTGGGTGGAGTTGAGGATGGACGCGGCTGCCTCAAGGGCACGTGCTGCACATCCGCGCGGTTTCCAGGCAACGCCAGGTAGATGGTGATGCCCAGGAGGATTCCAACTGGCAGGCTGAGACAGTCGCGAATGGCGCTTGCAAGTGTGTGCGTGCCAGTGTTGGTCCAGCGGAGAAGGAAGTGAGTGGGCTCCGCGTCTGCAAACGCTCTGGGTGGAGTTCAGGAGAGGATTCCAACTGAGGCTAGCTGCGGCGAGTGTGTGTTTGCAGGTGCCTCCTGGGTGATGCAGGGCCTGGGTGATGGCATGGGAGGAAGGAAAATGCAAGCAGCTCCCAATTTCCAAGGTCCAGTATTCTCTATTGCTCAGGTTTGGCTCAATTCCATTGTTGGTGGAGTTCAAAATGCTCTTTGATTATAGGTGAACTATAAATCCCAGCAGCTACAACTCCCAAATGACAAAATCAACCCCCCACCCGAACTCCACCAGTGTTCAACTTTTGGTATATTGAGTATTTGTGCTAAATTTGGTCCAGATCCAGGGTTGTTTGGGTTCAGAGTGCTCTCCAAATGTAGGAGAACTACATCTCCCTAAATCATTGTCAATTCCTCCCAAACCCCTCCAGTATTTTCTGTGGGTCATGGGGGTTCTGTGTGCCAAGTTTGGTCCAGGTCTGTCATTCATGGGGTCTCGGCTGTGGAAATCCGAGCTGAATTGGTCGAAGGTACTACAAATCCCATCATCCGTTGTCCATACTCCCCCAAACACATTGTTTTTGTGATTAATCATTATGTTCAATTTGTAACAATTAAAATGCATCCTGCATATTAGGTATTTTCATTAAAATTCATATGAGTAGCAAAATTATGTATAAAGTAGCAAGGAAAATATGGATGGGGGTCACCACAACATGAGGAACCTTATTTAGGGGTCACGGCATTAGAAAGATTGAGAACCACTGCATTAATACATATATCTTTCTGTTTAATTGCTATTACATTTTTAAAAAAAATAATTTCTAGCGGGGCGGTGAGTAAATTTTTTTCTGGAAAGGGGGCGGTAGGCCAAAATAGTTTGGGAATAGTTTGGGAACCACGGATCTAAACCTTAGAGTACTTTGATCAATCTGCTCTGGACACTCTTCCAGCTTGTCAATACCTTTCTTGAATTGCTTTGTCCAGAACTGGACAAAAGGTTATTATTCCAAGTAAAGAGGTCTCACCAAAGCAGAATAGAAAGAGAATACAACTTTCCTCAATCTAGGCACTATGATCCTATTGACGCATCCTAGAATCGCATTAACTTTTTAAGCTACTGTCTCCCCTCCTGTACTTAAGCTTCATAGAAACTTTGACGTAATTCTGGAGAAATCCTTGGAGAGAGATAAAGCAGGCCGTGCTGCCTGGGGAGGATGGGCGCTTTGATCCAGAACATCTGGCAGACACCAGCTTGGGGATGTCTGATCTGAATCAATCATGCAGCCTAGTTCATACATTTGGAAATCCGATTGCTGTTGGTAACTTGAGCAAGGGGAGCCTGAATTTCTCAGGAAGCCGTGCATAAACCCCCCCATGCAAAATCCAACCCCAGCTCTGTATATTTACAATTGGGAATTGTACTGAAGTAATTACATACAAGCCTATGTAGGCAACTTGCCAAGGTTGAAGGCCTTACTCATGGGAAAAATCTGTGACCAGGTACATTGAAAATTAGCTGTTGTTAAGCAGGTGTTTTAGAAGTGGCTTCCAACAGATTGCAATTATTATTTAAAAGCAAAACACTACTTGGAACCTCTTCTAGTAGACTGCAGAAACTGCACAACTTTCACTACTTTGGCTGAATGGTATGGAATCCTGGATATTGTAGTTTGGAAAGGCGTTGGTGCTCTTTGGCACATAGAATTATAGAATTCCAGAGTTGGAAGAGACCTGGTGGGCCATCCAGTCCAACCCCTTTCTGCCAAGAAGCAGGAAAATTGCATTCAAAGCACCCCTGACAGATGGCCATCCAGCCTCTGCTTAAAAGCCTCCAAAGAAGGAACCTCCACCACACTCTGGGGCAGAGAGTTCCACTGCTGAACAGCTCTCACAGTCAGGAAGTTCTTCCTCATGTTCAGGTGGAATCTCCTTTCTTGAAGTTTGAAGCCATTGCTCCGAATCCTGGTCTCCAGGGCAGCAGAAAACAAGCTTGCTCCCTCCTCCCTATGACTTCCTCTCACATATTTATACATGGCTATCATGTCTCCTCTCGGCCTTCTCTTCTGCAGGCTAAACATACCCAGCTCTTTACGCCACTCTTCATAGGGCTTGTTCTCCAGACCCTTGATAATTTTAGTCACCCTCCGCTGAACACATTCCAGTTTAGAGTCAGCATCTCCCTTCAATTGTGATTCCAGGTGTGGTCTAACCAGGGCAGAATAGAGAGGTAGCATGACTTCCCTAGATCTAGACCAGGGGTGCTCACGCTTTTTCAGCATGGGAGCTTCTCTTAAAGCAACCAAGTCCAGAAGATCTACCTGCCCCCGCTGCCGCGCTCCCGCCGCCACGCGCTCCCGCCACTGCGCGTGCTCTTGCTGCTGTTTTCCGCCCGTGCAGCGCTTCTTCCACCTACGGGGCATTGCAGGAAGGAGAAAGCACGAGTCCGGGCATCCAGAAGGAGTGCTTTGCCCTGCCTGTCTCGCTGGCAACGGAGGCTGCACAGCTGATTCTGGACGAGAGAGAGGCAGGGCGCTCCCTCCAGAGGCCCCGCATCGTGCTTCCTTCTTCCTGCAATGCCCCGCAGGTGAAAGAAGCAACGCGAGAGCAGAAGCCAGCAGCAGGAGCGCGCATGCATGCAGGGCGTGCGCGCGCATGGCAGGGGCACCCCAGCTGGCTGGTGAGGCCTGAAGATCATCTGGAAGAGGGCCGAAGATCTACTAGTAGCTCCCGAGCTACCTAATTAGCACCCCTGATCTAGACACTATACTACTATTGATGCAGGCCAATCAGAAGGCTTAAAGACCTTGTCAAACTACAACAGCTCTCAGGTTTCCATAATATTACTTTTGCACTTCAGAACTCAGCTTGCTGCGACTCAAACGAGCTGAGGATAATGAGAAAACAGACCAGGGGAGCATTTTAAAAGGATGCAAGAGTGCTAATTGGAACTGTCCTGCTGAATCAGGACAGTTAGAAAATATGGGATGCAGTGCAATTGTGTGTGTGTGTGTGTGTGTGTGTGTATGGGAAAGAGAGGAAAGCAAGGAAGGGATTCCTTTCCAGGCATAATTTGATCTGAAGCCCAAAGATTTGTCTTCTTTGTTGGGCAAACGGAAGGCTCTGAATGGCCTGTGGTGATGCCAAGGGGAAAAGGGCCTTTGTGAGTTGCCGGGCAGATTGGCACGACTTGGAGGCTCAGCACTTCAGCCTCTTTGAATCGTGGCACAGAAGCAAAAGGCTGGGTCTTGGCACGGTCAGTAGGGCAGGCGTTGGGCGCGGGGTCAAGAACGGGAGAGTGGCGGGCAAGGCTCAGCCAGATTAGTGGGCATCAAGGGAGATAATCATTTTATACGACTGGGAATCTTCTGCTTTGTCATTGAAACCGGTTGCCGGCTTCTTTTGCGTAGTAACAGGTGGACCATCCGCATTGAGTTTCATTTGAAATAGACTATATATGGATAGAGATATATATAGATATAGGGCAGCTGTATTTATTTGCCTTCAAGTTTCTTGTCAATTTATGGCAAACCTATGAATGTCATAGTTCTCCTTTAGGCAAAGAATCCTTAGACATGCTTTTGCCAGGTCCTCTCTGATTGGTCTCCCATCCAATTGCTAACCAGGGCACAACCTGCTTAATATCTAAGATCAGACAGGATCTGGTGCCTTTTTAGAGTATATAGGCCTGCTTACATAGGGTTTTCTTAGGCAACATGTATTTCCCTTTTAACTTCCACTAAGAAAATCCTTGCAAACTGCCTTCTTCCTATTTCAGAAGACATCCTCCCTCAATCCCAGAGGAACAGTGGATGTGATCTCCACTGTATATTAAATGTATATTTAAATATAAATTTAAATATACAGACAGTCCCAAAGTTATGGACAAAACAAGGTTAATTTCCCTGCCTGTTGGTAGATTTCTCTCACTTCTTGTTGTTTCACCCCTGTTCTTAACTGTGAATCATCTGTAAATTGGATGTTTGTAACTCAGGAACTAACGTACTACAAAGGATTTTTTCCTCTGAATACATCTATATAGAAACTTGTGTGTTTCCACTTACCTGTGTGTAAGTTATATGAAGGTTTATTGTGTTTGTTTATAATGTATAAAAGACTATGATATTATTGAAACATGTGCTATAGAACAAATATATTTGAGTTGTGCTATTAAGCAGTATATTGAGAGTAGTTTGCATTTTCTGTGAGTGAGTGAGTAAGCTCCACTTTGTAGTACGTTAGTTTCGAAGAGGAACTACCAATTGTTGTTTGTGGTTGTAACTCAGGAACTGCCTGTAAATGAAATATATAAATGAATAATGTGTTGCAAGATAGGTTCATGATTTATAGTTTTCCTATAATACTCTCCCTTGAAATGCGCACTGGACAAACAAGTGCCACAGAGACAAGCAAAACATGGCAGAGTTTATTCACTGTAAGAAATAAGCTTGCTCAGATAATTAGTCTTATCAGCAACGCCTGACCGTCTTCCGCACACTGTTTATGAAACTCACAGATTTCAGATTTCATCCAAAATATCAGGAGGCTTTAATCTTGACACGTTGCACTATTTAAAGCTGTACAATCAGGATCCATCGAGCCACAATCGATTCACAATGACGTTCACACAGCAAGAGAGAGATTTGAGCATTTCCTCCCCCCTTTTATAAACCACCTGCTGACTTGTCATCAATAAGGTACAAATGAATGATGCAACCTCTAGTCATAAACCTCACACGATTATGCATAATCCAGTTCGGTCGGCCGTTAAGGTATTTCATCGTTACCTTCTCCCTCATTCCACAGCTGTGTGTTATCACATGTCCCTCAGAACTGTATTTTAGACATAGACTCGATGCTGAGGCATTTCTAACACAAGGTATAGGAAATAGAAATTGTCCAGACCTGGATCCCATCTCATTACGTAGATGCAAATATTCCAAAATTCAAGACGCTTCTGGTATATTACTCAATCTGCCTAACAAGACAAAGAAACTCAACGGAACTGGGAAGGAAAAATCTAAAAGGGTGGAGTTGAGCTCCAGCCCATATAATAAAAGGTTGCAACATCCTGCCATGGTTTGGTTATTACAGTTATTATGTCTTTACAACCCAACCGACAGGCAGCCCAATTAGCAGTGCTAATTAGCCTTAATTAGCTCTCTTGAAATGAGTAAGAAGTGGCTTTTCTCGGATTTGGGACTAACTAGGGGCATAAAAAGTTGGCTCGTGCCCTACAATATTTAAAATACTGTCTGTAAAGTTACCTTCAGGCTACATATATATTAAACATAAATACCTTTCGCATTAAGACTTGGGCCCCATCTTCAATTTATCTCATGATGTAGATGGAAATATTACAAAATTCAGGGAAAATCCAGGGGAAAAAAGTTCCTTAAGTAAACACCTTTGTTAACACAAACCTATAAACATACACAAAGAATGAAGATGAAAACACCAATACTAATGACAACATGGGAGAAGATAAGCAAACCAACAACACTGGGTTGAATACAAATTATACAGTATAATTACTGTTAACACATTCGTATGCTGAATATAGTGCAGTTGTGTATCATACAACACAAAAATAAGGTAGAAACAATACAATGAAACATCAAAATCGCAACAAACGATTCAGTTCATTCCTACCAGCACCTAAAGATACCAGAGTTCTCTGCTGGAGTGCGATTGCTGGAGACAAGTACCTACAAACCCTTGTGTGGATTATACTTTGACCAACTTTGGTCCCTTTGGAATTTTCTTTCTGCTGGATTTACATATCGTGGATAACCCGCATTTTCCAGGATGCTCTACTTGTCTCCAGCATTCACACTCCAGCGGAGAACTCTGGTATCTTTAGGTGTTAGTAGGAATGAACTGAATCGTTTGTTGCGATTTTGATGTTTCATTGTATTGTTTCTACCTTATTTTTGTGTTGTATGATACACAACTGCACTATATTCAGCATACGAATGTGTTAACAGTAATTATACTGTATAATTTGTATTCAACCCAGTGTTGTTGAATACATAAATAAATAAATAAATAAATAAACATCAAAATGATTATAAAATTTCAGGAGAAATTTACTTTTTAATAGTCGTAAAGAGAAAAGAAGTATTTAAAATCCAATAAATATATTATTGTTATTACTATGTACAATAAAATAAAAATAAATACAACAAGTAAAATAAAATAAAATATGAAATGCAATAAAATAAATACAAATAAATACAAATACACTCGCAACCAGAAGCAACCAGAAAATGACTATAAGATAACAGCATAATATAAAAATAAATATATGCTTGTAGTTATAATATTAATAATCTGATTTTGAGAGAAAGGATGTGTTTAAATCAAATAAATGTATACTATAATTATTATTACTTACAACAAAAATAAAATAAAAATAAAAATCCAAGGATGTGTATATGTCCTCTCTCATATACACACGCATGCACACAAAAATACATTAAAGTAATTCAAATCAATAATAGAAAATTATATATATATATATATATATATATATATATATATATATACACTAGCTGTACCCAGCACGCGTTGCTGTGCCCTATTTAGGAGATGCAAGAAAGTCTGAGTATGTAAGGGTTGGAATTGATGTTACTCCTCTGAACTGCAGTCGGATGGAGTGTGGGACATGGGGGGCATTGTGTGCCAAGTTTGGTCTTTATCAGTCTTGGTTTTGGGCCACAGTGGTCTGTGGGGAATGATGGGTTTTGAAGTAGTACAAATCCCATTATCCATGGAGGTACTTCAAGTCCCATAATCCATGGTCCACCCTCCTCCAAACTGTAGTAGAATGTAGCGTGGGTCATAGGGGCTCTGTGTGCCAAGGTAGGTTACTGTAAATTCAGGCCATACACAATGTCCCATGAGCTGAGGCCTAGTCAGGAACAGCAAGTTAATGAAGCCTTACTGTCAATTCAGGCCATACACAATGTCCAGTGAGCTGAGGGCTAGTCGGGAGAATCAAGTTAATGAAGCCTTACTGTCAATTCAGAGCGTAAACAGCATTCCATTAAGTGAGGCCTAGTCAGGGAAATTAAGTTAATGAAGCCTTAATGTCAATTTTGGGCGTGGTCTGTGATTTGTATTTTCTGTGGGAAGTGAATTGGGTGTTTGTGTTTTTGCCTCAGCCCTTTGCCTTATCCTCCTCTGACAGTTTATTATGGGTTGGAATGTTCATGTTGGCTGGCCAGTACAGGAGTTATGCAAATCCGCCCTTATTGGCAGCCGATCATGTTGTCAGAATGTAGAGGCTGGGAGAGTCGTTGGCAGCCCCGGAGGATGCTGGGAAATGTAGTTTTTTTACTCGTTGTTTTGGGGGCCTTTTAGGTTTTGGGGGGAAAGTTTCTTTGCTACAAACCTACCTTGCTTGAGGCCTATTTCTGTTGGCAAGTTTGGTGTTTCAGCGTTGTAAGGTTTCTCTGTTTGGGACGGTCGGTCCATGACGGGAACCCCTTTATAATATATATATATATATATATACACACACACACACAGTATATATATATGGTATTCTCCTTAAAATGATATTGTTATTATAATGGCCCTCTGTTGAAGATAGTTAATCACTCCCCTGAGCAAGGAGTGTTTCCAGAGGGATTGAAAGAGGTGATGGTGAGCCCTCTATTGAAAAAAACGGAGTTAGACCGTTTGGTTCCCTCCAGTTACTGTCCAGTGTCGAATTTACCCTTCCTGGGCAAGGTGATTGAGAGGACAGTAGCGGGCCAGCTGCAGCAGTTCCTAGATGACACAGACGGTTTAGATCCCTACCAGTCCGGTTTCCGTATTGGGCATGGGACAGAGACTGTGCTGGTCGCTATCATGGACCAGCTCCGCTGCCAACTGGACCAAGGGGGATCAGCACTGCTTGTGTTATTAGACCTCACGGCAGCTTTTGATACAGTCGACCACGCATTGTTAACCCACCGCCTGGCCATGACAGGGGTTAGAGGGACCGCCCTGAAATGGGTGTCCTCCTTTCTCCTTGATCGGGGCCAGCAAGTGGAGAGGGGAGGTATGGTTTCTGAGAGGCTCCCCTTAAGTTGTGGGGTGCCTCAGGGAGTCATTCTCTCCCCTTCATTGTTTAACATCTACATGCGACCCCTTGCTAAGTTGGTGCAGAGTTTTGGTCTGGAGTGCCATCAGTACGCTGATGACACTCAGCTGGTGCTGAGGATGGACGGCCGGACAGACTCTGTACCCGATTGTATCCAACAATGCCTCGAAGCTGTGACTGGTTGGCTACGGGCCAGTTGGTTGAGCGTGAACCCCTTGAAGACGGAGATCCTTTGGCTGGGTCACCTGGGCAGGTGTGAGCTCCTGCTGCCTGCTCTGGATGGCAAGGCACTACGCCCGCCGTCTATAGTAAAGAGCCTGGGGGTCCAGTTGGACATACTGCTGATGATGGAGACCCAGGTCTCCATTGTCAGGAGATCTGCCTTCTACCATCTGTGGCAAGCGAGGCGGCTGGCGCCCTACCTCTCCGGAAATGACCTAGCCAATGGTCCAGGCAACGGTCATCTCGAGGCTAGACTACTGTAACACCCTTTACATTGGTCTTCCTTTGTCGGTTATCCAGAAGCTCAAACTGATGCAGAACGCTGCAGTGAGACTCCTGGCTGGAGTACCGGCCAGGGCTCATATCACTACGACCCTGCAGTGACTGCACCGGTTACCAGTTGAGCACCGGGTCATCTTCAAAGTGTTGGTTTTGACCTTTAAGGCCTTGCATGGTCTGGGGCTAGTGTACTTGCGGGACTATATGTTCCCCAGAGATCCCTCCATTCAGAAGACCTCAATCTCTTACAGATTCCGCCCCTACGAACTATTCATCTGTTGTCAACTAGACAGAGAACCTTCTCCGTGGCTGCACCATGCTTGTGGAATAGTTTACCACCTGAAGTGTGTGCAATCTGTGAGCTGCCGGCTTTCTGGAGAGCTTGCAAAACCGCTTTGTTCTGGCAGGCATTCAGCCTATAACTATCCTGGGTTGGCGGATTATTGTGGAAACTGTCCTATAATTTTACTGTGTTTATGCTTTCCGTTGTAGTTCAATATACTGTAAACCGTCCTGAGCCAATTGGAAAGGATGGTATACAAATCGAAATAATAAATAAATAATATATTATAATATAATTATATTATTATATCAATATTAATATATACTATTATATACTCTTGATATAATATAGAAATATTATATATATATTATTCTCCTTAAAATATTTATATTATAGTATATTATAATTACTATATTGTTTTATCAATATATACTATTACTAGCTGTACCCGGCACGCGTTGCTGTGCCCTTTTTAGGAGATGCGAGAAAGTCCAATCATCCACGGTGTGCCCTCCTCTAAACTGCAGTTGGATGGAGTGTGGGTCATGGGGGGCATGGTGTTCCAAGTTGGGTCTTTATTGGTTAGTTTTATTTTTACTTTTAGGTTTGGGGGAAGTTTCTTTGCTACAAACGTACCTTGCTTGAGGCCTATTTCTGTTGGCAAGTATTGTGTTTCTGCGTTGTATGGTTTCTTTGTTTGAGGTATACATCACATGACGTGAACCCATTTATATAATAGATATACTCTTAATATAATATAGAAATATTATATATATATATTATTCTCCTTAAAATATTTATATTATAGTATATTATAATTATTATATTGTTTTATCAATATATACTATTATATACTCTTAATACAATATAGAAATAAATGTGTGTGTGTATATATATATATACTATTATTCTCCTTAAAATAATATAGAAATAAATTATACATATATATATATATATATATATATATATATATACACACACACATACATACTATTATTCCCCTTAAAAGTAATAATTATCATATTTTCATTCATTGCTATTCGTTTCGTTGCTAAGGAACGTCCAGAGTGAGGTTTTTAAGGGGCGGGGCATTCCCGTTGCCGGGCAACGGTTGCCAAGAGGGGCGGCGGGGCGCGCGCGCCATGTTGCCAGGGGGCGTGTCCAAACATCGAAATGGCACCTCCCTCCTTTTCTTCCTCAGGCTACTGGAACAGCTGGTCCTGTTGGACCGTACCATTGTAAAACACTGTAAAGGGGGGGGGGAGTAAGGGACAGAGGAACTATTTCCTGACGGGATAAATGAATAAAGAAAAAACGTCAGCTCATAGGGTGAAGGCTAAATTAGTCCTAATTGACGCCTAAGAGCCTGAGAGGTTGCCGGTACCTTTTTGTTGCATTTCCCCTCTTTCTATATTTTGCCGTCCCCCCCTCCAGCTGCTGAGGAAATGGTTCCTCCCGGCGTTCTCCCCTGTTGGAAGGCGTTGCTGCAGCAGAAACGAGGCGGCGGCGGAGGAGGAAGGAGGCAGAATGGCGCTGCTCCTCCCACCCCGGAGCCCCTTCCTGCACTTGACCGGCCCCGCCAGGAGGGGGCGCGCCAAAGCCCAGCCCATTGTCAGGTCAGCACCCGGTCACCCTTTTCTCTTTATTTGGGGGGTAGACTCAGAGGGGGAGTATTTAAAGGGACAGTATCCAAATAAAGGAAAAGGGGTTGACATGGATTTTGGGAGTGGGATTGAAAGATAGGCCTTTGTTGTTGTTAATGGACCTTATTTGGGAATTAGGGGAGTCTCTGTTTAAAGGGACAAGATAGAAATAAGGGGAAGGGGAGATAAAAGGAGGAGCATTTAAAGGGACAGTATCCAAATAAAGAAAAGGGGGGTTTGGATTTTGGGGAGGGGGTTGAAAGATAGGCCTTTGTTGCTGTTACTTGACACTTTTGGGGAAATGGGAAATTAGGGGGAGCCTCTATTTAAAGGGACAGGATATAAATTAGAAGGGGGATATAAAATGTTATTGCTATTGTTAAATTGAGGGGTCCCCCCTTTCAGAAGTAGGGGTGTCAATGAGGAGAAGGGGATAAAGAAGATGTAGGTTGACCTGAAAGGTTGGGGGATTGAAATAGAGCCGTCCTTTTGCCATTAATAAATAATACAGTGTTATATTGGGGAGGGGGGGTCCCCCCTTTGTCAGGGTTGAAGGGTCCCCCTTGTCAGGGTTGAATGTAGTTACATTTTAGGGCGGGTCTCCCTTTCAGAAATAGGGGTGTCAGTGAGGAGGAGGGGATAGGGAAGATGTTGGTTGGCTTGAAGGAGTTTGAGATTGAAGGATAACCTCCCCCCTCCCATTTGGCAATGTTAAATACAATATTATATTGGGGAGGGGGGTCCCACTTTCAGAAGTAGGGGTGTCAATGAGGATAAATAGATAGAGAAGATGTAGCCCCCTTTTGGCATTGAATATAATGTGGGTTGAGGATTGAAAGCCCCTTTTTACCATTGTTAAATGCAATGTTATATTGGGGAGGGGGTCCCCCTTTCAGAAGTAGGGGTGTCAACGAGGAGAAATAGAGAAGATGTAAGTTGGCCTGAAAGGTTGGGGGATTGAAATAGAGCCCCCCCCTTTGCCATTATTAAATAATGCAATGTTATATTGGGGAGAGGGATCCCCCTTTCAAAAGTAAGAGTGTCAGTGAGGAGAAAGGGATATATGGTGGTTGGCTTGAAATAGCCCCTTTTTGGCGTAGCTAGATATAATGTGGGTTGGGGGCTTGAAGGATAGCCTCCTTTGCCATTGTTAAATAGAGTGTTATATTGAGGAGGGGGTCCCCAGTTCAAAAAGTGGGGTTCCCCGTTGTCAGGGTTGAATGTAGTTCAATTTTAGTGTTGGTCTCCCTTTCAGAAACAGGGGTGTCAATGAGGAGGAGGGGATAGGTAAGATGGGGGTTGGCCTGTAAGGTTGGGGGATTGAAATAGAGTCCCCTTTTGCCATTATTAAATACAGTATTATATTGGGGAGGGTGTCTTCCTTTCAGAAGTAGGGGTGTCAATGAGAAGAAAGAGATAGATAAAATCTAAGTTGGCCTGAAAGGTTGGGGATTGTCAGTGATTAAATACAGGATATATGGTGGTTGGCTTAAAATATATCCCCATTTTGGCATTAAGTAGAATGTGGGTTGGGGGATTGACGGCCTTTTGCCATTGTTAAATACAATGTTATATTGTAAGAAGTAAGGGTGTCAACGAGGAAAAGGGGATGTATAAGGTGTGGGTTGGATGATTGAAAGGTAACCCCCTTTTGTCGTTGTTAAATATAAAGTTATATTGGGGAGGGGGCCCCCCTTTCAGAAGTAAGGGTGTCAATGAGGAGAAGGGGATAGATAAATTGTGGGATTGAAGAATAGCCCCCTTTTGCCATTGTTAATTGTTATATTGGGGAGGGGCTCCCCCTTTGTCAGTGTTAAGTTTTGGGGTGGGTCCCCCTTTCAGAAGTAAGGGTATCAATGAGGATCAAAGGAATTCATGTGGGCTAGCTTGAAATATAGCTCTCTTTTGTCATTGTTAAATATGTTATATTGGGGAAGGGGGTCCCCCTTTCGGAAGTAGGGATGTCAATGAGGAGAAGGGGATAGGTAAGATGTGAGTTGTGGGATTGAAGGATACCCTCCTTTTGGCACTGTTTAATATGTTATATTGGGGAGAGGGGCCCCTTTCAAAAAGTGGGGGTTCCTTTTTGTCAGTGTTGAATGTAATGTTAAATGGGGGGCTCTCTTTAAAAGGTGGGGTGTAGAAGGGGATAATGAATAAGTGGAGGCTTAAAGAACTGCACAATGTTAAGGGGGGGAGTAAGGAAGGGCCCCCTTTTTCCATGTTAAATGTATTTAAATTTTGGGGAGGGTCCTCCTTTCAGAAATAGGGGTGTCAATAAGGAGAAAGGGATAGATAAGATACGGGTTGGCTTGAAGGATATATCCCCCTTTTGCCAGTGTTAAATATGATGTTATATTAGGGAGAGGGTTCCCCCTTTCAAAAAGTGGGGGTTCCCTTTTATCAGTGTTGAATGCAATATTAAATGTGGGGGGTCTCTCTTCAAAAGGTGGGGTGTAGATGGGAATAATATGTGGAGGCTTGAAAGTGCTGCACAATTGTAATGGGGGAGTATTGAAGTGCCCCTCTTTTGTCAGTGTTAAATATATTTAAATTTGGGGGGGGGGTCCCCCATTCCAAATTGGGAGAAGGAGATACAAGATATGTTGAAGATTCTGCACAATTTTGTGTGGATATTGAAGGATCCCTCCCCCTTTCGTTAGTGTTGGATATGTCATGTCAAATTGGTTGAAAGGTCCCCACTTTAACAAGTGGGGGGTATAAATGGGGGGATATAATTTGAGGGTTGAAGGATAACCCTTTGTTATTGACAGAGTGTTAAATGGGTGGAGGAGAAGAGAATAGATCAGATGGGGGAATCCTTTAACAGTGAAGAGAAAGGGATGAGATATGGCAGTGTTTCCCAACCAGTGTGCCATGGCACACTAGTGTGCCCTGAGCGATCATCAGGTGTGCCATGGGAAATTGGAACCTCCAATACCCTTTCTTCCCCCTCCTGCTGAACACTTTTTCTTCTCCACTCGAGCTCCCTTCTTCCCAGCCTCGCTCTGCTCGCTTTGCCTCGCTTTGCTCTGGGGCGAGTGTGCGCAGTAGCGCCCACATGGGTCACATCTTCCTCCCTTCCCCCTCCCCTCCTGAACACGCTCACGCTATTTTCCCCAAACTCCACCTGTGTTCACATTTGGGCATATTGAGTATTCATGCCAAGTTTGGTCCTGATCCAACATTGTTTCAGTCCACAGTGCTCTCTGGATATAGGTGAACTACAACTCCAAAACCCAAGGCCAATGCCCACCAAACTCTTATAGTATTTTCTCTTGGTTATGGGAGTTCTGTGTGGGAAGTTTGTGTCCTTCTGCCATTCCTGCCAGGCAGGGGCGGACCTACCTGTTCCCGGGGGGTACTCGAAATTTTTTTGCACCCCCCCCAGTTGCTCCTGAGGGGAGCCCAGTGCGCATGTGCCAATCTGTGCAAAGACGCGCACTGGCTCCAGAGCGCCTCCTGCTTTGGAGCCCAGTGCGCATGCGCGAAACTGCACAAGACGCGCACTGGCTCCAAAGCGGAGGTGCGCTCTGGAGCCAGTACGCATGCACAGAGCTTTTCCTGCATGCGCAGAAGCTCCTACAGGCGCTGTAGCGCCTGTAGAAGCTTCTGCGCATGCGCGAAAAGCTCCGCGCATTCGGAGGCGTGGCCGGAGTGCCCGGGCGGCGGGACCACCTAACACAGGCCTGGCCGGCACGGGCTGCGGGGCCGGCTGCGGAGGCCTGGCCGGTGCAACAGTGGGGCGGGCGGAGAGCGCGGCGGCACCCCTCCCAGGTGGCGACACCCCTCCCGGGTGACGCCGCCCTACGCGCCTGCGTAGTTCACCTAATGGACGAACCGGCCCTGCTGCCAGGGTATCTATGTTGTGTTCATCGAAACAGGCCCAGGTTTCACACTGAGTGTATAAATACATTTAAAAACATATTAACTATATGTATTACTGTGTTAGAGTGTCATTTTGTGCCATTTTGGTTGGTGGTGTGCCCCAGGATTTTGTAAATGTAAAAAATGTGCCGCGGCTCAAAAAAGGTTGAAAAACACTGAGATATGGTGCTGGACTTGAAGTTGGTCCATGATGGTTGGAAGGAATAGCATGTTAAATTGGATTGGGGATTGGGGCTCAATGCTATGGAGTCCCTGGAGTTGCAGTTTAGCGAGGCACCACACTCTCTGGCTGGATGGCCCATGAGGTCTCTTCCAACTCTATGATTCTATGAGAAGGCGAAAGACCTTGTCAAACTTCACCTCCCAGGGTTCTGTAGTATTGGATCATGGTAGTTTCAAGTGAAGTCAAACTGCATTAAGTCTACAATGGAGATGCATCCTATGTCTTCCCAAGGCCCATCCCACCAGGATGCGAAAGAGGACTGTATGGCTTTGGGATTATAGACCTATAGAGGGACTCTTTGAAGGCCATAAGTGGGATATGTTGGGGTGTCTGTGTTGATTACAGGGTGTTCTACTAGTGCCGTGGGAAGCCAGTGGTCTTTTCTAAAGTTGCATTGTTTTCACCTTGCAAAGTCAGAACAGAGACTAAATTGTGAATGAATGCATGTGATCCTGAAGATGGAAGAGATGTGGGACAGAAAGGAGAAATGCCTTTGCCAAATGGTTTGTAGTGCAGAGAAGGAAACTGGCGTTGATGGCCAAAAATGCACAAAACGGGAGAATTTTCCCAACCCATTTGATGAGGCGCGTAGGAACGTAGAGGGAGGTAGAAGAACTCTTTGGGGATGTGATAGTTGCAGAAATCTGGAGACTTGCTGGAAAGATGGAAGCTTTAATAAGGAACTGACATTTCATTATATATTTATTGGATTGGATTTATACACAGAATCATAGAGGTAGAAGACACCCCAAACGCTATACCATTCATCTTCTATTAGAAAATTTCCAGAGTAGGAGACCACCGGACTCCAATGTAGCATATTCTACCATCAGACAGATTTTACTATGAGGAAGATCTTCCTAATGTTTAGGTAGAATCTCTTTTCCTACAGTTTTGAACCCAGTGCTCCATTTCCTGGTCTCTCGAGCAGCAGGAAAACAAGCCTTGTCCATTCCTCCTCAATGGGGCATCCTTTGAAATATTTCAACCTGGCTCTCGTGTCTCTTCTCAGCCTTCTGTTCTCCAAACTAGACATCTCCAGTTTCTGGTACCTGGCAGATATGGAGGACTAACTTGTAGTTATTTTGTGGGGAGATAACATTGAAGAGGAGATACACTTTGGGGAAAAGGTAAAGCATTGTTTCTCAATCTGGGGGTCGGGACTCCTGGGGGGGGGGGTCATGAGAGGGGGTCAGAGGGGTCGCCAAAGACCATCAGAAAGCACAGTATTTTCTTTTGGTCATAGGGGTTCTGTGTGGGAAGTCTGCCCCAATTCTATCATTGGTGAGATTCAGAATACTCTTTGATTGTAGGTGAACTATAAATCCCAGCAACGACAACTACTAAATGTCAACGCCTATTTCCCCCAAACTCCACCAGCATTCACATTTGGGCATATTGAGTATTTGTGCCAAGTTTGGTCCAGATCCATCATTGTTTGAGTCCATAGGGCTCACTGGATGTAGTCAAACTACAACTCCAAAACTCAAGGTCAATGCCCACCAAACCCTTCCAGAATTTTTTGTTGGCCATGGGAGTTATTTGTGTCAGATTGGTTCAATTCCATTGTTGGTGGAGTTCAGAATGGTCTTTGATTTTAGGCAAACTATAAATCCCAGCAAGTACAAATCCCACATGACAAAATCAATCCCCTACCCTACCCCACCAGTATTCAGATTTGGGCGTATTGGGTATTTATGCCAAATTTTGTCCAGTGAATGAAAATACATCCTGCATATCAGATAGTTACATTATATTTCATAACAGTAGCATAAAGTAGCAACGAAAACAATGTTATGGTTGGGGGTCACAACAACATGAGGAAATGTATTAAGGGTTCGCGGCATTAGGAAGGTTGAGAAACACTGCCTTAAAGGGAATTGATATTATTATTATTATTATCTGACACAAAACCACAGTATGTCACAGCAAACGAGATCTATATGCTGGATTTTGTATCAAAAAATCACAAGTCGAACACTTCCCAAGCGTCTAGGTCTGTGTGATGTAAGATCCAAGTAAGGTGGCCTTTTGCAGTTGACAGATTGTGATTTTGTCAATGTTTATTGTTTCCAAATGCCAGCTGAGATATTTTGGCATGGCACCCAGTGTGCCCCATGACCATTGGGACCACCTGTACTGGTTTATGCCAGACCTTTTTGCAGTTCGATTTTGAGGTCTTGATAACGGCTGCGCTTTTCCTGTTGTTTTTCCTCAATGCGGCTGTCACCCGATATGGCAACATCAATAATCCAGACTTTTTTCTTTTCCACAATCATGATGTCTGGTGTATTGTGTTCCAAAACTTTGTCAGTCTGGATTCGAAAGTCCCACAGTATTTTTGCATGTTCATTTTCCACGGCCTTTGCGGTTTTATGATCCCACCAATTCTTGACTGCTGGCAGGTGATACTTGTGATATAAGTTCCAGTGAATAATTTAGGCCACAGAGTTGTGCCTCTGTTTGTAGTCCGTCTGTGCGATTTTCTTGCAGCAGCTGAGGATATGGTCCATGGTTTCGTCAGCTCCCTTGCACAGTCTGCATTATTATTATTATCATGTGAAACACAACAAGATTAGTACACAGCAAACAAGATCACTATGCTAGTTGTTGTATTGGTTCACATGCCGGACACTTCCCAAGTCTCTAGGACAGGGGTGCTCATTAGGTAGATCGCGATCTACTGGTAGATCGCGTAGGGCGTCCTGGTAGATCGTGGGCAGGGTGGGAGGAAGGCTCAGTCCCGCCCCGCAGGCTGCCGACGCCACCCACGTTCAGAAGGAGGTTGGATTGGATGGCCCTTGGAGGTCTTCCCCTATTCTAGGAACCCATTATTATTATTATTATTATTATTATTATTATTATTATTATTATTATCAGAGGCTGAATAGCCATCTGTGAGGAATGCTTTGATTGTGTTTTTCCCTTATGGCAGAAGGAGGTTGGACTGGATGGCCCTTGGAGGTCTCTTTATACTCTAGGAACCTTTTGTTGTTGTTACTATTATTATTATTAGTAGTAGTAGTAGTAGTAGTAGCATAGGCTGAATGAATATTATCATTATTATTATGAATAAATTCAGGGGCTTATTATACTCACATTTAGTTGAATTCAGTCTTAAAATATATTATATGGCTCTCACTGAAATAAATTTCCAAATATTTTGCTTTTATGGCTCTCTGAGTAGTGGGTAGGTAGATCACTTTGACTTGGTTGTTTTATAAGTAGCTCGCATGCTGAAAAAGTGTGATCACCCCAGCTCTAGGACTATGTGATGTATCAGCGAATGACGTGTGCAGATCCCAGTAGGGTGGCCTTTTGTAGCTGACCGATGGTATTTTTGTCAGTGCCGATTGTGTTTAAGTGCAGGCCAAGGTCTTTAGACACTGCATCCAATGTGCCGATCACCACTGGGACCACCTTTATTGGCTTGTGCGAGAGCCATTGCAGTTCATGATTATTAGTTTATTTACACCCCACTTTTCTTTCCACAAGGAGACATCCTTCGGAAGCAATGCCTGTTTCCCCCCCATCTCTGAGTTGGCTGTTGAATCAATATTTGCGGGGCTGTATTATGAACTGTAATAGGAGACACAGTTAAGCTATTCATTATAATTGTAGGAAGATGGTTGAAGCTTTCTACAGCAGAGACAATAAGGGGTGTGAAATAAATCTACACCGCAGCTTCAGTTTCTATGAGTGAGTGAATCCATGCATAACATAGAACGCATACAAATGGCGAGAGGGACAAAAACATTGCCAGCAGTGTAAACGTCTTCTCTTTCTCTTCCTTTTTTCCTAGCCTGAAAGAGGGGCGAGATGTGAATGTCTTGAAGGGTGTGTGGTGGGACGTGTGTGCGCATGCCTCTCTCTCGAGCCCTCCCAAGGCAAGCACAAAGAATAGTGCCTTTTCTGTTTGCAGTGTATTTACATGGCTGACTGTGCGGAGGTTAAATTCCTTTTCCTTGTGCAGTGGCAAATTGAATTAGTCACAAGTGCAGTTGTGGAGGGGGAGGAAGACATTTGCTGCAGGGCTCTCTCTGTTGCAGCTGTTTGTGTGTGTGTGTGTGTGGGGGGGGGGATATTGCTAATACATTCTTGAGTGGCGGTAGTAAAAAACAAACAAATCAAGATCATGTGTGTCTCTCTGTGTGTGTGTTCGTTTGTGTGGTGTGACGATTGCAGGCTTGTAATGAAATGCAAGGCTTGCAATGTAGTTCATTAGCTTGCAGGAATGAATGACCTTGGAAACGGAGCCTCGGATTCAGAATGGCCCAGGGAATGTCATTCTGGAGAAACGTCTTTGCCATAGCTGCGCACATCTGCAGGGCCCTCCTTTTTAGAATGTCATGCGTTTGAATTCTCCTCCTCCCACTTCTCCTTGGCATTGCATTCTGTTTTCCCCGTTTAGCTTAACGGTCCATGTTCAATTCAAATAGACCAGGAAGGAGGAGAAAAAAACGTCTCCTCATTGCAGGGACTTTGGTTGCAAGAGAGGCTTGCAAACTGCTTTAACAGATCCTTGGCTCCAAGGGGAGAGGAATCTCAAGATAACCTTTCTCTGGTTGTTTCCCAAATCCTTCGAAATGAATGGGGGCCGATCAGGGGTCTTTGGGACTTGGCACGCAGCCTGCCAAAAGCCTTGGCAGTGTGTCAAAGGGAAGGAATGTATCATTTTCAGTGCTCCTTAAAAGACAACCAGCACAAACCTGAATGTAAACGGCTCTTTCGAAGTAAACAAATATGTTTCTTTTTTTGTGTGGGAGAGATAACAAAATGATTACAGGGCAACAAAAGACACAGTGCCTAAATGTGGTACAGTAGGCTCTCACCTAATTGGAACACAAGCAACTCGAACTCTCAAGCAACCAGCAGAAAAATTAGCTGTTTTTATAATATTCTCTCTCGGCCTTACTTCGCGAACGAAGATTCAGGAAGGACTCATCCCACGCTTTTTACAAGCACGTTGATGACTAAAAAGGCCAATCTGAGATAGGCAAGTTCGGTTGCAGAAAGCACAGCAGAAAGTCTCCTTGGGTGATGTTGTTTCCAAGTTGCGGTTCATTTTGAGTTGTCATTTCTCTTCGAGACTTATTCGGCGTGTCTTCTCTTAAGAGGCCGCAGCATTGTGGATAGTGCGTCTCCATGCCTCCCGATGTGAGGCCAGGGTGGACCATAGTCGGTGATCAATCTGGCCGAGCCTGAGATGTTGTTTCAGGGAGTCCTTATATCTCTTTTTGGGGCGCTCCTCTTGCGCTGACCTGTGGCGAGTTCACCATAGAGTAGTATCTTTGGGAGGCGGTGGTCCTCCATCCTAGAGACGTGCCCTGCCCAGCGCAGCTGTGTTCTCAATAGCATGGCCTCAATGCTGGTGATCCTTGCTTGCTCAAGGACTATAGTAAAACAGTACACCTGTGTTATGTTAAGTTTGTCTTTGTTTGCATTTAATTACTGCATTTCAAGTCAGTGCAGACTTTATGATATGGTATATTATGGGGTATTAGTATTAGTGGGGCGTTTTTTAAATAGTAAGTCTCAAGCAATCAGAAACTAGGTTGCTGTAAGTCTTTCGGGCTGTATGGCCCTGTTCCAGAAGCATTATTTCCTGACGCTTCGCCTGCATCTATGACAGGCATCCTGGTTGATTAAAAAAAAAATTCAAAACTTGTTCTGGATGTAGGGGGTGCTGGCGCTTCGAATCTGATTAACTTCCAAAATTTTCCAGAAATATTTCGGAATTCCCTGAATTTATTCCAAAATTTAGGAATGGCTTCGTTAATGGCGGACACACGTGTTTAACCCTGTTTGCAGGCAGATGCCTTCCCTCCATGTCAGAATTGGGGCGACAGCCGTGGATGCGGAGGCCTTCCCACCATGTCAGAACTGCACACGGAAGGGAAAGCCAGGGAAGGGAAACCCACCGATTCCTTTCAAAAAATGGCGGTGGTGGCTTTGAAATGGCAAAATCACTTCCGGGTTGCTTATATATCTTCAAAACCACTTTAAAAGTGGATTTAATCCAAATGTATTCGGATTTTAGAAGCATTCTGAAGAACCTAACCAGGCCTGCTACCCATTCATAGCCTTATCTGATTGCAGTGAGGGTCAATATTGGAGGCAATCACCACGCTTTGGGTAAATAAAAGTTGGAGTTGGACTATGCTCGGTTGAGAAATTTTCTCAGCCATTGTCCTGGATTGGATGATTCTGGGTTATAATATTGTGCAAAAAGAGAGCTCTTTATTGGCTCTCTGTGACATACGTAGTTCTATAAGCTTCCCTCTACTCATTTTTCCTTATAGGAAAATTCTTGCAATTCCTCTGATTACTTCAGTGACTGTTTTCTTCACCTTTCTTTGAATTCTGCAATGTTTTAGTTGAAGCTTGGCAACCCGAACTGCTCAAGACTTGTTCCAAATGTGGTTGCACCATGGATTTCCGTGACAGTGCTGTAGTTTTGCTGCTTCTTTTTGCTATAGGCCCCTGGTTATACTTCTTAACAGTTGCTACCCATTAGCTCACTGTTTTTAATTGAGCTATACAGTACATCATCATTCCTAGATGCTTCTCTTCATCAGCCACCGCTCGCTTAGGCACCCCATCAGTTGGGACGTGAAGTGAGGATTCTTGTATCCCAATCTCACCTCGTTTCACACTTACCTGAACCTCGTTTTCCATGTAATTATATCATTTTTCTCATTCTGGAGAAATCTTTTTGGAACCCTACAATTTCTTTTTTGCTTTCACTTCCCAAAATCATCTGGTGCCACCCCATTTTCTTAGAAGACGTGTCCGCCTCACCTCTTGCCTTGATGAGTGACAAGAAGCACCAAGATGTCAGTAGAGACCCAATGGAGACAGGGCCGTAGCCAGGAGAGGGGCTGAGTTTGGTTCGGGGGGGCTGAGACTGGGTGGAAGAGGGTCTACCCTAGCAAATCTTTTGTATTGTTATCCCAATAACCCCATTAATGTGGGATATAATGAGCATGGTGATCAGATCATGATATGAATAAACATAACAGTTTAAATAATGTACCAGTAAGGCCTTTTCCTGGACCACCCTATTTCGGGGGGCTGAAGCCCCTTAGCCCCCTGGCTACATGCCTGAATGGAGAGATGTGTTTTTTCTCTGTCTCAATGCTTCCTGATACAAGAGAATGAGCAGAACAGTTATGTATATATGTTTTCCTCTGGGCCGCTTCACTTGAAGTAATCTCCATTAAACCACCTGCCATAGGTTTGACACTGGATTGTGAAAAATCGGACTTCTTCCGCTCTACAGAATTTTGCATATTAAATATGGTTAAATTTGCTTATACTGTCTAGAGGGAGAAATCAAACATTTGTGTTGCTAAAGGCCTTTCACGACCGGTATCACTGGGTTGCTGTGGGTTTTCTGGGCTGTCTGGCCATGTCCCAGAAGCATTCTCTCCTGGCGTTTCACCCACATCAATGGCACACATCCTCAGAGGTTGTGAGGTCTGTTGGAAACTAAGCAATGGTGTTTATATATTTGTGGAATAATGTCCAGGATGGGAGAAAGAACCCCCCCCCTTTACACGAAGGTCCTTTTATCCACCTCACCTTGGAAAAGTTTCTCCCTCACAAATAATTCGCTCCACTGCTACCTCACCCCTTGTTTTTATCCTTATTATTTTAATCTGTATATGCGGCCCGCACACTGTTCTGTGTCATTTATGGTTTTATTTTATTGTAATTTTATATTGGTTGTAGTATCCCTATAGTTTATGCTCTATGTAATTGATTATGTTGTTGCTTATGTTTTGATTTTATCTTGTTGTTCCGTTGTTGAGCTTGGCCTCATGTAGGCCGCCCCGAGTCCCCACTGGGGAGATGGTGGCGGGGTACAGATAAAGATTATTATTATTATTGCCTGCTTTGGGCAAGTGTGAGTATTGCAATTGGCCACCTTGATTAGCATTGAATGGCCTTCCAGCTTCAAAGCCTGGCTGCACCCTACCTGGGGGAATCCTTTGTTGAGAGGTGTTAGCTGTCCCTAATTGTTTCATCTTTGGGATTCCCATTTTTTGAGTATCGCTCTTTATTTACTGTCATGATGATTTTAGAGTTTTTAAATACTGGTAGCCATATTTTGTGCTTTTTCAAGGTTTCTTCCTTTAAAATTGGCCACATGCTTGTGGATTTCAGTGGCTTTTCTGTGTTGTCTGACATGGTGGTTGTTAGAATGCAGAAGAATATGGACAGTCAGACAGAGTTAAAAGCATTTATTTTGTTTCACAATGTGCAATGACAAGAAAGTTATTCTGTTCTGTAATGTTCTGTAATGACTTCCAGTCTTGTCCACATCTGCTTTGACTAAATATTAATTAAGCTTCCTCTAACACAGCGTTTCTCAACCTGGGGGTCGGGACCCCCAGAGGGGTCGCGAGGGGGTGCCAAAGGGGTCACCAAAGACCATCAGAAAACACAGTATTTTCTGTTGGTCATTGGGGTGGGGGGTGGGTTCTGTGTGGGAAGTTTTGGCCCAGTTCTATCATTTGTAGGGTTCTGAATGCTCTTTGATTGTAGGTAAACTGTAAATCCCAGCAACTACAACTCTCAAATGTCAAGGTCTATTTTCCCCAAACTCCACCAGTGTTTACACTTGGGCAGATTGAGTATTCCTGCCAAGTTTGGTTCAGATCCATCACTGTTTGAGTCCACAGTGCTCTCTGGATGTAGGTGAACTACAACTCCCAAACTCAAAGTCAATGCCCACCAAACCCTTCCAGTATTTTCTGTGGGATTGTGGGTGTTCTGTGTGCCAAGTCTGGTTCAATTCCATCATTGGTGGAGTGCAGAATGCTCTTGGATTTTATGTGAACTATAAATCCCTGCAACTACAACTCCCAAATTACAAAATCAACCCCCCCCCCCAACCTCTCCATTATTCAAATTGGGGTGTACCAGGTATTTGTACCCAACTTGATCCAGTGAATGAAAATACATCCTGCATATCGGACGTTTACATTACGATTCATAACAGGAGCAAAATTACAATTGTGAAGTAGAAACAAAAATAATTTTATGGTTGGGGGTCACCACAACATGAGGAACTGTATTGAGGGGTCACGGCATTGGGAAGCTTGAGAACCACTGCTCTAACACAACCATGAGCAGAAATTTAATCATTTCTTTATCAATTCATTAATGTGTGTGTCTCTGTGTATATGTGTGTGTGGATACATACAGGGTGGGTCAAAAATCACAAAGGTGCCTGGTGTTTTAATTACTTGTGTGTGTGTGTGTGTGTGTGGGGGGGGTAATTAAAAGATTTTACATGTAACATAATATCCTATATATACTTCATATGGTATTGTAAATTGGAAAAAATTAGTTATTAAGTATTGAAACCTCTTTATGACTTTTGCTCCACTGTGGAAGCGACTGAACGAATAAACAGCAACAACATGTATAATTAGAGAGAGAGAGAGAGAGAGAGAGAGAGAATACATTTCCATATTAAATTATTGTTCTACTTTTTTGTGTGTCAGGAGCGACTTGAGAAACTGCAAGTTGCTTCTAGTGTGAGAGAATTGGCCATCTGCAAGGACATTGCACCTGGATGTTTTACGATTGTTGTGGGAGGCTTCTCTCATGTCCTCGCGTGGGCAGGGGCGGATCTTAGTGGAGGCAAATTAAGCGGCCGCCTCAGGGTGCCACGTGGCCAAAGGGCGCATCCAGGGCCGGGCGCCACGCCCCCAGGGGTGCCGGCAGGGTGGGAGGAAGGCTTGCGCAGGGCGAGAGGAGGAGGCAGAGGCACGCGCCTTTCCCTTCCCCCTGCCTCACCCTGCGTGCGTCTCATCCCTCCCCCTCACCCTGCACATGCCTCCCCCCCCCCGCCGAGGATGCCTTGCGCAGGGCGAGAGAGAAGGGGCAGAGGCACCTACCTTTCCCATCTCCCTTACTCCACAATTCCAAACAGCCAGTAGGAAGTCCAAAATACCTGAAGGGCCCAAATTTGTCTATGCACCCAATCCACACACACACACATATAAAATATCAGTGATTGGTTGGGGGGGGGGGGGTGCGCCAAAATACTGTTCGCTTACCATTTAAAATTACCTAGTTCCGGCCCTGCGCGTGGGGAGCTGGATCGGACAGATGGAGCTCAGCCCACTATCCCTGGATTTGAACTGTTGACCTATCAGTCAGCAGTCCCTGCCGGCACAAAGGTTTAACCCATTGCACCACTGAAAGTTAATAAAAGGTTCACTCCAATATTGGTCTGTCTGGTAGTCATAATAGTAATAATAACTTCTATTTAGATAAAAGAAAAGAGAAACTCGTTCCTTCTCTCCAGATTTTATATTCTTAGCCTCTAATACTTAAACATTGGAATTCATAGAGATAATATTGATTGTTCGTGATGGGGATGCAGGGGATGGAAGGACTGAAGGGTCCCCCTTGCCTTCCGCATTTGCCTGCTTTTGCTTTTTTAATGAAGCAGATTTCATGCATATGAAATAATCGCTTCCTACTATTGCCTTTTAGTACTATTTCCAGCTCTTTGTGTCTTCCCCTGAGCTCCCGCTCCAAGGGTGTGCAATCTGGGTACGCGTGTGGTTTCTATCTCCAAAGCGGTGCCTCCGGTCCCTGTGTGGCCGCAGTCTCTGAGCTTCTCGGCTGTCAGTCTCCACAATTGCCTTCTTTTGTGCCGGGTTTCCCACAGGATGCTGTTTTTATATAAACAGGATGGAGCTTTACCAGTGACTCCAAACTTCTTCACAAAGAGCAGCAGCTTATCCTCTTGTAAGAACTCCTCTTGTCAGCTGGAAAGATCAAGCAGCCCCTTCCTCCAACTCTGACGTGTTGATTTAAAGCAGTGTTTCTCAACCTTCCTAATTCTGTGACCCCTCAACAGAGTTCCTCATGTTGTGGGCGTAAAATCGCTGGCCATAAAATATCTCTACATACATAGGCGTACAGAAGCATCACCTCTTCAGGTGCCAAGATTGATAAAGAGATAGATCATAGATTAGCAAAGGCATATAGTGCTTTCGGAAGGCTTCACAAAAGAGTCTGGAGCAACAAGCACCTGAGGCAAAGCACCAAAATCAGTGTGTACAGAGTCTATTCTCTTCTATGGGTCTGAAACATGGGTCACCTATCGCCAACACCTACGACTCCTCAAACGCTTTCATCAGCGCTGTCTTTGCACAATCCTAAATATACACTGGACCTACTATGTGACAAATGTTCCTGTCCTTGAGCAAGCAGGGATCACCAGCATTGAGGCCATGCTATTGAGAACACAGCTGCGCTGGGCAGGGCACATCTCTAGGGTGGAGGACCACCGCCTCCCAAAGATACTATATGGTGAACTCGCCATGGGTCAGCGCAAGAGAGGCGCCCCCAAAAGAGATATAAGAACTCCCTGAAACAACATCTCAGGCTCGGCCAGATTGATCACCAACAATGGTCCACCCTGGCCTCACATCGGGAGGCATGGAGACGCACTATCCACAATGCTGCGGCCTCTTTCGAGAAGACACGCCGAACAAGTCTCGAAGAGAAACGACAACGCAGAAAGAACAGCAACTTGGAAACAACATCACCCAAGGAGACTTTCTGCTGTGCTTTCTGCAACCGGACTTGCCTATCTCAGATTGGCCTTCTTAGGCATCAACGTGCTTGTAGAAAGCGTGGGATGTGTCCTTCCTAAATCTTCGTTTGCGAAGAAAAGACAAGAAGAAGATTTCTCTACTCACAGCTACAGCTGTTTTCGAACTGCTTAGGTGGACAGTAAGCTGGGTGGAAGGTTGGGTGCTCACCTCAACCTGGGCTCGAACTTCCAATATTTTGGTTGGGAAAGATCTATTGCTGCTGGTGAGTAACCAGCTGTGCTAAAGCCCGGCCCAAGTGTAGTACCATGTTCTGCCTAGATGTTGTACCATGGTTTGACATTTTCAATGTTTGTACAACAGAGCATCCGGGTTGCAATCTTTCAGACGAAGGTCTTTGCAGGTACAGTAGCATTGTAGACATTCAATGACCCATTTTTCTTGCAGCTCTGTTTATCATTGACAGATTTAAGAAGCCTAGAGAGCTAAGATGATGCCCAGTATCATTTCAAGTACAGCCTGTCCTATGTTAAGAAAATGCAGCTCTTCCAATTGCATATAGTCTATTTATATTGTCCTGCAGCCAGGAAACCAGCCTAGCACACCTATATGTTTTCGCCTTTGGATTGAACTCACAAAAGTGGGGTTCTATTCTATTTCAGGTATTTTGAATTCGAAGGAATAGTAGCCTGATTGTGTCATTCCTTAGCCTTACAGATAACAGAATGATAGCAAGTGCTTCTTCTATTCTTGGCTTTTCTTCGTGAACGAAGATTCAGGAAGGACTCATCCCACACTTTCTACAAGCATGTTGATGACTCGGAGGTTGGATGTGTCCTTCGAGCCTGTGCAATGGACCTTTCTGGTGGAGTGCAGCGTGCACAGAACTGGCCTCACCCTTTAAACCAGAGGTTCGTCTGCCGGGGCCTAGCAAGCTTAGGACTGTGGCAGTGAGGTCCTTGGGTCATAGGTTCGGTTCGAGTTTCCTTCTCTTAGATGGTTGATCTTACAGGGTTAGACGAGCACCATCTGCCCGGGTTTGAAATCAGAGTTTTCCTTCTCTTAGGATGGTTGCCAAAAGGATAGAGAGCCCATCCTGCCCATTGACGCTCTTTGTCAGACCCTTTGGTTGTGACCTGTCTGGCATGGGAGGCCCTGTCAGTGGCTATTTTGCCACCGCCAGCATAGCTCACAACTTCATTAGGGTACGCAAGCCTCTCCCCCACAACAAGGGGGCGCCAACGGAGAGGCGTCTTATATATTGACGTAATGATTAGATAACCTAGAAATAAGATAACAGTAGTAGCCACAACGCTCCATAACTCCAAAATGGTTTTCAATTTGAGAGTGGTATTGGGATTCCTTCCAAAATTAGCATTATAAAGCATCTTCCTAAAAAGACTGCTGCTGCTGAAACATGAAAAAAATGAAATGCAAAGATACAGAATGGGGGATGCCTGGCTGGAGAGCAGGGTGTGTGAAAAAGATGGACAAACAAGTTCAACATGAGCCAACAATGTGATGCGGCAGCAAAAAAACCCAATGGGATTTTGGCCTGCATCGATAGGAGCATAGTGTCTAGATCAGTGTTTCTCAACCTGGGGGTCGGGACCCCTGGGGGGGGGGGGGGGGTCGTGAGGGAGTGTCAGAGGGGTCGCCAAACACCACCAGAAAACACAGTATTTTCTGTTGGTCATGGGGGTTCTGCGTGGGATGTTTGGCCCAATTCTATTGTTGGTAGCGTTCAGAATGCTCTTTGATTGTAGGTGAACTATAAATCCCACAAGTACAACTCCCAAACTCAAGGTCAATGTGCACCAAACCCTTCTAGTATTTTCTGTTGGTCATGGGAGTTTTGTGTGCCAAGATTGGTTCAATTCCATCATTGGTGAAATACAAAACGCTCTTTGATTGTAGGTGAACTATAAATCCCAGCAACTAAAACTCCCAAATGACAAAATCAATCCCCACCACCAACTCCACCAGTATTCAAATTTGGGCATATTGGGTGTTTGTTGCAAATTTAGTCCAGTGAATGAAAATACATCCTGCATATCAGATATTTAAATTATGATTCATAACAGTAGCAAAATTACAGATAAGTAGCAATGAAAATAATTTTATGGTTGGGGGTCACCACAACATGAGGAACTGTAGTAAGGGGTTGTGGCATTAGGAAGGTTGAGAACCACTGGTCTAGATCCAGAGAAGTCATGCTACCCATGCTCTATTCTGCCTTGGTTAGACCACACCTGGAATATTGTGTCCAATTCTGGGCACCACAATTGAAGACAGATGTTGACAAGCTGGAATGTGTCCAGAGGAGGGCGACTAAAATGACCAAGGGTCTGAAGAACAAGCCCTATGAGGAGCGGCTTAAAGAGCTGGGCATGTTTAGCCTGCAGAAGAGAAGGCGGAGAGGAGACATGATAGCCGTGTATAAATATGTGAGGGGAAGTCATGGGGAGGAGGGAGCAAGCTTGTTTTCTGCTACCCTGGAGTCTAGGATGCAATAGAACAATGGCTTCAAACTACATGAAAGGAGATTCGACCTGAACATTAGGACGAACTTCCTGACTGTGAGAGCTGTTCAGCAGTGGAACTCTCTGCCCTGGAGTGTGGTGGAGGCTCTTTCTTTGGAGGCTTTTAAGCAGAGGCTGGATGGCCATCTGTCGGGGGTGCTTTGAATGCCATTTTCCTGCTTCTTGGCAGAATGGGGTTGGACTGGATGGCCCACGAGGTCTCTTCCAACTCTAGGATTCTATGAAAGCAGAGGAAAAAGGTTAAAGGGGAACATCTCAAGATAATATCCTCTTTGACAAAATGTTTGGGTTTTAGGGAGCATTTCAGATTTTGTATTTCAGGGCAAGGGAGGTTGAAACTCTTGAACCCCTCTGGCTTATTTTCCCCTCTTCTTTACAGCCTGGAACACAAAACCCTCTCAGGCAGGAATGTACCTTCGCTGGTATCTTTGCACCCGAGAGTGGCCAGTATATCTTGTTGGGTCGGCGGGCTATTGGCTGATAAAACTGGGTGTGTAGCTTCCTTTGAATCATTAAGCAGAAGAAGCTGTTAGTCCTGCGATTGCACAAAAGACACTGCTGGGTTTTGACACAAACTGCCTCAATCTGCATCACAGATCAGCCGCGTGTTGACAGAGCCACTCAAGTATGGGATTCAGGCAGTGGGCTGATGAAACCAAGCCCTTAGTCCTTGTCTTGGGTTCAGGTTCACCTTGTTGTCTTTTTGTAGTGTGTCCTGACTGCCTGTTGCGGGTTGGCCATAAGTGATGATAGTTAAGCACACTTACATTCCACGTATTTTTAGAATAATTTCCAGTATCCTGAATGATGGAGCTGATGACAGAACTGGAAGGACACTGCAGTCTTGCCTAATATTTATTTGTTTACAACATTGTTGCCTGCAGGAATGGTTGATGACAACAATAAGCCTAGGAGTCTCCTATAGTAAAGTGGCTAGGGGTTTCCCTTTGGAGTCTTTGCATCCTTGGAACAGATTATTTTCTTCTATCTGTATCCCTTCCTTCTTTCATGTCATGGCTTTTGTTTATTTTGTATCAAAAGCATTGCATAAATCAGTAGAAAACTGATAAAAACAGAAGGAGCACAAGCGGCTGTATACCGTATTTTTCGCACCATAAGGCGCACCTGCTGATAAGCCGCGCATGCCCAGACTCTCGCCGCCGTGAGAGAGGCCGCAGGGAGGGAGGGAAGGAGGAAGAGTTCCCTCCCTCCCGCCTCTTTTCCGGGCGTTCTTACAGCGCCGCCGCCCCTTCCTCCTCGGCAGAGGCGCGGCGAAGTGACGTCACGAAGATGCGCCTCTGCTGAGGAGGAAGGCCTCGCGGCGCGCGCTTACAGCGTTCTTACAGCGCGCGGCCGGCGAGGCCTTCCTCCTCGGCAGAGGCGCATCTTCGTGACGTCACGAAGATGCGCCTCTGGCTTCGGGCCCTTCCGCTGCTGCTGCTGCGGCTGCTGCTACGGCTGCCGCTGCGGCTGCCGCTGCATCGCCATGGGGGCCGCCCTCGTGGCCTCCCTCCTCCTCCTCGGGTCTGTGAGCGGCGAGCCCGCCCCACGAGTCCCCTCTTCCGCCCCCGTTCCTCCGCGCCGCCGGCTGGGGCGACACGGCGAGAGTCTGGGCATGCGGGGAACGCCGGGGGGCCCCATATATAGCGTGAGTACATCGCGCCCCCCTCTGCTCCAGCACCCTCCCTGCCTGCATCTTGGCTCCATAAGATGCAGCTGATTTTTCTTCCTACTTTGGGAGGAAAAAACTGCGGCTTATGGTGCGAAAAATACGTATCTTTTGACCAAAAATGGATATCAGCGACCGCATTGTCTGTAGCCTCCAACAACTCTTCCTCTGTACATGAGGCAGGACATTGTGGACAAGCATACAGATGCGGAGTTCTCCCTTCCCTCCATTCCCTTCCTTCTTTCCTTCCTTCCATCCATCCATTTCCTTCCCCTTCCTTCCTTCCCTCCTCTCTCTCTGTTTCTCCTTCCTTCCTTCTATCCATCCTTCCCTTCCTTCCCCTCCCTCCCTTCCTTCCCTTTTGTCATTCCTTCCTTCCATCCCTCCATTCCCCATTCCCTTCCATCCATCCATCCTTCCCTTCCTTCCCTCTTTCCTCCCTCCCTTCTCTGTTTCCCCTTCCTTCCTTCCCTTTTGTCTTTCCTTCCTTCTTCCTTCCCCTTCCTTCCTTCCTCTTTTTCCTACTTCCTTTCATCCTGGAGCTGGGAGAAGAGAAAGTAGAGAGGGAACATGAGAACCATGTTTCAAGATTTCAGAGCATGTCCCATTGAGGAGGAAGGGGGAAACCCGACTTTCTGCTGCTCTAGAGACCAGGGCCCAAAGGAGCCATGGGTTCAAATGGCAGGAAAAGAGATGCAACTGAAAAGATTAGGATGTACTTCCTGAGAGTAAGAGCTGTTGGAGAGTGGCATAGGCTGTCTGGGAGTGTGGTGGAGTCCCCTTCTCTGGAGGCTTTTCCATAGAGGCCATCTATCGAGAGTGCTTTGGTTGTGAAATCTTGTCTGGCAGGGGGTTGGACTGGATGGCCCCTGGGGGTCTCTTGCAGTTCTAGGATTAAATATCAGGAAACCTATTTGTTGGACAGTGTGCCATGAACAAATCAAACCAGTCCCTTACCATCACTCACATGTGTAAATTATTTATAAACTACAGCACAACCTGCCATTTTGCAGCAGCGCTGCTTTCTTTTTTAAGAACGTCTTTAAATCATTTAATTATTATTGGCTCTCAACCTGGGACTGGAACTGTGGCGCAGCTGGCTTGGAGTCAGCTGCATTAAGATCACTACTGACCGAAAGGTCATGAGTTCGAAGCCGGCCCAGGTTGGAGTGAACTTCCAGCCAATTTGTGTAGCTTGTTGTCGACCTTTGCAGCCCGAAAAACAGTTGCATCTGTCAAGTAGGAAATTTAGGTACCACTTATGTGTGGGGAGGCTAATTTAACCAATTTACGAGGCCATAAAAATCTCCAGCAAAAAGCATGCGGGGAATGAGGGAAGTACTTCATCAGTGTCGCAGATGGATGGTGAAACGACAGCTCCCCTGGTGGCCAGAAAAGTTGGAATGTTAAATAGCCTCTGTCTGTCTATATGTCAGGGGTGCCCACACTTTTTCAGCATGTAAGCTACTTATAATAAAACCAAGTCAGAAAGATCTACCTACCTCCTCAAGGCTGGAGAGGGGAGGGGGCAGGAGCGGGACTTGGTGTGGCCTGGCTCTGCCCCCTCTGGCTTCGGCACTCCCAGCAGCTGCTCCAGCCTTGAGAGCAGGGCCAAGCCAGCCTTGTGCTAGCTATGCTACCACTGGCTTGGCACTGCCATCCTCAAGCCTGGAGAAGATGCTGGTAGAGCGGAAGCCAGAGGGGCCGTGCCAGGCAGTGGCAAGCCCCGCCCCCTCCCCTCTGGCTTTGGAGCTCCCAGCAGCTTCTCCAGGCTTGAGGATGGCAGTGCCAAGCCAGTGGTGGCATAAGCTTGAACAAGGCTGGCTTGGCCCTGCTCTCCTCAAGGCTGGAGCAGCTGCTGGGAGTGCCGAAGCTGAGGAGGGGGCGGGGCTTGGTGCGGTCTGGCTCTGCCCCCTCTGAGAAGCACCCCATCCGGCTGCGATCGACCTCTGGTCCTGCGATTGACTGGTCGATCGCGATCGACTTCCTGGGCAGCCCTGCCTATGTGTTGTGTGTCTATAGCATTGAATGTTTGCCTTGTATGTGTACATTGTAATCCACCCCTGTGGGAATATAAATACTGTAAATAAATAAATAAATAAATACCAAGGCCTCCAAGTGAATGGGCAAGGAATGAAACACATTTCAAACACTTGCTTGCACCAAGAAAAAAGCTCTCCAAAAGGAAGGAATCGAAAATTCCTGTTGACCCAGATTGTGTCTGTATTCACTGCTGGTGAGCTTTTGAACTCTCTGAGATATTTGCTCCCAGGCTGGAGGTCACCTTGGAAAGGGTCCTTGCCTGTCTGGACTGGCCTGCTTGGCCAGCTGGCCTGCCTTAAGCACACAAACATGAGCAGACCATCTCCTGAATTATGTGGCGTTGTGTTCTGCCAGAGGGAAGGCACAGGAATTGAAACTGGGAGTTGAACTCCTCTTGGGTTGCTCCAAGCAAAGGCCAGTTCTCAGGACCCTCACAAACTGGGATGACTCTGATCTGGGTTAGTTTGTAGCCTCAATGTGCATTACTTCATACAGACGTGTGTTGGGGAACTTTCAATGGCACGATGGTGTTTCGGTGGCAGCTACATTGAACTTGTCATAATATCCATACTGTATTGCCAAGTGCAGGGGAGTTTGATGAAAATGCTTTTATTTCCAGAATGAGAAGCTGCGGGAAGCTTGTTGGGAAAGAGTTCTTTCAGGGGACAATAGAGGCAAAAAAAACCCCCCACAAAAAAGAAGTGGGTGGACAGAAATGCTGGGCAAGGAACAAAGTCCTTTTTCTCCGAACTCTATGGGAGTATTGAAGGTGCTGAAACAGCTGATGCCGCATTGCTAAGTGGCAGTATGTGTCACCAAGTGCTTTCTTCCATCGTTCTGGAGAACATTGCAAACGTCCCTCCTAACTGTTTCTCTTTTCTCTTTGCAGCTGTAGCCGCCTCCGAGAAATTCAAAGCATCCTGACCCAGAGCAGCAAATCCCAACCAGATGGAATCCTGTGCATTTTGGGTAAATTCTTTCGGTTGTTAAGCTGTACATTGTGGGTTTAGGTCGAATCATACGCAGTCAGCTTCGTGCCTGGTGGTCCTGCAGAAGAAACGCCTTTTGTAGTACTAACTAACTAACTTTATTTCTTATGAGTCGCCGTCCACCAAAGGTGTCACCCAAGAAGACATCAACATTGTAGAATTCATGCACTCAACACCCCCTTGAACTCCTATGGTTCAGTGCTGCAGAGTCATAGGAGTTATAGTCTGGTGAGGCACGAGTAACTCTTTGGCAGAGACGGTCTCATGATTCCATAGCATTGAACCACGACAGTTAAAGTGGCATCAAACTACATTAATTCTGCCATGTAAATGCACCCCAAAACTCTACATCTAAGGCTTGGCTGTATACTTTCGATACGCCCTGAGTCCATGCTGTATAGCAGCGTTTCTCAACCTGGGGCTTGGTACCTCTGGGGGGGGGGGTCACCAAAGACCATCTGAAAACGTATATTTCTGACATTCTTAGGAACCCCTTTGGCAGAGAAGGATGAAGATCTCTCTGCCTGTCCTTCTCTTCCTTTTTGGAAACAGACAGCAAATCCTCCCACTAAAAACCCTCCTCTGCTGTAATTGGCCGGCCTCTCAATCAAGGGGAGGGCTGTTTCTGAAACTGCAAGTAGGGAGAGGAGAGCAGGCGTGCTTGGCGCATGGCAGGTGAGGGAGGTGGGTGAGGCTGGAGGGAGGCTCACAACAGCGAGTCTCTTCAAGGCAAGGGGGTTCTGTGTGGGAAGTTTGCCCCAATTCTATCGTTGGTGTGGTTCAGAGTGCTCTGATTGTAGGTGAACTATAAATTCCAGCAACTACAACTCCCAAATGTCAAGGCCTATTTCCCCCAAACTCCACCAGTGTTCATACTTGGTCATATTGAGTATTCGTGCCAAGTTTGGTCCAGATCCATCATTGTTTGAGTCCACAGTAGGCGAACTGAATGTAGGCGAACTACAACTCCAAAACTCAAGGTCAATGCCCACCAAAACCCTTCCAGCATTTTCTGTTGGTCATGGGAGTTCTGTGTGCCAAGTTTGGTTCAATTCCATTGTTGGTGGAGTGCAGAATGCTCTTTGATTGTAGGTGAACTATAAATTCCAGCAACTATAACTCCCAAATGTCAAGGCCTATTTTCCCCAAACTCCACCAGTGTTCATATTTGGTCATATTGAGTATTCGCGCCAAGTTTGGTCCAGATCCATCATTGTTTGAGGCCACAGTGCTCTCTGAATGTAGGCGAACTACAACTCCAAAACTCAAGGTCAATGCCCACCAAAACCCTTCCAGCATTTTCTGTTGGTCATGGGAGTTCTGTGTGCCAAGTTTGGTTCAATTCCATTGTTAGTGGAGTGCAGAATGCTCTTTGATTGTAGGTGAACTATAAATCCCAGCAACTACAACTCCCAAATGACAAAATCCACCCCCACCCCCCAACACCAGTATTCAAATTTGGGCGTATTGGGTATTCGTGCCAAATGTGGTCCAGTGAATGAAAATAAATCCTGCAGATCAGATATTGACATGACAATTCATAACAGTAGCAAAATTACAGTTATGAAGTAGCAGCGAAAATAATGTTATGGTTGGGGGTCACCACCACACGAGGAACTGTATTAAGGGGTCGCGGCATTAGGAAGATTGAGAAAAACTGCTGTATATGATTCTGCCGTGTTCAGAGCAGCCTTTGTTGTTGAGAAAACATTTCTAAAGCAGGAAAAGTGTGCCTCTTAAGTACCAAAAGCCGAAGAGCGCAGCTGGGCCGCCTTGGCCGTTCTTGAGAGATTCATCTCTAAATGTGGAGGCAGCACTGGGGGAAAAACTGCAAACAATCTGGTCTTGTTTCCTGGCTTGCTCTGAGTAATGCTGGTGGTGAAACGCGATGTAATCTGAGCTATTTATAATTTTCCTTTCTTGTCCTTTTTTCTCCCTCTAAACTAAGGGTATTATTAGAAGCCTGTTTTTTCTCCTCTCCCTAGCATGTTCTGTTGCTAAGATTGAAGCCGACTTACATTTGCACATAAACTTTGAAGGGCTTTGAGAACAGGCCTCCTGAAAAAAAGGCTGTCAAGATTTAAGGCGAGATAGATGAGGATCGCATGAGGTGGAGCTCTGGAAGGCATGCTTTCTCAGAGAACTTGGCTGCTAACCAGTGTGGTCACAGGATATTATCTGTCTCTGAGTCAAGGAGAGTTCTAGTTTGTGGGGCGGGGGAGACTAAATGCACAAAAGAGAGTAAGAGACACCATACAAAGGATTATCATGGCAAGAGGAAACGGTTTGTGGTTTCTGACAGCAATCTCTGTTGAAGTAGACCACAGTCTTGTGTGGTTGGAACAAGGTCTGTACTGTCTACTCATGGCGATGGATGTAGATAGTGCTGCTTCTGACTGACTGTTGTTTTCAGGGTGAAATCTAGACCTTACAGAAGGAAGATTTGTCTAGGACCTTGCTAGATACAATTGACCATCTGCTTTTGTGGACCTGACTTTTTGCAGATTGGATTGAAATGTTCTCCCTTCGGTTCTATAGGTCCTCTAGAGCGATTCTCTGGTCATTTTCTGCTGGAAGTTACCTTACATTCGCCCTAGAAATCTGTTAAATTAAGTTTTCCAAGTATTTCATGTTGGTGAGACATATTTTCTGGACATGCATCCTTTTGCAACACACTAAGAAGACAGCATATATATATATGCTATTGTACTGATGGTAGCTTGTTCAACTTAAGCCGTCTGAGGGCTCACACTAAGACTCTAAACTATCTAGTCCGTGAGCTGCTTTTTGCTGACGATGCTGCCGTTGTCGCCCACACAGCAGCAGCCCTGCAGCGCCTAACATCCTGCTTTGCAACAGCTGCAGAGCTGTTTGGGCTGGAAGTCAGCCTGAAGAAAACGGAAGTTCTCTACCAGCCCGCACCACAGGAAGAACACCATCATTCCCAGGTCAGCATAGGCAAATCTGTGCTTAAGTCCGTTCAGCAGTTCACCTACCTGGGAAGCATCATCTCTTCAGACGCCAAGATAGATAAAGAGATAGATCACAGATTAGCAAAGCCATATAGTGCATTCGGAAGGCTTCACAAAAGAGTCTGGAGTAACAAACACCTGAGGCAAAGCACCAAAATTAGTGTGTACAGAGCGATCATACTGTCTATTCTCCTATATGGGTCTGAAACATGGGTCACCTATCGCCAACACCTATGACTCCTCGAAGGCTTTAATCAGCGCTGTCTTTGCACAATCCTAAATATACACTGGACCGACTATGTGACGAATGTCGCTCTCCTTGAGCAAGCAGGGATCACCAGCATTGAGGCCATGCTATTGAGAACACAGCTGCGCTGGGCAGGGCACATCTCTAGGATGGAGGACCACCGCCTCTCAAAGATACTACTCTATGGTGAACTCGCCATGAGTCAGCGCAAGAGAGGCATCCCAAAAAAGAGATATAAGGACTCCCTGAAACAGCATCTCAGGCTTGGCCAGATTGATCACCAACAATGGTCACCCTGGCCTCACATCGGGAGGCATGGGAATGCGCTATCTACAATGCTGCAGTCTCTTTCAAGAAGACACGCCGAACAGGTCTCGAAGAGAGACGACAACGCAGAAAGATCCGTAACTTGGAAACAACATCACCCAAGGAGACTTTCTGCTGTGCTTTCTGCAACCGGACTTGTCTATCTCAGATTGGCCTTTTTAGTCATCAACGCACTTGTAAAAAGTGTGGGATGAGTCCTTTCTAAGAATCTTCATTCGCGAAGTAATGCCGAGAGAATTCAGTTTTACTCGCAAGCCAGAACTCAAACCAAACCCTTATAAGAGATACAGGCACACACGTAAATGGTAATAACAAAATCTATGGCAACTCAACATATCTTGTGAAAAACTTTAATTTATAGTTTTAAGGATATGATTCCCCTCTCCCCAGTGCCATGCCCACTACCTCTCTTTGGACTGCCTTCGGATGATTTCGTGGGTTGAGATGGGTTTTAGGAACTACTTGTATGTGGTTTTAAGCTTAGATTTTAAAATGTGTTGAAGTTTGAAGTATATAACCCCTTCGGTTTGATGTGGATGTGCTGGACTGGGTATCCCTGTTATGATCTGGCCATTGACTGTAATAAAATTTACTTCTTGCTGTAATATAATAACAAACATTTCAAGTGTTTTTGTCATTTCTCATTGGAAAGTGCTGCTCTAAGTTTTCTTGTGCTATTCCGTGATTGGTTTCCATCATGATGGATTTGGTGCAAGGTTATGCAAGGTTATGCAAGGACTAAAACAAAATTCTTAACTTGGAATACTATGAGATAAAGCTTGGCCCTTCAAAAGGTACAGAAGAAACCTGGCACATGAATATCCTTAATAAATTGAGGCAAGTTCTTGGTGGTATGGGGGGACCAAGCCACCTTGTCTGTCTCCTGAGGAATCTGTATAACAACCAAGTAGCAACAGTAAGAACAGACCAGGGAACAACAAACTGGTTCAAAATTGGGAAAGGGGTACGGCAGGGTTGTATACTTTCACCCAACCTATTCAAGTTGTATGCAGAACACATCATGCGACGACGTGTGGGGCTAGATGAATCCAAGGCTGGAGTTTAAATTCCTAGATGAAACATTAACAACCTATGGATGTGAGAGCTGGACCATAAGGAAGGCTGAGTGAAGGAAGAGAGGTGCTTTTGAACTGTAGTGTTGGAGTGCCTTGAGAAGATCCAACCAGTCCATACTTCAGGAAATAAAGCCCAGCTACTCATTGGAGGGAAGGATATGAGAGGCAAAGATGAAGTCCTTTGGCCACATCATGAGAAGACAGGAAAGCCTGGAGAAGACAATGATGTTGAGGGAAAAGGAAAAGGAGCCGACCAAGGGCAAGATGGATAGATGGTATCCTTGAAGTGACTGGCTTGACCGCAGGCCTGGATTAACACTTTTTGCGCCATAGGCCACACTTTGGAATTACGCACCCCCCCCCCCCCAACACACACACAACTCAGACCCATACTTGGCTGGCTTTCGCCATGGTGCCTCCGGAGCAGAGTAGAAAGGCAAGTAGACACCATCCCTTCACCTCCAAGGTCCCCATGCATTCCCACCGGGTGGAAAGCTCCGCTGTGCTCTGAAGGCCTCCTCGGGAGACGGGAGGCTTGGGGAGAGCACAGCGGGTGAAAACCCGCTCGAAAGGCGCACGCGCGAGAGCAGAGAGAGAGAGAGAGAGAGCGAGCGTGTGCGTGCACGCGCGCGCGAGAGAGAGCAAGAGAGAGCGCGTGAGACAGAGCAGAGACTTTGCCGGGAGAAGGAGCGAAGAAGGCATGAGAAAGGGGGAAAGAGGGGTGCAGACCAGTTTTTTTGGTCCGTGATCTGCGCACCCCCCCCCCGGCTTGCGCCCCTAGGCCATGGCCTCGTTGGCTTTATGGGTAATCCGGGCATGCTTGACCGTCAAGAAACTGGGGGTAGCGACAGGGAGCTCTGGTGTGGGCTGGTCCATGAGGTCACAAAGAGTTGGATGCGACTGAAGGAATAAACAACAAAAGTGTACTCTGTGAGGGTCCATTTCCATGCCGTCAGTGGGCGAAGGGCTGCCTAGAATTGCATAAGAAACGTCAGGTGATGATCAACTGACGTCAGATCAAGATCCTTTGTGTTTAGTGGAGTTACCAGTGCAAACCCCATTGAGCCCGGTGTAACTTAACATCTGGGCAAATGTGCATGTGATTGCAGCCATAGGTATGAGATTCAAAAGATTCAAAACAACAGGCACACCTACCTTCCTGAGATAAACAAATGTACCCAAAACATGTAGAAAATGAAAGATTCTTGCACCTTAGGTAATGGCAGCTGGCGGCCGATCCCTATGTGAATCATTTAAAAATTGCTGATAGCAAGCACCCTAATGTAACTTTCACCTGTTTACATGCTGGAGGAATGTTATACTTCATGCCAGCATTAATTTTCAGGGTTGGCATGCTCTGATCTGCATGCATGCAGATGCTTGTTCACTAAATATTTGTGTTGTATGTCCTATATCAGTGGTTCTCAACCTGGGGTCCCCAGATGTTTTTGGCCTTCAACTCCCAGAAATCCTAACAGCTGCTCAACTGGCTGAGATTTCTGGGAGTTGTAGACCAAAAACATCTGGGGACCCCAGGTTGAGGACCACTGTCCTATATAGTCATTTATCAGGGTAATACACTGGAGATGCTTATACTGGGTTAGTAGATATGAAGCAGGACTTGGCCAGCTCTCTCATTTAGCAACCTCTTGTATGCCTTGTAAGGAGGTTTGCAAATATATGGAGCTGCAGTATCAAGAGGAGAGAAGTCACTGAATACTTACTTACATAGGCGATGCCGTATTGAGTATGATGGCCTTCCAAGTGTAGTGTTTTGGCAGTAGATACGTAGGTGACTGTGAAGCCTATTCTTGATCTGCATGTCCTTCCACAGTCAGGAGATCAGTTTCCAGGTGGAAGGAGGTCCCAATCAGGGTTGGCTTGGCTTGACATGCCTTCCTCTTGACCTGTTTCTTCCTTGCACCCTCCATTTGTGCCTCTTCAAATTCCACAGCACTGCTGGTCGTGGCTGGCCTAGAGCACTCAAGGGCCAGGGCTTCCCAGTTCTTAAGTGTTTGTGCCACAGTTTTTAAGGTTTATTTATTTATTTATTTATTTACTTTATTTATATTCCGCTCTCCTCACCCCGAAGGGGACTCAGAGCGGATTACAGTACACATACTTGCAGACAATCCCTGCCGTTTTCCACATACACAGTACACACTATACACAGTACACACAGTACACAGTACACACATATAAACAAACAGAGGCAAACTCTGGCCACCAGGGGGAGCTGACACACTCCTTATCTCTCAGAGTCCTTTGTTGTTCCTTCTGCATTCCTCAGGGTTCCTGGAGTTCTTTAATGGCCTCATAAATCAGTCAAAATTTGCCTCCCCACTTAATGTGGTAACTTTATCACCTACTTGACAGATGCAACTGTCTTTCGGGCTGCAAAGGTTGACAGCAGGCTACACTCGGGCAGGCCTCGAACTCATGACCTATTGGTCAGAAAGATCTTATGCAGCTTACACTTAGCCAGCTGCGCCACATTCCTGGTGCTTTGAGCCCATCGTTAAATCTCTTTTCCTGACTGTCAACATTCCATTTCCCTTTCTTGAGTTGAATGTTTAGTAACTACTCTGGGAGACATTGATTGGGCATTTGGACAATATAACCAGTCCATTGGAGTTGATGGCATAGGAGCATCACTTCAGTGCTGGTGGTCTTTGCTTCTTCCAGCATGCTGATGTTTGTCCGTCTGTCTTTCCAAGATATTTGCAGGATTTTTAAGAGGCAACACTGATGGAATCGTTCTAGGAGTTGAGTATGACGTCTGTAGACAGTCCACGTTTCACAGGCATATAGCAGGGTTAGGAGGACAATAGCTTTATAAACCAGCACCTTGGTCTCCCTATGGATTTTCTGATCCTCAAACACACACTGCTTCATTTGGAAGAATGCTGCACTCGCTGTTGTATTTCAGTGTCAGTGTCAATGTTGACTTTTGCAGAGAGGTGGCTGCCAAGGTAGTGGTATACTGTATATACTGTATATCTTGGCATTACTTCGCGAACCAAGATTCTTAGGAAGGACTCATGCCACGCTTTTTACAAGCGCTTTGATGACTAAAAAGGCCTATCTGATAGACAAGTTCGGTTGCAGAAAGCACAGCAGAAAGTCTCCTTGGGTGATGTTCTTTCCAAGTTGCGGTTCTTTCTGCGTTGTCGTTTCTCTTCGAGACCTGTTCGGCGTGTCTTCTTGAAAGAGACTGCAGCATTGTAGATAGCGCATTTCCATGCCTCCCGATGTGAGGCCAGGGTGGACCATTGTTGGTGATCAATCTGACCAAGCCTGAGATGCTGTTTCAGGGAGTCCTTATATCTCTTTTTGGGGGCGCCTCTCTTGCGCTGACCCGTGGCGAGTTTACCATAGAGTAGTATCTTTGGGAGGCGGCGGTCCTCCATCCTAGAGACATGCCCTGCCCAGCGCAGCTGTGTTCTCAATAGCATGGCCTCAATGCTGGTGATCCCTGCTTGCTCGAGGACAGCAACATTTGTCACATAGTAGGTCTAATGGAGTGGAGTGGTATATGAATGCAATAAAATAAATACATCTTTTGGGGTAGTAGATATGTACCAGGACTTGGGCAGCTCTCTCATTGAGCAACCTCTTGTATCCCTTGCGAAGAGGAGGTTTGCACTTAGCAAATATATGGGGCCACAGTATCAAGAGGAGAGGAGTCACTGAATACCCAGCATTAGTAAAAACAAAAAGGGAGACACATCTGTGTTGGCATGACTTGTGTTGTTGCAAAAAGGGGTGTGTATGTATGTGTATGCATCTAGTTGTAAGTGATTTGATGACTCTTGTATCCTCATTTAAAATTGTATCTGGAAGAGGGTGGGGATGACTAGATGAGCCAGGTGTCAACTACAAAATCCCTTCTTCCAAACTTGAAATAATTAGAAAAGGATTTGGATTACAAGAGGAAAGATTTCCCTAAACACTGGGAAGAACTCCTTTATGAACTGTTCAGCAGTGAAATGTGCTGTTTCAGAAGGCGATAGACTCCTAATCTTTGGAAGTCTTTTAAACAGAGGTTGGATGGACCTCTCACTGGTTCCCAAACTTTGTTGGTCATGGAACCTTTCAGAAGACGTTTCCCTCTGCAGAACCCTAACTCTTTCCCTAAAGATGTGAACCTACACAGTTCTTCCTGACTCAATTTGCTCTTATTGCCTGAATGTTTTGCATAATGTAATGCATTTGGAGATAAAGGGAAGACATTTTCATTATAAGCACAAAGCTTTATTTTGGTGCAAGAAAATATTAGAAACAACCCCAGACCTTTATATGGAATTTACACCTAAAGTCTGGAATGAAATTGTTTCATTTTTTGCACTTAAAATAGTTTTAAATTGAGCTTTACGTCTTGACAACTGAGGACATAAATCCAGGGCGGAATCCAAATTACTCCTCAATTTGCTTTTGGTGTAAGAATAAGCTGAAAAAACCTGATTTGCATTAATAGGTGGTCATGAAGTGGAGGATTGCTGAGATAGTAATTTCTGACTATTGATAACTGTGCATCTATCAGTCCTACCCAATAATCATTTATTTATTTATTATTTGAACTTGTATGCCGCCACTCCCCAAGGGCTCGGAGCGGCTCACAATCACATAAAAACATAATACAATCAAAACAGCATTTAAAATTGGCAAAATAGTTATACAATTTAGCATTCGAATTCTAACCAAAAGAGATGAGTCTTGCAGGCCTTGCGGAATGATGGTAGGTCTTGCAAGGCCCAGACTTCACTTGGAAGAGTGTTCCAGATTGATGGTGCCACCACAGAAAAGGCTCTACGCCGGGTGGACGCCAAGCGGATAGATTTAACACTGGGTACCTCAAGGAGGTTCAGATGTTCAGAGCGGAGTGATCTCCGGGGTTGATAGGGGATAAGAAGGTCCCTCAAGTACAATGTTCCCAGACCATGCAAACTCTTGAAGGTTAACACCATCACCTTGAAAGTGATCCGGTGCTCAACCGGAAGCCATTGGAGCTGCAAAAGGATGGGAGTTATGTGACCTCTCACCGGAATTCCAGTAAGAAGTTGCGCAGCGGCATTCTGGACGAACTTAAGTTTCCGGATCGGAGACAAGGGCAGGCCAATGTAAAGGGTGTTACAGTAGTCCAGTCTCGAGATGACCGTGGCTTGGATCACCGTGGCCAGGTCATCTCTGGATAAGTAGGGAGCCAGCCGCCTAGCCTGCCGCAGATGGAAGAAAGCCGTTTTGCTGATTCTAGAAATTTGAGCTTCCATCGTCAGCAAAGGGTCTAAAATAACCCCAAGGCTCTTTACAGAAGATGATGGGCATAATGCCTCGCCATTCAGGGTAGGCAGCTGGACCGCCCCACCCATTGGACGCCCCAGCCACAGTATCTCCGTCTTTGCTGGATTCACCCTCAATCTACTGGCACGCAGCCATCCAGTGACGGCCTCAAGGCACTGATGGAAACAAGAGGGTACGGAGTCTGGTCGTCCTTCCATCCTCAGAACAAGCTGGGTGTCATCAGCGTACTGATAACATTCCAACCCAAAACTTTGCACCAGACTAGCAAGTGGCCGCATATAGATGTTAAATAACAACGAGGAGAGTATAGCCCCTTGAGGGACCCCACAGAGCAGTGGTGCCTTCTCGGAAGCTACACCTCCCCATCAAGTGGCACAAGTCCAAATTTTGATTTTAAAGCATAGGTACATGGAATTTCGATAAGATTTTCATATGCATTGTCAAAGGCTTTCATGGCCAGAATCACTGTGTTGTTGTGAGTTTTCTGGGCTGTAAGGTCATGTTCTGGAAGCATTCTCTCCTGACGTTTCACTCACACCTATGGCAGGCATCCTCAGAGGTTGAGGGGTCTGTTGGAAACTAGGCAAGTGAGAGTTTATATATCTGTGGAATGTCCTGGATGGAAGAAAGAACACTTGTAGTCTCACAAACTCTGAGTATTCCTGCCATAGATGCAGGCGAAACGTCAGGAGAGATTGCTTCTGGAACTTGGCCTTACAGCCCGGAAAACTCACGACAACCAAGATCTTCATACTCTGGCAGAGACCGGTTTTTTTGCTGAATGCCTACAATGCTTTTGCAGAACCTTAGAGTTTCACAGAACACAATTTGGGAACTGCTTCACTAGTAGTTCTATATTCTTGCATGGTAAGCGTTAGACTCAATGGTCTTTGCAGCCCCTTCTGACCCCATTGTCCCATTTTTATTTATTTATTTACTGCTCTTCTATACCGCCTCTCTCAGCCCGAAGACGACTCGAGGCGGTGAACAAGTGGCAGCAAGTGCCCACATACAAACACACCATAATATGATAAAAACAGTCATGTAAAAACCATATAAATTGACAATTAAAAATTACAAAATACAATCTCAGCACATTATTCTTTAAATCGGTTTCCGTTGCATCGTCGTAATCCGTTGGTCTCAATTAATTAAAGTTCGTCTGCGACTGCCTACTCGAACAGCCAAGTCTTGACGTTTTTACGAAATGTCAGGAGGGAGGGGGCCAATCTGATGTCACTAGGAAGGGCGTTCCAAAGCCGAGGAGCCACCACTGAGAAGGCCCTGTCTCGTCCTCGCCAGACGCACCTGCGAAGCAGGCGGGGCCGAAAGCAGGGCCTCTCCGGATGATCTTAAACATCTTGATGGTTCATAGGGAGAGAAGTTGGTAAGTTGGAGCGGAACCGTTTAGGGCTTTAAAGGCCAAAACCAGCACTTTGAATTGTGCCCGGTAGCAAACTGGTAGCCACTGGAGCTGGCACAACAGGGGAGTTCTACGCTTCCTGAGTGCCGCTCCTGTTATCACTCTGGCTTCTGTCCGTTGGACCATTTGAAGCTTCCGAGCAGTCTTCAGAGGCAGCCCTACGTAGAGAGCATTGCAGTAATCTATACGGGATGTAACCAGAGCATGGACTACTGTGGCCAAGTCAAACTTCCCAAGGTACGGGCGCAGCTGGCGCACAAGTTTTAATTTTGCGAATACTCCCCTGGTCACCGCCGAAACCTGGGGTTCCAGGCTCAGCGATGAGTCCAGGATCACACCCAGACTGTGAACCTGTGTCTTCAGGGGGAGTGCTAAAACAGGCTGTAACTCTGTGCCCTGTTCGGCCTTTCGACTGACCAGGAGTGCCTCTGTCTTGTCTGGATTCAATTTCAATTTGTTCGCCCTCATCCAGCCCGACACAGTGGCCAAGCACCGGTTCAGGACCAAAACACCGGTTCAGGACCAAACAGGCATGGGCAAACTTGGGCCCTCCAGCTGTTTTGAACTTCAACTGTCACCATTCCTAACAGCCGCTAGGCTTTTAGGAATTGTGGGAATTGAAGTCCAAACCACCTGGAGGGCCGAAGTTTGCCCATGCCAGTCCTAGAGCACATCAAGCACATTGTCCTAGAGCACATTGCTTAACTTTGCAGGGTATCTGAGTGGCCTAGATTTTCCCCCCTCCACGGTTTCCCTGAGCTTTCATCTGGTTCCTGCTTATAAATCTGGGTTTCTTGGCAGCCCCTGCGCTGTATCCCAGCATAACCCTGTGTGAAAGCCTGGGCTGAACAGTTACACCGGAAGCGGTGCATTTAGGGCTCTGAGAGGCAGCCAGATGCCAGCTGTGATCCAATCCTCTGCGGATTTAACCCTTTCTCAGGAAGCTTGAGTTCCGTGAGGTTGAAGTAACCAAGCCAAACCAGGAATGTTTTTTTTTGTCCTTTACAAGTTTCCTTGCCTGTGCCCTTGGTTTTTCTAGTTTTTCCCCCCCTACCCATACTACCAAGAACTTGCCAGAATTTATTATGGTCCACACAGTCAAAGGCTTTAGAATCTCTATATCTCTATACCTGTATATAATAAAACGGACTGTTTGTATGTATGTTTGTATGTATGTATTTGGCAGCGTTCTGATTGGCTCCCGGCCTCTACATTCTGACAACATGATTGGTTGCCAGTGCGGGAGTATTTGCATAACGCCTCTAATTGGCCAGCCAACACGAACATTCCGACACTAAACTGCCAGAGGGGGATAAGGTAAAGGCCTGAGGCAGTCAGCCATGGTGGGAGTTTCAGACCAAAACACTTTGCGGCTCCCAACAATGACAAAAAAAAGACAAAACTTGGCACACAAAACCCCCAAGACCCACTCTACATCCTGGTGTAGTTTGAAGGAGGGCAGATCATGGATGATGGGACTTTAAGTACCTCCAATCACTTCCCCAGACCGCTGCATCCACTGAATGACCAAACTTGGCACACACAACCTCCATGACCCACTTTACATCCGGGTGCAGTTTGGAGGAGGGCAGACCATGAATGATGGGACTTGAAGTACCTTCACTCACTTCCCAAAACTGTTGCAAACCTAATCCAATGACTGATCAAGACCAAACCTGACACACAGAGCCCTCATGACCCACTCTACATCCTGGTGCAATTTTGTGTGGGACAGACCACGGATGATGGGACTTGAAGTACCTTCACTCACTTCCTGAGAGCACTGTGACCTTCATCCAATGACCAATACAGACCAAACTTGCCACACAGAGCCCTCATGACCCACTCTACATCTTGGTGCTGTTTGAAGGAGGATGAACCATGGATGATGGGACTTGAAGTACCTTCACTCACCTTCCGAGACCGCTGCGACCCTCATCCAATGAATGATCAAGACCAAACATGGCACACAGAGCCCACATGACCCATTCTACATCCTGGTGCTGTTGGGAGGGGGATGGACCATGGCCGTTGGGACTTGCAGTACCTTCACTAACTTCCTGAGACCACTGTAAGCCACGTAAACATCTGATAAGGACCAACCTTGGCACACAATGCCTTTCTCAAATAACCCGGGCAGGGCCGGGTCCCCAAGCTAGCAGTCAATAAAACAGAAATCGATGTTTCATAGAATAGAAATAGATAGTTCATAGAATCATATTTATTTATTTATTTACTCCGTTTATATGCTGTTTTTCTCAGCCCTTTCAGGAGACTCAAAGTGGTTTACAGTAGCAAAATTCAATGCTCAATATCATAAAAACAATTAAAAACAATGGCGTAAATACGATCATTAAAAAAGTCAGTACAACAAAACTTGTTAGCGTCTCTCGATTAAAATCAGGATCCCATTTCATCATCCAGTCAATTCCATGTTCCTATATTTGATTACACTGCCTATTCGAATGTCTGCTCAAACAACCAGGTTTTAACTTTCCTCTGAAATGCAAACAAGGAAGGGGCCGATCTGATGTCTCTAGGAAGGGAATTCCACAACCAGGGGCCACCACTGAGAAGGCCCTGTCTCTTGTCCCTGCCAAACATATTTGTGACACAGGTAGGATCGAGAGCAGGGCCTCCCAAGATGATCTTAACGTCCTAGCAGGTTCATTAGGAGGAGATACGTTTGGACAGGTAGGTTGGGCCAGAACCGTTGGAAGAGGCCACACGGGCCATTTAGGCCAACCTATGGCCAAACTTGGGCCCTCCAGGTCTTTTGGACATCAACTCCCACAATTCGCAACAATCACAATAATTTTACTAATTGTGGGAGTTGAAGTGCTAAACACCTGGAAGGCCCAAGTTTGCCCGTGCCTGTTTGATCCTCACAAGTAAGATGTCATTGAGATTGGCCCTGGTAGCCATGAATACTCCTTTGACTGACATTCTTTGTAACCAGAAGCCATTATTTCCTCTTCCATTGTGCTTAATCAGTTGCCCCCACCAGCAAGGAAAGGGAGGTGGGACCCTACGAGTGTCATGAAATGCATCCCTTTTCTCTCTCCATCACCCCTGCTCCCTTTGGCCCCTGTTTCTCATTTATGACACGGAAACACTCTTGATGTTTAAATCCAAAGTGACACGTCCCTCGTGGGGCTGGATTACTTTCGGCTGTCTTGCTTCTCATCTCAGCTGCCTTTGCCTCCGGTTTGGTTGTTCCGATGGATGTGTTCCGCAAAACCGGAGGTCATTTCTCTCCTGCCATGACTCAGGGATTTGGGTCATCATTCCTTACGAGCAGCAATTTTTAAAATCGCAAGCCTTGCCCGTCGAAGAATTGGGTCACCAGATTAGCTTATTAAACGAAAGCTTCACGCAACAGCATATGTATGAGAGGGGGGATTTCATTTGCTGAAGCAGCTGTGCTAAGCAGAATTGTTAAAACGGCACCACGTTTTGCGAAATCCCAGGTCTTGTCTGTCAGAGTCTGGGGAACTGGGTCAGTGATGGGATCAGCAGGAAATGCTTCAGCGCAGGAAACCGGCAGATAATAAAAAGCCAGCAGGGAGACATCTCATGTCCTGTGTAACAGGGGAAGAATTGGCCCAGGAGACTGATTAACTGAAAGAGTCGTCGGACAATACGAGGGCGGGTCAATACGTCAGTTACTTTTTGAATGAAACACAGGTTTTTGGATAAAACATGTTATTTTTCAATGTAGTCTACTTTGAGCTCTATATACTTTGTCCAATGTTCCTCCAATATTTTTATCCCTTCCAAAAAAAAAAAGATTAGTCGAGGTTATCAAAATAGGTATTTGTTTGTGAGATGATTTCATTGTTGGAGTCAAATCTCTTTCTACCGAGCCATTTCTTCAGGTTCGGAAACAAGAAATAGTCACTCGGGGCTAAATCCGGAGAATAGGGCGGATGAGGGAGCAATTCGTATCCCAATTCATGGATTGTTGCCATGGCAACTGCACATGTGTGCATGGTCGATTGTGAGCAAACGCAGCACCCATCTTGCGGAAAGCTTTCTCATACCCAAGTGATCATTTCAAATTGAAACCATTGAGCCATGTGAGATGCCTATGGCTTCCACAATCTCTCGCACTTTCAATCTCCGATCGGCCAACACCATATCGTGAATTTTTTCAATTGTTTTGGGTGTAGAGACCTCAACTAGGCGTCCAGAACGTTCGGCATCTTCCGTGCTTGTACGGCCACAACAAAATTCAGTAAACCACTTTTTTACCATTGAAATGGGTGGTGCAGAGTCCCCATAGTATTTATCAACTTAGCCTTGGTTTGAGTGATGGGTTTTTTCTGCAAAAAATAATGCTTAATGAGCACACTAACTTCACTTTTTCTCCATTTTCTCCTCAAATCACACAGTAGTCTGCTATCAATGGCTGTCAAACACAAACTAGATGACGCAGCTTGTTCAAATTTTGACAGGAGTCAACTGACAGATGCCTCTTGACAGGAGCCGTGTTGCCCTTTCAGTTAGGAGGGAAATTCAAAAAGTCATGGACTTATTGACCCGCCCTCGTAATAAAAAAAGGAAACAGAAGGAAGGATACGTGTCTTAGTCCAAATCTTTCAGGTGCTGGACATTGCTCTTCTGGATTTACTTTCCAACCTCCCATGATCAGCAGTGAAGTACAGGTTGAGCATCCCTTACATGGAATATGGAAATCCAAATCACATAGGTGCTGAGACAGTGGCGCTTATGTTTTCTGATGGTTTAAGTATGCACACTTTGTTTCCTACACAAAATTATTGTTAAAATATTGTACAAAATTACCATCAGACTAAGGTGTATAACAGGGGTGTCCAACTTTGCGTCTTCCCTGGGCCACACTAGAAGAAGACAATTACGAAAATACATTAACATTAATGATAGCTAGTGATGGTTTTTGTGATATTCGCCACCATAGATAAGCAAAGAAAAAGGTCCTCACACTATAATCGTCATTAATTACTTACTTTACTTACTTAGGCGAACCCTCGTAGTCCGAGGATGATGGGCCTCCAAGTAACCGTGGATACGTAGGTGGCTGTGGAGTCCTATTCTTGACCTGCATGTTCTCCCACAGTGAGGGCATTGGTTTCCAGGTGGAAGCCGGTCCCAGTCGAGGTTGGCTTGACGCGCCTTCCTCTTGGCACATTTCTCTCTTTCGCCCTCCATTCGTGCCTCTTCAAATTCTACAGCATTGCTAGTCATAGCTGACCTCCAGCTAGAGCTCTCAAGGCCCAGGAATTCCCAGTTCTCGGTGTCTATGACACAGTTTTTAAGGTTGGTTTTGAGCCCATCTTTAAATCTCTTTTCCTGTCCACCAACATTTTGTTTCACATTCTTGAGTTGGGAGCAGAGTAGCTGCTTTGGGCGACGGGGATTGGGCACTCGGACAACATGGCCAGTCCGGTGGAGTTGATGGCGGAGGACCATCACTTCAGTGCTGGTGGTCTTCGCTTCCAGCATGCTGGCGTTTGTCTGCCTGTCATCCCAAGAGATTTGCAGGATTTTTCAGAGGCAGCACTGATGGAATCGTTCCAGGACTTGCATGTGAGGTGTGTAGATAGTCCACATTTCGCAGGCATAAAGCAGGGTTGACTCCATGAAATATTCATTTTAAAATTATAACAAAATGTGCTGCGGGATGTTCCACCTCCAGAAACAAAGTTTTTGCAGTTTAATAGACTTTTTTCTGTGTTTTTATGAAAGAATCTACTACGACAGCGTTTCTCAATCTGGGGGGTGTCAGAGGAGTCACCAAAGACCATCAAACCCAGTATTTTATGTTGGTCATGGGGGTTCTGTGTGGGAAGTCTGGCCCAATTCTATCATTGATGGCGTTCAGAATACTCTATGATAGTAGGTGAATCATCAATCCTAGCAACTACAACTCCCAAATGTCAAGGCCTATTTCCCCCAAACTCCACTAGTGTTCACATTTGGGCATATTGAGTATTAGTGCCAAGTTTGGTCCAGATCCATGAGTCCACAGTGCTCTCTGGATGTAGGTGAACTACAACTCCAAAACTCAAGGTCAATGCCCACCAAACCCTTCCAGTATTTTCTCTTGGTCCCGGGAGTTCCCTGTCGTGGTCCCTGTGAATGCGCTTGTCTGTCAAAATGGACCAGAGGCGCTGATTGGGGAACTCCGGTCCCGACGGCTATGCGCATGCCTCACACCCAAAGGTGGGGCAGAGGCGCTGTTAGAGGGACTCCAGTCCCAGCCGCCTTGCGCTTGTCTCACGCTAGAAGCGGAGCAGAGGCGCTGATCGGGGAACTCTGGTTCCGACGGCCGCACGCATGCCTCACATGGAGCAGAGTGGAGCAGAAGCGTGCTTCAGAGTGGTGGCCCGGGGAGCTCCTGCTACCCCATGTAAGGTTTCTTCATGCTTTGACGTTGCAAGATTCACACATTCTGAGGAGATTGGCGGCCATTTAGGCGACACTTCTCAGCCTTTTTACCGTTGGTGCCACCATCTTGGCAGCCAACGGTAAACTCAAATGTGTGAGTCCCACTGTTCCAAAATGGGTAAAACTCCCATAATTTCCTATAAAATATAGTATTGGAGCACCTGGCGGTCTCCCACCCAAGTACCAACCAGGGTTGACCCTACTTAGCTTCCAAGATCATATGGGAATAGTTGCCTTTAGGGTATTTAGGCGGTGCCTGAGTCAGTGGCTTAAAGATAACAAGAGGCCACTTGGTTGTCTTTAGGCAACCAACCCCCGATAAGTAAAAATAATTGAATAAATTAAATTAAATAAAACAAATAAAATAAATAATAAGATGAACTTAAATTTTGATTTCAATTTAATAAAATAGGATAGCAAAATTTACGCTAGTCAAAAAATATGAGAACGATTCCTAGCTGTCGCAATGACGGCGGATAAAAGGATCTGAGGTGGCAGCCCCTCCCACTGGCTATATATACTCAAGGGGAGTGGGCGGGGCTTCCATTTAAAGTGATAATGTCTTTCTAAATGATTCCGAACTGTCTGCGCAGGCGCAGGAATTACCATATGTACGAATTCACAGGTGACCACTCAGGGAACTACAGTTACAGGTAAGCAACCAATAATTCTGTGGCTGAATTCCATCGTTGATGCTCTTTGATTGTAGGTGAACTATAAATCCCAGCAACTACAACTCCCAAATGACAAAATCAATCCCCCTTCCAACCCTACCAATTTTCAAATTTGGGCGTATCAGATACTCATGCCAAATTTGGTCTAGTGAATGAAAATACATCCTGCATATAGATATTTACATTACAATTCATAACAGTAGCAACATTACAGTTATGAAGTAGCAACGAAAATAATGTTATGGTTGAGGTTCACCACAACATGAGGAACTGTATGAAGGAGTCGCTGTATTCAGAAGGTTGAGAATCACTGAACTAGGAAATGACATTTATAACCCAGGAACCAAAATTATGTGTTACATATTATTTAGCATATTTAGCATTCATTCCAGACCAAAGAGTGAATGCAAAAATAAGCCTTGACCTTCATCTGGCTTGGCCGCACCACTTGAAAAATGACCTTATTCTCCTATTCATCTGTTTTCTGCCAGCTCCTTCTGTCATTTGGGAGCCTTTCCCATTTGGAAATGTCATTTCAGTCTGTTTTGGGGCCCCACAGTTCTCCTTCCAGGCTTCTCCTTCAGATTAGTGTATTATTAAGGGATTTTCAATATACTAATCCTCAATTATTTATAATAATCCACAAACTGTTTAGTGGCCAAAGGTCATCTGGCACAAGCGGGCTCTGTCCCTCTGGTTCAGTGTCCTTGCGGGGAAACGGTTTTGTGATTTAATATGCATGGAATTAATACCTGCAGGGATTTCCTTTTTATATTGTTTCGAAAGCATTGTGTCCACAAGAATTATGCCACTTGCTTTCCCCCGGCACTGACTCCGTGCCTCTTCTCACCCTGCAGGAATTGACAGCCGATACAACGAAGGCTGCCGGGAACTGGCCAACTACCTTCTCTTTGGCTTGTACAACCAGAACAACAATGAATTTGAGCGCTCAGGCTTTCCTGAAGAAGTCCTTGATGGTAAGGCAATGGGTGTTGCGTAGTTTTACCATATTTACTCAAAGATAAGCCAATTTTTCAGCCCTTTTTTTGAGCTGAAAAAGCCTCCCTCGGCTTATAATAGGGTCAAGGCCAGGCAGAGGAGCCTGGAGGCAATTGCTTGCAATATCTATTGTATAAATGGGTTCACGTCATGTGATGTATACCTCAAACAAAGAAACCATACAACGCAGAAACACAATACTTGCCAACAGAAATAGGCCTCAAGCAAGGTACGTTTGTAGCAAAGAAACTTCCCCTCCAAAACCTAAAAGGCCCCCAAAACAACAAATAAAAATAAAACTACATTTACCAGCATCCTCCGGGGCAGCCAAAGACTCACCCAGCCTCTAAATTCTGAACAACATGATTGGCTGCCAATAAGGGCGGATTTGCATAACTGCTGCACTGGCCAGCCAACATGAAAATTCAGAACCATAATAAACTGCCAAAACAGAATAAGGAAAAGGCCTGACAGTAAATTGACAGTAAGACTTCATTAACTTGATATCCCTAACTAGCCCTCACTTACTGGGAAGCTGTTTACGCTCTGAATTGACAGTAAGACTTCATTAACTTGATTCTCCCGACTAGGCCTCAGCTCATGGGACATTGTGTATGGCCTGAATTGACAGTAAGGCTTGCTGTTCTAACTAGGCCTCAGCTCATGGGACATTGTGTATGGCCTGAATTTACAGTAACCTACCTTGGCACACAGAGCCCGACCATGCATGATGGGACTTGAAGTACCACCATGGAAAACGGGATTTGTAGTACTTCAAAACCCATCATTCCCCACAGACCACTGTGGCCCAGAACCAAGACCAATAAAGACCCAACTTGGCACATCATGCCCCCCATGACCCACACTCCATCCAACTGCAGTTTAGAGGAGGGCACACCGTGGATGATCTCCTAAAAAGGGCACAGCAACGCGTGCCGGGTACAGCTAGTATGATATATTTTTCTCTACTCTTCCCCTCCCTTGACAGTGTGTTTTCTTTTCCAGTCAATAGGGAGGGAAGGAAGGAAAGGAGATGTATGTATTAACTTTATATGTGGATTTTTGTTCCCCTGGAAGTTTCCCCCTCATATGTTTGCAGGTCTTTGCACATCCTATATACGTATAGATATCTAGAGATTTCCATGTACTGTATATCTGTATCTATATGTATGGCCTCAGTAGCATTGAGGCCATGCTATTGAGAACACAGCTGCGCTGGGCAGGGCACGTCTCTAGGATGGAGTTCCACCGCCTCCCAAAAATACTACTCTATGGTGAACTCGCCACGGGTCAGCGCAAGAGAGGCACCTCCAAAAAGAGATATAAGGACTCCCTGAAACAACATCTCAGGCTCAGCCAGATTGATCACCAACAATGGTCCACCCTGGCCTCACATCGGGAGGCATGGAGACGCACCATCCACAATGCTGCGGCCTCTTTCGAGAAGACACGCCGAATGGGTCTCGAAGAGAAACGACAACACAGAAAGAACCGCAACTTGGAAACAACATCACCCAAGGAGACTTTCTGATGTGCTTTCTGCAACCGAACTTGCCTATCTCAGATTGGCCTTTTTAGTCATCAACATGCTTGGGTGTGTGGACCGATCAAATGTGAACTACACATGGTTTATTTTACATTACACCACAGAATGAATGGAGCACACCTTATCCAAGGTTAACATAGTAGGCTTCTTCATACTCAAAGCTAGAACTTGGTGCGTGCATATGGATAGACCCTATATCTCTGCTCTTCATCCTTTGTCACTAAAGAGTGTCATTGGACTGCGGCATTAATATTCCCACTTCCCTTGGCAGGTTGAGTACTGGATATGATTCTACACCTGGTTGCACACAGCTTCGCATATGCTACTTTTTCAACACACATGTTGCAGAGTAGTCTTATATCGCATAAATTAGTGATCATGAAATAAACATCAACGTTATATATATATTAAAACGGGTTGATCTCTCTAAATCTGGATTTCTTATTTCTGTAGATGTGATCCTACTTATTAAACCAGACAGTGTCCACCTGTACTGCAACCCTGTCAACTACAACTACCTTTTGCCATACGTAGCCTTTTGGAGGAACTTGCATTTCCATTGCCTGACGGAAAACGAGGTAAGTGAGTGAACAGCCAACTTGAAGCAAACGTTCTTGTTTGCCAAAAAGGGTCCCAGATGTGCCGGAGTTAGGGAAAGGCGGTATTTTGTAGCCAGGACTTTGGATGGAGGGCAAATTTTCTCCCTGCTGTGGGAGCGAATAACCTGCCTTCAGCTATCCCGTCCAAATCTGTCACTCCTTCCCACCTGTCACTAAGGAGGCTGTCCAGACTTGGAACCGGTGCTTGGCTGCTGTGTCGGACTGAATGAGGGCTAGCAAATTGAAACTTAATCCAGACAAGACAGAGGTCCTCCTGGTCAGTCGTAAGGCCGAACAGGGTATAGGGTTACAGCCTGTGTTGGATGGGTTACACTCCCCCCTGAAGACGAAGGTTCGCAGTCTGGGAGTGATCCTGGACTCATCGCTGAGCCTGGAACCCCAGGTCTCAGCGGTGGCCAGGGGAGCTTTTGCACAGCTACGACTTGTGCGCCAGCTGCGCCCGTACCTTGGGAAGTCTGATCTGGCTACGGTGGTCCACGCTCTGGTCACATCCTGAATAGATTACTGCAACGCACTCTACGTGGGGCTGCCTTTGAAGACAGTTCGGAAACTGCAACTAGTTCAACGGGCGGCAGCCAGATTACTAACGAGAGCTACAAACAGGGAGCATACCACCCCCCTGCTGTGTCAGCTCCACTGGCTGCCTGTCCAATTCCGAGCTAAATTCAAAGTGCTGGTTTTGACCTTTAAAGCTCTATACGGTTCTGGCCCAGCTTACTTGTCCGAATGCATCAACCGCTATATCCCACCTTGTACCTTAAGATCATCGGGGGAGCCCCTGCTCTCACTCCCGCCTACATCTCAAATGCGGTTGGTGGGGACAAGGGATAGGGCCTTCTCGGTAGTGGCTCCCCGTCTGTGGAACGCATTCCCTATTGATATTCGATCAGCTTCATTCCTCCTGGCATTTAGAAAAAGAGTGAAATCCTGGTTATGGGACCAAGCATTTGCACTTTAGCACGATACGGCACCTGAGATTGGGTAGATGGCAAACTGGTGGATAAGACCTAATGCTTATGGATGGAATACTGTTTAAACTGTGGTGAATGTTCATGATGCATTTTAATGTTAATTGTATTTTAATGTATTTTAATCTTAACTGTTCTTTTTATTATATGTATATTGTGTGGCATTGAATCGTTGCCGTTGTGAGGCCGCTCTGAGTCCCCCTTCAGGGGTTGAGAAGAAGCGGGGTTTAAATGGTGGAAATAATAAATAAATAAACAGTGAGTAACTTGCCTGCAGCTGTTCTGCTGCATTTGAAGGACAGTCCCCCAAGATAGCAACAGGACAAGACTTGTCTAGCTTTTACATTGTGCTCCTAGGTATCTGCAAGACATATTGATCCCCTGAGCTACGTTTGGCTGATAGTGCCTGCCATTTGAGCATTTTGCAAGTCAGAAACAGCACAAATTCCGATGCTGTTGGATTTGGATTAAGTGCCTGCTTCCAAACTCCCAAGGGGTGTTTTTGTGCAGAAAGAGATTCTACTTAAACAGTTTGGCCTTCCAGAGTAACCTCAGTGTTGCAGTCAAGTAGGTGTTCATAGGGTTCCAATTCAACATAGGGTTGTTGTGAGTTTCCCGGGCTGTATGGCCATGTTACTGAAGCATTCCCTCCTGACGTTTCACCCACATCTATGGCAGGCATCCTCAGAGATTTTGAAGTTTGTTGGAAACTAGGAAAATGGGGTTTATATATCTGTGGAATAATGTCCAGGGTGGGAGAAAAAACTCTTGTCTGTTGGAGGTAGGCGTGAATGTTTCAATTGGCCACCTTTAATGGCCTTGCAGCTTCAAAGCTTGGTTGGTTGCTGCCTGGGGAATCCTTTGTTGGGAGGTGTTAGCCGGCCCTGGAGTTCCTCTGTTTGTGAGTATTGTTCTTTATTTACTGTTATGATTTTAGAGGTTTTTTTAAATACTGGTAGCCAGATTTTGTTTGTTTTCATGGTTTCCTCCTTTCTGTTGACATTGTCTACATACTTGTGGATTTCAGTGGCAACTCTGTGTAGTCTGACATGGTGGTTGTGAGAGTGGTCCAGCATTTCTGTGTTCTCAGATGATGTGCTATGTCCAGGTTGGTTCATCGGGTGGTCTTCTATGGCTGACTTCTCTGGTTGAAGGAGTCTGCAGTGCTTGTCATGTTCCTTGATTTGTGTTTGGGCAATGATGCTGCGTTTGGTGGTCCCTGTGTAGACTTGTCCACAGCTGCAGGGTATACGGTAGGCATTCACAGTTTGGAGGATTAATTGACTTAATCCTCGCAGAAATGGGCCTTGGAGGTACTGTTTTGCAGTGGCTCCAGTCCTTTCTGGAGGGCCGATCTCAGAAGGTGTTACTGGGAGATACCTGCTCAACCCCTCATCCATTGTCTTGTGGGGTTCCTCAGGGTTCAATACTATCTCCTATGTTGTTTAACATCTACATAAGGCCGCTGGGGGAAGTCATCCGGAGTTTCGGGGTACGGTGTTATCTGTTCGCAGATGATGTCCAACTCTGTCACTCCTTTCCACCAGTGTAGGCTGTTTTGGTCCTGAACCGGTGCTTGGCCGTTGTGACGGACTGGATGAGGGCGAACAAATTGAAATTGAATCAAGACAAGACAGAGGAACTCCTGGTCACTCGAAAGGCCGAACAGGGCATAGGGTTACAGCCTGTGTTGGACGGGGTTACACTCCCCCTGAAGACGCAGGTTCGCAGTCTGGGTGTGATCCTGGATTCATCGCTGAGTCTGAAACCACAGGTTTCGGCAGTGACCAGGGGAGCATTCGCACAATTAAAACTTGTGCGCCAGCTGCACCCGTACCTTGGGAAGTCTGACTTGGCCATGGTAGTCCATGCTCTGGTTACATCCCGTATAGATTACTGCACGCTCTCTACGTGGGGCTGCCTTTGAAGACTCCAACGGACAGCAGCCAGGTTGATAACAGGAGCGGCACTCAGGGAGCGTACAACTCCCCTGTTGTGCCAGCTCCACTGGCTGCCAGTTTGCTACCGGGGACAATTCAAAGTGCTAGTTTTGGCCTTTAAAGCTCTAAACGGTTCTGATCCAGCTTACTTGTCTGAACGCATATCTCCCTATGAACCATCAAGATGCTTAAGATCATCCGGAGAGCCTTGCTCTCGGTCCCGCCTGCTTTGCAGGCGCGTCTGGCGGGGAGAGACAGGGCCTTCTCAGTGGTGGCTCCTCGGCTTTGGAACTCCCTTCCTAGTGACATCAGATCGGCCCCCTCCCTCCTGACATTTCGTAAGAAAGTCAAGACTTGGCTTTTAGAGCAAGCATTCGCAGACGAACTTTAATCGAGATCAAGGATTAATATGACAACGAAACGGAAACCGATTTTAAGATTGTGGAGCTGAGATTTGTATTTTGTAGTTTTTAACTGTTAATTTTATATGTTTTTATATGACTGTTTTTATCTTGTGATGTATTGTATATGGGCACTTGTTGCCGCTTGTTCACCGCCTCGAGTCGCCTTCGGGCTGAGAGAGGCAGTATAGAAGCATGGCAAATAAATATATAAATAAATATACAGTAGAAGCTGCTCAATTTGGCCCACGTTTCATTCCTTGGCTTCGGAGAAAGGAGCTATGGCCTGTTGTAATTACACTGAAGGAAGAATGTTTTGCATATGATGAAATATGTTTACCTTTCAAATCTGATGGCTTTGGGTGGAATATGATTTGTTGGAGACGGAGCCATTGAGCTATTAGATTAAACCAGTTGCAAATGTGTAGAAATATCCCCCGACTTGGGTGCTGCCTTGTTATTATTCTGTTGCATCTGCATGTCTTCTTCTCCTGTCTCGATTCTTCAGGCTTTGACTGGAGTCTTCCTTGAAACTGGGCAGGCCTAATTGTTTTTGCTCTTGTCTAATGCTGGAAAATGCACACTGGAGCCCCAACAAAATTAATACTGTAAGCTTCAGGCCTCAGTATAACCCAAACAAGGAAGCTGCCTGATTGAATGAATCTTCCACTGGGTGTATTCCTTTTATATATTGCACTGATGTGATTGTGTGAGGAGGAAAACTCCCCAGATTTTTACACAAGCGTTTCAAAACATCGATTCATTCTCAAAGTTCTTTCCTTCCTTTCTGCTTCGTTAGTATGAGGATGAAGAAGCGTCAGAGGAATTCAAAATTTCCAGCTTTGTCGACATGGTTCGCGACTGCAGCCGAATCGGCATCCCCTTTAGCTCGCAAGGTAGGCTTGACAAATAATAGCAATTGATCAGAAAATATTCAATTTGTTTAATCGTGTCGGAAGTGACTTGAGAAACCGCAAGTCTCTTCTGGTGTGAGAGAATTGGCCACCTGCAGGGACGTTGCCCAGGGGACGTCCAGATGTTTTACCATCCTGTGGGAGGCTTCTCTCATGTCCCTGCACAGAAAGCTGTCACCCCAAAACTGCAGAAGATTGTCAAAGGAGTTGTGTTGAAATTGAGAAACCTTTCAGCCTGATTTCATCATGCCAGCAGTGAAAGGAGAAACATATTTTCCACAAAGCACAAATGAGCCACAGTGGTAGCTTCCTGATAAACAATGGCTGATGCATTGCGTACTTTCACTGTCTTCTTGTGTAAATATCTGTATATACTACTACTACTACTACTACTACTACTACTACTACTACTACTACTAATACTACTAATAAATTTATATTCCGGCCTGTCTCCCCAAAGGGACTCAGGGCAGATTACTTCATACACAAACACAAAGGCAAACAATAATCAAACGTTCAATGCCTAGAAACAACCAAACACAGATAAAGGTAAAGGCTTCCCCTGGCAGCTTCTGAGGCTTGGTGCTCATCTCCGGCTCAGGGTGGTGGTGCTCACCTCCATTTCTAAGCTGTAGACCAGGGGTGCTCACAGTTTTTCAGCATGCGAGCTACTTATAAAACAACCAATTCAAAATGATCTACCTACCCACTACTCAGAGAGCCATAAAAGCAAAATATTTGGAAATTTATTTCAGTGAAAACCATCCTCCAAGGGCCATCCAGTCCAACCTCCTTCTGCCATTAGGGAAAAACAGAATCAAAGCATTCCTCGCAGATGGCCATTCAGCCTCTGATAATAATAATAACAACAATGGGTTCCTAGAGTAGGAGGAGACCTCCAAAGGCCATCCAGTCCGACCTCCTCCTGCACCTGGGCAGCGTCGGGAGCCTGCGGGACGGGACTGAGCCTTCCTTCCACCCTGCCTGCGATCTACCAGGATGCCCTACGCGATCTACCAGTAGATCGCGATCTACCTAATGAGCACCCCTGCTGTAGAGCATGGCTGTATAGAGTGCCGTTACCTTCCTGCCTTCTCTGTTCTCTGTTCTCTGTTCTCTGTTCTCCTCTACCAGCCCGCACCACAGGAAGAACACCACCATCCTCACGTCAGCATAGGCACATCTGTGCTTAAGTCCGTTCAGCAGTTCACCTACCTGGGAAGCATCATCTCTTCAGACGCCAAGATTGACAAAGAGATAGATCACAGATTATCAAAGGCATATAGTGCATTCGGAAGGCTTCACAAAAGAGTCTGGAGCAACAAGCACCTGAGACAAAGCACCAAAATCAGTGTGTACAGAGCTATCATACTGTCCATTCTCCTCTATGGGTCTGAAACATGGGTCACCTATCGCCAACACCTACGACTCCTCGAGCGCTTTCATCAGCGCTGTCTTCGCACAATCCTAAATATACACTGGACCGACTATGTGACGAATGTTGCTGTCCTTGAGCAAGCAGGGATCACCAGCATTGAGGCCATGCTATTGAGAAACACAGCTGCGCTGGGCAGGACACGTCTCTAGGATGGAGGACCACCGCCTCCCAAAGATACTACTCTACGGTGAACTCGCCACAGGTCAGCGCAAGAGAGGCGCCCCCCAAAAGAGATATAAGGACTCCCTGAAACAACATCTCAGGCTTGGCCAGATTGATCACCAACAATGGTCCACCCTGGCCTCACATCGGGAGGCATGGAGAAGCACTATCCACAATGCTGCGGCCTCTTTCGAGAAGACACGCCGAATGGGTCTCGAAGAGAAACGACAACGCAGAAAGAACCGCAACTTGGAAAAAACATCACCCAAGGAGACTTTCTGCTGCGCTTTCTGCAACCGAACTTGCCTATCTCAGATTGGCCTTTTTAGTCATCAACGCGCTTGTAAAAAGCGTGGGATGAGTCCTTCCTGAATCTTCGTTCGCGAAGTAATGCCGAGAGAGACCTTCCTGCCAAGGCAATGCTCATTGATCTCACATTTGCATGTTTTCAAACTGCTAGGTTGGCAGAAGCTGGAGCTAACAGTGGGAGCTCACCCTCATCCTGAGGTTTCGAACCGCCAACCTTCCGATCGACAAGTTCAGCAGCTAAGCGGTTTAACCCATTGTGCCATCGCAGCCCCCGTGTGTGTGTGTGTGTGTGTGTGTGTGTGTGTGTGTGTGTGTGTGTGTATATATATATATATATATATATATATATATATATATATAATATGTATATCAGGGCTGCCCAGGAAGTCGATCGCGATCGACTGGTTGATCCCGGGACCGAAGGAGATCGATCCCAGCCGAATGGGGCACTTCTCAGAGGAGGCGGAGCCATGCTGCGCCAAGCCCCGCCCCCTCCCCCCTCTGGCTTTAGCGCTACCACAGCTTCTCCAGGCTTGAGGAGGGTAGTGCCAAGCCAGTAGTGGCTATCTATGCCACCACAGGCTTGGCACTACCCTCCTCTAGCCTGCAGAAGCTGTGGTAGCGCTAAAGCCAGAGGGGGGAGGGGGTGGAGCCATGCCGCACCAAGCCCCACCCCCTCCCCCAGCTACAGCTCTACCACAGCTTCTTCATCCTTGAGGAGGGTAGAGCTAAGCCAGTAGTGGCTACTAGCTATGCCACCACTGGCTTAGCTCTACCCTCCTCAAGGCTGGAGAAGCTGTGGTAGAGCTAAAGCCAGAGGGGGGCGGAGCCAGGCCGCACCAAGCCCCGCCCCTCCCCCTGCTCCGTCCTGCTTCTCTCTCGGTAGATCTTTCTGATTTGGTTTTATTATAAGTAGCTCACATGCTGAAAAAGTGTGGGCACCCCTGATGTATATTATCTTTTAAAGGCACACATTCAACAGGGAGCTGACTTTGATGCCCTTTGGGCTCCATCCAATGCTGTGTATATTTTCTGAATTCCATGTTTTTTTCATTTTGGAGAAAATATCATTTTTGATTAATTGCCTTTGGAAACAGCTCTTTTATTACATTTACAGGCAGACTTGATTTTAGGATCTTCTGGGCACACTAACTCGACAAAATGGCCCGTCATTCCCCTTGTAAAAGAAATAACCCTGCAGAGTTATTAAATATCTCGGAGGTGCTGGCTAAAATCCCAGGGGGGCGCCCTTGGAGCCAGGGACATCTGCTACCATCGGAGGGGGTGTTGGCCGGCCTTGCCAGTATGGCGCCCGCCTCTACGGACGCCACGGTGGCGACTAGGCCCCAGCCCCTCTCGTCTCCCCCTGGTGGTCCTAAACGGAAGAGCAGGCCAAGCCAGGCTAAACGCAGGCGGGGCCGGAAGCGCGATATGAGAGGGAACCAATGTCATCAACCGCTCTCCCCTTCAGCCACCCCCTCCCCCACCTAGCATCTGGTGCGGGAAGCAATAGGCCAAGTTAACAGCACAACACCAGCTGATGATTGTTTACCAGCAAATGACCTACCTGGAGTGCCCGCCAACGCTGGCATCTTAGACCCTTTAGCTACTGACTCTGTGGACACTCGGTCAGGAGGACACTCAGTTAAAACTGCCACTGATACTGAGATAACTGCGGGCAGCCTGGAGAACCAACAGCCTACCCCTGTCTCGCCAGTGACATCTTCCTTGGGTTCTACGAGACCGAAAGGCAATAGACTCAAGTACCGCGGGAAGGGTAACACGGCAGCGTTTGACACAGTCGACCACAATCTTTTGACCCACCGCCTGGCCATGGCTGGAGTGAGGGGGACAGCCCTGAAATGGCTGGCCTCCTTCCTCCACCATCGGCTTCAGCGAGTGAGGAGTGGAGAAGTGGTCTCCGAGGGCTCCCCATTAGAGTGTGGAGTCCCTCAGGGGGCCATTCTCTCCCCACTGTTATTTAACATCTACATGCAGCCACTTGCACAGCTGGTGCGGAGTTTTGGGTTGGAGCTCATTCTGAGGATGGAGGGCAGGCCTGGATCCGTGCCTGATAATTTCCAACATTGCCTTGAGGCCATTACTGGATGGCTAAGAGCCAGTAGGTTGAAGGTGAATCCAGCGAAGATGGAGATCTTGTGGTTGGGTCGTCCGGGTGATGGGGATGTCCAGCTTCCGACCCTGGACAGAGTGGCGTTATGCCCATCACCTTCTGTAAAGAGCTTGGGAGTTCACTTGGACTCCCAATTGACCATGGAGACCCAGGCCTCCATGGTCAGCAAAATAGCTTTTTTCCATCTAAGACAGGCAAGGCGACTGGCTCCCTATCTATCCCGGAATGACCTGGCCACGGTGATCCAAGCCATGGTCATCTCGAGACTGGACTACTGTAACGCACTCTACGTTGGCCTTCCTCTGTCGGTGACCCAGAAGCTCAAGCTGGTGCAGAACACTGCCGCCTGACTCCTGTCTGGTACCCCAGCAGGTTGTCACATTACACCTACCTTGCAGGATCTGCACTGGTTTCCAATTGAGCACCGGATCACCTTCAAAGTGCTGGTGCTTACCTTTAAGGCCTTGCACGGCCTGGGGCCAGCGTATCTGAGGGATCGTCTTTTCCCATATTGCCCTACGAGATCACTTCGGTCTGAAAACACCAACTTGCTGGTTATCCCATCTGCGAAGTCACTTAGGCTAATGGCAACCCGCAGGAGAGCGTTCTCCGTGATTGCTCCTACGCTGTGGAACGCTCTCCCGGCAGAGACGTGAGCTCTCCTAGACCTCTTGCCCTTCAGGCGGGCATGCAAGACGTTTCTCTTTCAGCAGGCCTTTGGCCTATAGGTGCCGTTAGCGCATAGCCCGCCGATACTGTTGGGTTATATTGCATTATGCTGTGCTCTGCATTCTGCACATCATATTGTATTTTAATCTTGATGTTTTATATTATGTATTTTGTTTTAATGTGTTTTTATTGTACCCTGTCTGTTGTCAGCCGCCCCGAGCCTCCCGGGAGTGGCGGCCTAGAAGCCCAATAAATAAAAAAATAAAAAATAAATATTCCTCATGTGCAGAAAAAACTCAACATGGTTTGCCTTGATAAAAAAAGAGGGACTTCTAGATAAACTAAAACAATGTATTCTTTATCATAATTAAACAAAATATTTCAGTAACTGACAAGAGTTTTACAAACAAAGAAAACCTCCTTGAGAAATAACCTGAGTGATTAATTAACAATGGACGAGGGCTGTTGCCTTACAGAATCTGAAAAATGCCATGGCATGCGCACGTCTCCGAAAAAGTAAATGTTTGATTTCTCCAGGTCACCTTCAGATCTTTGACATGTTTGTGGTGGAGAAGTGGCCAATTGTACAGGCCTTTGCCCTGGAAGGAATAGGCGGAGATGGGTTCTTTACCATGAAGTACGAGGTAAGAGCGTAAGGATTGTTTCCCTGAGTAAAAAAGAAAGGAAGAGACAAGGGGATGAAAAAAGGGAGGGAAGAAAGAAAGAAAAAGGAAGGAAGGACAGAAGGAAGGAGGGAAATAAAGAAGGAATGGAAAGGTAGAGCCGCTTTGACTCTCCTTGTGTTGAGAAAAAGCGAGGAATAATAATAGTAATGATAATAATAATAATAATAATAATAATAAGTAAAGGTGGTCCCAGTGGTGATCGGCACACTGGGTGAAGTGCCTAAAGACCTTGGCCTATGATTGAATACAAAAGCCAGCATAGCAATCTTGTTTGATGTGCACTAATCTTTTTGTGTATCCAATAATAGTAATAATAATAAGATGAAGAAGTAGAAGAAGAAGTGAAGGTGGTCCCAGTGGTGATCGGTACACTTGTTTGATGTGTACTAATCTTGTTGTGTATCAAATAATAGTAAGATGAAGAAGTAGTAGAAGAAGAAGTAAAGGTGGTTCCAGTAGTGATCGGTACACTGGGTGCAGTGCCTAAAGACCTTGGCCTGCACTTAAAAACAATCGGCACTGACAAAATTACCATTCGTCAGCTGCAAAAGGGCACCCTACTGGGATCTGCACTCATTATTCACTGACGTGTGATCGCATACAAAAGCCAGTATAGTGATCTTGTTTGTTGTGTACCAATCTTGTTGTGTATCAAGACTGTTCTTTATGGCATCATGGGAATGTGGCGCAGCTGGCTAAGTGTCAGCTGCATAAGATCTCTCTGACCAGTAGGTCATGAGTTTGAGGCCTGCCCGGGTCAAGGTGGGTGCTCGACCTTAAGTGTAGCCTGCTGTCGACCTTTGCAGCCCGAACGACAGTTGCATCTGTCAAGTAGGAGATAAAGGTACCACATTAAGTGGGGAGGCAAATTTTGACTGATTTATGAGGCCATAAAAATAATTCCAGGAATCGCTGAGGAATGCGGAAGAAACAACAAAGGGATGCTGGAAAACGCTGAGAGATGAGAAGTGCGTCAGCTCGCCCTAGTGGCCAGAAGTTTGCCTCTGTTTGTCTATGTGTCGTATGCTCGTCTATATATGTCACTTGTTGAACTGCCGGGATTGTCTGCAAGTATGTGTACTGTAATCCGCTCTGAGTCCCCTTCAGGGTGAGAAGAGCGGAATATAAATAAAGTAAATAAATAATAAATAAATAATAATAATAAGTAAAGGTGGTCCCGGTGGTGGACTACACTGGGTGCAGTGCCTAAAGACCTTGGCCTGTGATCGAATACAAAGGCCAGCGTAGTGATCTTGTTTGTTGTGTACCAATCTTGTTGTGTATTTAATAATAATAATATTAATAATAAGTAAAGGTGGTCCCAGTGTGATCGGTACACTGGGTGCAGTGCCTAAAGACCTTGGCCTGCACTTAAAAACAATAGGCGCTGATAAAATTACCACTTGTCTGCTGCAAAAGGCCACCCTACTAAGATCTGTACGCATTATTATACATCAAACAGTCTTAAACCCTTGGGAAGTGTCCGACGTGTGATCCAGTACAAAAGCCAGCATAGTGATCTTGTTTGCTGTGTACTCATCTTGTTGCATTTCAAATGATGATGATATGAGAGAAAAGGAAGAAGGAAAGCAAGGGCCATCTGGGCAACGTCAGGTATATACACTAGTGTACATATAATTGTGATGTTTATAGTTTTGCTGAGTATCCAGTAATGCAGATGTCCCTCCATGTTCATGATACAATTTTCCATCCATAATGCTATAAAGAACAGTCTGAAAAACTCTCAGCAACCCAATAATGCCATATTGTTAGCGTTTGCAACTGCAAAGGGTCGCTATGAATGGATCTTCTCATCCAGTGAAGGTCCTTCTGCCCAGATGCAAAGGAGAGGAAACAGCATCTCTTTATGTGCTTTGTTGGTTCTTAATGCGCCTTTTGGTGACTGGACCATCCTAGTACCGCATGCTGCTCATTTTCAGCAAAAACGCGGTCTCCACGGGCCCTGTTTCTAGCATTCTTAAGAATGGGTGGTGTGGGTGACTCTTTCATTCACGTTCCTTACAATGCACGCTCTTTCTTTTGCAGTTAATGGATGTCAGTGTGGATCTATGGAGAACGTACAGCAGAATGGATCCCGTCTCCTTGGAAAGTTTGCTTCATGAGGTAATGGGCCTGACATCCTTTTGCCTTTTGTGTGAGTCACTTTCTGCAAACTGTAGCTGTCACATGTGGGAGGGAAGCTGTTATTTTGTGGTTGCCCACACTCTGCTTTTCAGTTCCTTTTCCAGTATTTTAATGAAAGCATTTTGTTCCAGTACACCATTTTGTGAAGTGCTTAGAATAATAGCTTTCCAACTGTCAGGGAATCCGGGAACATTTGGGGACATTTGGGGAATATTCTTTTAAAAAAAAAATCTTTATTGAGCCAGAAAAAATGGTTCAAAACTTGTTCTGGCTGTAGTGGGTGCTGGCGCTTTGAATCTGTTTGACTTCTGAAATTTTCCGCAAAAATTTCAGAATTCCCCGAATTAATTCCGAAATTTCAGAATGGCTTCATTAATGGCGGATACGCATGTTTAACCCAGTTTGGACACGGATGCCTTCCCTCCGCATCAGAACTGGGGCGACATAAGAGGGTCCAAAGGGACTCCCAGGCTTTTTACTAATGATGACGGGCGTAATGCCTCATAGACACACTCAAGGTCATAAATTAAACACACAATGAAGAATATAACAATGAACTTCTATTCAGTCATTGGCAGTGGTACCAATGCATCAATATACATGATTTACACAGGCCACAAATAGCACATAAATCAACCCCCATAAACACAAAATGAGCAATACACAAGCAAATGCTAAGGTATGCAAAGAACCAAGGCGAATTCACAATAGGGCGTCGGCGGGAAGCAGCATACAAACCCACTAGAGAGAGTCCTCACAAACGCAAATCATATAGTTCGCCAAAAGTCCTGGGGCATACCCAATATGAAGGAGGAGAGGGTGATGCAGTGCGAAGCCAAAGTGGGACGCTCGGAGGGGCCGCAACGGTTGAAGTGCGAGGCCACGATCCGTTTCGCAGATTGCTTCGTCAGGCGGCTGTATCTCGCCAGGCAAATGCCGCGTCACAGGAGACACATTCTAAATAACAATAATAACAACATGAGGAAAAGACCCTTCTCTGCAATAAAAACGTGGAGGAGGTGGCTAGCCTACCTAGGTTGGAGGACTTCCAATGCACCATTGCTCCTGTGGACCCAAGGGGTATGATCCACTGAAATCGCAGGTGTTAAGTATGCTCGCACCTGGGCCCCACTCACGTGAGTAGGGCCGTGAAGGGGAGGGGCTCGTTGAGCCCGACTGGATACTCGGATTGGAGATTCTTACTTCTTTTGATATTGGGCGTAATGCCTCGCCATCCAGGGTCGGTGGATGTCCCTATCGCCCGGACGGCCCAGCCACAGGATCTCCGTGGTCTCCATGGTCGACACTAGGTCCACAGCTGCAGATGAAAATGAGTTTGCGTCAGCATGGACATTGAAGTCTCCCAAGACAATAAGTCTGGGAAACCTCAAGGCCCAGTCCGACACAGTCTCTAACAGCTGGGATAGATTTTCCGCAGGTGCGCTAGGCGTACGGTACACCAGCAGGAAGGCTATACTCTCCTGCGAATCCCACACAAGGCCAGCACTCTCAATACCGGTGGTGTTCGGGACAGGAACTGCCCTGAAAGATAACAAGTCACGAGAGAGCAAAGCTACACCGCCCACCCCCCCCCGCCTCCCGTTCCGGTTCTGGTGGGTGACAACATAACCTGGAGGGACTCGGTCCCGAAGGATAGTCTCATCTCTCTCTTGTAGCCATGTTTCAGTGATACAATACAAATCGGCCTCGGCATCAGTGAGAAATTCCCTGATCGTTGCTGTTTTGTTCCTGATGGGTCTGGCGTTCACCAACACCAGAGAGGAAGTTACGTTAATCCCATAAACAAACATTGCATTTTTATTCATATAGATTTATATTTATTTATACCCTATTTTAGCTCCCCAAAATAAAGCAGCTTAACATAAAAAACAGTAGTATATAATTTAAAATATACAAATACGCAAACAGTAAAACAGAATCAAACATAACAGCACTAAAAAATATCACGGTTTTGCAATTTCACCCTCTTTAGTTCCTTGCCTGTGGTGGTTCCCATGCTTGTTGTTGCAATTGTGAATCACAAGTTCCTCAAAAAACCAAATCTATATATTTCATAGTATTGTATGAAATATCGTAGTTCTTAAGACAGTTGAAAAATGGGTCTAGGCTGACCCATAGTGGTCATTGTTTGAGTTGCTTAACAAGGTCTTTTGTTTGTTTGTTTTAAAAGCAAACATTCCTTGTTCCTATAGATCTGTTTTAGCGTCTCAGTTGCAATCCCACTTCATGAATCTCATAGGAAATACATTTGTACAAATGTGGCCAAGAGATTTAGAGATTAGAATAAGAGTTTAACTCTCTTATCCACAGTTGCTTATGCCTCAAAATGTTGTAAACTTAAAGCAATGCTTTAGGGTTGGAAAGATTAGCCATTTGCAGGAAATGTTGCCCAGGGGTCGCCCGGCTGTGTTTACTCAGTCTTCGAGGAGACTCTTTCCATGTCTCCCCTTACGGCACACTTGTGTGCCTTAGGGCAGCCTATGACACGGTGCAACATAGGAAAATACTGCATAAAGTCTACCATATCACCCGGGACTAGGGTTGCCACTTTTTGATATAAGAAATAAGGGACATTTACCTAAAATACGGGATTTTTCACAAAACTAAGGGGCACTTAGTTGAATTTGATTGGAACGGCTTCTGGATTATGATTTTGGGTCTATGTGCAATGTTTTACAGCAGGGGTGCCCACACTTTTTCAGCATGCGAGCTACTTATACTAAGACCAAGTCAGAAAGATCTACCAAGACAGAAGCAGGGCGGAGCTGGGAAGGGGCGGGGCTTGGCAGGGCTTGGCTCCGCCCTCCCTCTGGCTTCAGCATTTCCACAGCTTCTCCAGGGTAGAAGAGGGTAATGCCAAGCCAGTGGTGGCATAGGTAGGCACCACTGGCCTGGCATTACCCCTTCTGCCCTTGAGAAGCTGTGGAAATGCTGAAGCTGGCAGAGGGGGCGGAGCTTGGTGGGGCTTAGCTCCGTCCCCTCCTCCTCTGGCTTGAGCATTTCCACAGCTTCTCCAGGGTACAGAAAGGTTATGCCAAGCCAGTGGTGGCATAGATAGCCACCTCTGGCTTGGCATAACCTTTCTCTACCCTGGAGAAGCTGTGGAAATGCTGGAGCCGGCGGAGGGGGCGGGGCTTAGCGCGGCATGGCTCCGCCCCCTCAGAAGTGCCCAATCCAGCTGGGATCGACCTCCCTCGGGCCCAGGATCGACCAGTCGATCGCGATCGACTTCCTGAGCACCCCTGTTTTACAGCTTATTTAATGTACAGTAGTCTTGCTTATCCAACATAAATGGGCCAACAGAATGTTGGATAAGCGAAAATGTTGGTTAATAAGGAGGGATTAAGGAAAAACTAAATGTCAAATTACGTTATGATTTTACAAATTAAGCACCAAAACATCATGTTTTACAAGAAATCGATAGAAAAAGCAGTTCAATACATAGTAACATTATGTAGTAATTATTGTTTACGAGTCTAGCACAAAACATTGCAATGTATTGAAACAGCTGTGGATCTGGGCGGGAGGCAGTCTTCCTTGGATAACACAGAACATTGGATGAGTGAAGGTTGGCTAAGCAAGACTCGACTGTGTTTATATGTTAGTGTCTTATGATTTCCATGATTTTAATGCTCAATGAAAATTATATTTTACGTTAATGTGGCATTGAAGTATTGTCAATTTGGAAACCTCTTTGGGGTTGAGATAGAGATAGATTTGTCTCTCGCCACTCCCATCCGGCTCGGGGCGACTTACACACAATAAAAACACGGTTAAAACAGCATATACAAATACATTAAAAGAGCATAAAAACAAGACCACAACCTGAATACGCAAGATAGCAGGCGAGGTCAATATAATGTCAGAGAGGTCTGTAGTTTTAAGGGCTGAACGTCTGTTGGAACAATAAGGTCTTGCAGTCCTTCCGGAAAGCCAGCAAACTGGAGAGGGCACACATTTCTGAAGGGAGCGCGTTCCAGAGTGTTGGAGCAATAATACGAAAAGCCCTCCTCCGTGTTGTAGTCAGATGAAAGGTCTTACAACTTGGGATTACAAGGAGGCTAAGTGACTCTGAGCGCAGTGGTCTGGTGGGACAGTATGGGGTGAGGCGGTCCCTTAGGTACACTGGCCCCAGACCATTCTAGGCCTTAAAGGTCAATACCAGCACTTTGAAGGTAATCCAGTACTCCACTGGGAGCCAGTGCAGTTCGCGTAAGATGGGAGTAATATGGCAGCATGTTGGAACACCTGCCAGCAGCCGGGCTGCAGCGTTCTGCACCAGCTTAAGTTTCCAGATGACCGACAAAGGAAGGCCAATGTAGAGAGCGTTACAGTAGTCCAACCTTGAGATGACTGTGGCTTGGACCACTGTGGCCAGGTCGTGACGATAAAATCAAATCAAAACATCAGCAATAAACACAATAAAATACATACATATAAATAAAAAATAATATACAACTAGATCAGTGTTTCTCAACCAGTGTGCCGGGGCACACTAGTGTGCCGTGAGCGATCATCAGGTGTGCCGTGGAAAATTGGAACCTCCAGGAGGGGAGGGGGGAGAGTCTAGTGTGTTGAAGTATGAAAACCCTAAGAAACCTACCTCGATAAAGGCCCCCTTCCCACCCGTTGTCTACTTGGTTTCTCCCTCTCCATGCATTGGGAAGGCCCGCCTCCCTTTCCCCAAGTAGAGACCTCCTCTTGCCTCCTGGGGGTTCTGTGTGGGAAGTTTGGCCCAGTTCTATCATTGGTGGGATTCAGAATGCTCTTTGATTGTAGGGGAACTATAAATCCCAGCAACTACAACTCCCAAATGTCAAGGTCTATTTCCCCTGAACTCCATCTGTGTTCATATTTGGGCATATTGGGTATTCATGCCAAGTTTGGTCCTGATCCAACATTGTTTCAGTCCACAGTGCTCTCTGGATATAGGCGAACTACAACTCCAAAACCCAAGGTCAATGCCCACCAAACTCTTATAGCATTTTCTCTTGGTTATGGGAGTTCTGTGTGGGAAGTTTGTGTCTTTCTGCCATTCCTGCCAGGATATCTATGTTGTGTTCATCGAAACAGGTCCAGGTTTCACACTGAGTGTTTAAATACATTCAAAAACATATTAACTATATGTATGACAGATTCATGGATACCAAGGGAATCAGTAGCTACTGAAATGGACATCCAAGTGCCACCTCTGTGTTGATGGAGGCAGGCAGGATTTTCCCGGTACTGGTTGTGGGGGTCGGGAGCAGGTGAGGGTTTTGCCCTCCTTTCTGCTAGAGATCCCTGTGTACAACTAGTGGGCCACTGTGTGACACAGAATGCTGGACTAGATGGGCTGAGGCCCGATTCAGCATGGCTCTTCTTATGTTCTTATGTTCTTATGACTGTGTTAGAGTGTCGTTTTGTGTCATTTTGGTTGGTGGTGTGCCCCAGGATTTTGTGAATGTAAAAAGTGTGCCGCGGCTCAAAAAAGGTTGGGAAACACTGAACTAGATATCTAAAATCACAAAGACAGTACGGGCCACAGGCACACGTATAAAGTGTTAAAAACTCAGGGTGAGATAAGCGGAATAGCATCCTTTACAGGGGAAAACATCCTTTATGGGGGAGGGAAGATGGACTCCAAGAATGGGGGCATTGAGGAGAGCAGTGGTGGAAATTAAATAACTACTCTCCGAAGGCACAGCGGAAAAGCCAAGTTTTCAGGTGTTTTTAAAGGTCTCCAGAGGAGGGGCTTTCCTAATCTCTTTGGGCAAGGAATTCCAGAGTCGGGGGGCCACAGAGGAGAAGGCCTTCTCCCTTGTATCCACCAAACAGGTCTGTGAGACTGGCAGGGGCGACAGGAGAGCCTCCCCCGAGGAGCGGAGGGTTCGAGCTGGTTCATGGAGGGAGATCGGTCACGAAGGTAGGCGGGTCCCGAACTGTTTAGGGCTTTATATGTGATCACCTGTATCTTGAACTGGAACCGGAAAATAAATGGCAGCCAGTGCAGTTCTTTAAACGGGGGGGTTGACCGATTCCTGTAACTTGCCCCAGTTAGTAATCTGGCTGCTTCATATTCAAGTTATTTCATATTTCTTTTCAGACGGTGAGTTGTATAAGGTAACCCTTGCCGTCATGTAAAATTAGGTCCCTGGGCCTGCAGTGTGAATTTATTCCTGGCACTTTTTTGTGTGGCACCGAGACGAGTCTTCCCTTAAAGAGCAGTCAGGACTGATAGGAGGCCTGTTTTCTCTCTTGCAGGATTTGATGACTTTTGAACATCAGTGGACCAACTTCTTTGCCAATTTCGACACAGAAATCCCTTTCATCCTGGAGCTGTCAGAATCCCAAGCAGGGGAGGTAATGCCTCTTATTTTGAGATGAAAAGGGGGCTTTGTTTTCCATCCCCAATTCCTCCCTTCTCCTCTTATCAGCATGCAAAGAGCTTTCCACCTATCTGATTCCCTAAAGTGACCCAATTTCAATTTTACCGCTTCCATGATTTTGGAAGTCGCTTCGCAGCCATGAGACTGGGCTGCTGGGCGTGAAGGATTGCTATTGCCACTCTCCACCGTTCTCGGGATGACTTGGATGAGCAGTCCATCTCATTTGAATTAATCCTCACAAGCCAACCCAACTTGGCAAGATCACGTTCTTGTCCAGTTACAGCTGTTAAGTCTCCCCTCGTCTCTGATATTATTAGGATTTAGTTACACTATGTAACACGATTTTTGTTCCTGGGTTATAAATGTCATTATGCTAATTGCTTCTATCATGAACACAAGGAAAATGTTTGCTAAACTGCAAAAACTTTGTTTTTGAGGGACATCCTGCAGAACATTTTGCTAGAGTTTTTCACTGACTATCTCATAGAGCAGCTATGGGCAAACCCAGGCTCTTTTCTCAGGCCCTCCTCTTTCACCATCCTTTCCTTCCTTCCTTCTCTCTTTCCTTCCTCCCTCCTTCCCTTCCCTCTTTTGTCCTTCCCTCCTTCCCTCCCTTTTGTCTTTCTTTTCTTCTCTGTTTCTTTATTCCTTCCCTCCCTCCCTCCCTCTTTTTCCTTTCATCCTTCCCTTTCATCCTTCCCTCTTCCCTCCCTCTTTCCTTCTTTCTCCTTCCTTCCCTTTTGTCTTTCTTTCCTCCTGTCTTTCTTTTGTCCTTCCTTCCCTTCCATCCATCCTTCTATTTATCACTTCCTTCTCTTTTTCCTTCCTCCTTCCCTTTCTTCCATCCTTCCTTCCCGTTTGTCTTCCCTTCTTTCCTTCCCTCTTTTATCCTGACTTCCCTCTCTCCCTCCTTCTTTCTCCTTCCATCCTTCTCTTCCTCTCTTTCATCCATCCTTCCTTCCCTTTTGTCTTTCTTTCCTTCTGTCTTTCCTTCCTTCCATCTTTCTCTTCATTGCTTCCTTCCTTCTCTTTTTCCTTCCTTCCTTCCATCATTCCATCCTTCCCTTTTGTCTTTCTTTCCTTCTGTCTTTCCTTTGTCCTTCCCTTCCTTCCATCCATCCTTCTATTCATCCCTTCCTTCCTTCCTTCTTTTTCCTTCCTCCTTCCCTTTCTTCCATCTTTCCTTCCCTTTTGTCTTTCCTTCTTTCCTTCCCTCTTTTATCCTGCCTTCCCTCTCTCTCCCTCTTTCTCCTTCCATCCTTCTCTTCCTCTCTTTCATCCGTCCTTCCTTCCCTTTTGTCTTTCTTTCCTTCTGTCTTTCCTTCCATCTTTCTCTTCATTGCTTCCTTCCTTCTCTTTTTCCTTCCTCCTTCCTTCCTCCTTCCTTCCTTCCTTCCTTCCTTCCTTCCTTCCTTCCTTCACCTTTGTCCTTCCCTCCCTCCCTCCCTCTTTCATCCCTCCTTCCCTATCTCATCCTCTTCCTCTCTTCCCTTCCTCCCTTTCTTCCTTCATTTTCTCTTTCCTTCCTCCTTCCTTCCATTACCCAGCAGCCAGTCTTCCTAGCAGGGAGTGCTAGCATGTGCCCCCAAGTTGGCAAGTTTGCCCAGGCCTGTCATAGAGTCTCCCTCATGAAAATAATGTTTTATAATATTCTGTTTTTCTTTCCCATTTTAGCCATTCCGCAGTTACTTTAGTCATGGGATGATCTCAAGCCATATTACAGATAACAGGTATTCTTAAAAAAAAAAAAGATTCTTGAGTAAATACCGTATATATCACAAGTAAAATACACCACACAATTCAGTGAGAGCAGGCAATCGCCAAAAGCTTTGTGCCTCTAATGATAAAACTTGATATGGATGAAGCAAGTGTTCCTTATGTTTTGGACCAGGGCTGTCCAAGTTCTACTGGCCCAGGGGCCTGAATTCCGGTCACTGATGACTTGGGGGCCGTAGGGTCCGCCCCGCCCCTGGCTCCGCCCTCTCCCTGGCGCCCTCTCCCCTTATTTTAATTTAATATTAAATATATTTAATTCCATCCTCCCCTCTCCCCTTATTTTTATTTAATATTAAATATATTTAATTCCATCCTCCCCTCTCCCCTTATTTTAATGTATCCCATCTCCCCTGATTTCATCTTTAAATATATTTAATTTTATATTTAATACATGAGGGGAGATGGGGGAGGGAATGAGGAGCCCCTGAGAGCCCCCTGCTTGGCCTACCTTTTCCAAACACGCAGGATCCAGAAGTACCCGGACGACGGGAGAGGTGAAGACCGACTGAGTCGAAGAAGGTCCTAATCGCGTCTGTGGGCCTCAGCGATCCAGTAGTAGAGTAGCCGAAGAGTATCGCGAGAATACGCAATCCACACGGGATTTCGCTGTCAACGTCGGCGTAATCTCACGTTGATAGCGAAATCCCGTGTGGAATGTATTCTAGCGATACTTGCTCCAAACCCGGAAGTAGGTATTTTTTAAAAAATTATTTATTTTATTTTTCAATTTTTATTTTTTATTAAAAAGCTTAGGGGGTCGTAGGGAAGGGGCTGGGGGGCCGTATACGGCCCCCGGGCTGCCAGTTGGACAGCCCTGTTTTGGACCACCTCATTGCTGAAACCATTGCTGAACCCTTGGTTTGTTGACTCTAGAGCAGGCATGGGCAAATTTCGGCCCTCTGTGTGTTTTGGCCTTCAACTCCCACAATTCCTAACAGCCGGAAGGCTGTTAGGAATTGTGGGAGTTGAAGTCCAAAACACACGGAGGGCCGAGGTTTGCCCATGCCTGATACATATCCATGTTGGCCACAAAGTTTGGTTGTTTGTACTATTTTCCAGAGTTATGTGGTGCTGTAGTAGAAAGTTGGAAGGCAATAATTGTGTAAGGCGACCTTTTTAGCACACACTGTAGTTTCAAGGCCTCCGCATCCTGGAGAAAGTAGGCATCCTGAGACCTGGCAGCTTTCTGTCCAGGTGGGAATGGTCCCCCCTCCACCCCGGGCCTTTGTTTTACTCCATTGCCACTATCTGCACCAGCCAAACATAATATGCAACGCTTCTCCCAGATCTGAGTCAGTAGTGATTGGTTTGTGTTTGTTGTGTGCAACGCCAGCCCCAGCAGGCAGCCCTTCGTCCTGTTTGGCACCCACGCCTCCAAGGAGAACCTGAACTCGGCCAACTTCAACTTCCCTTCGGAGGGGCATCTACTTCGCAACACGGGCCACGCCGGGAGCACGGCCAAGCACATGGTAAGCGTTTATTTATTTACAGTATTCATTTCCTGCCCAAAGCATTGCATTTATTTAAAAGCATTTCAATAAAGTTTGAAACTGATAAAATAGAGGGAGGACAGGCGGCTAAATAGTGTTAAACCCAAAAAGGGCAACATTGACTGCATTGTCTGTAGCTATAAACAGGTCTTCCTTTGTGCATGAGTGGGACACTGTGGGCAAGCATACAGGTGTGGTGTTGTGTGTTCTGCTCCACAGTAGCACAAGACCTACCTTTGCACACTGGTATATGGAGAGGAGGAGGATTAGATGGCTGAGAGAGATCATTGTCGGGCCTCTGGTTGAGAATTATTTTTATTTTAGGCTTCCCTGGTCCACACCATCCCAATGACCACATAACCAACCCGCACTGTTTATTTTTATTTATTTATTTATTTATTTATTATTTCGGCTTCTAGACCGCTCCCTCTAGACCAGTGTTTCCCAACCAGTGTGCCGGGGCACACTAGTGTGCCGCGAGTGATCATCAGGTGTGCAGTGGGAAAGTGGAACCTCCCGGGAGTCTACTGTGTTGAAGTATAAAAACCCTAAGAAACCTACCTCGATTAAGGCCCAAAATTACAAACACCGCCCTCCCCACCCGTTGTCTACTTGGTCTCTCCCTCTCCATGCATTGGGAAGGCCCGCCTCCCTTTCCCCAAGTAGAGACCTCCTCTTGCCTCCTGGGGGTTCTGTGTGGGAAGTTTGGCCCAGTTCTATCATTGGTGGGGTTCAGAATGCTCTTTGATTGTAGGGGAACTATAAATTCCAGCAACTACAACTCCCAAATGTCAAGGTCTATTTCCCCTGAACTCCCATCTGTGTTCATATTTGGGCATATTGAGTATTCACGCCAAGTTTGGTCCTGATCCAACATTGTTTCAGTCCAACGTGCTATTTGGATATAGGTAAACTACAACTCCAAAACTCAAGGTCAATGCCCACCAAACTCTTACAGCATTTTCTCTTGGTTATGGGAGTTCTGTGTGGGAAGTTTGTGTCTTTCTGCCATTCCTGCCAGGATATCTATGTTGAGTTCATTGAAACAGGCCCAGGTTTCACACTGAGTGTATAAATACATTTTAAAAACATATTAACTATATGTATTACTGTGTTAGAGTGTCATTTTGTGTCATTTTAGTTGGTGGTGTGCCCCAGGATTTTGCAAATGTAAAAAGTGTGCCGCGGCTCAAAAAAGGTTGAAAAACACTGCTCTAGACGCTCTGAGCGGTTTACAACAATGAGAACAAACAGGATGATAAAACGACAGAATTAGTCTAAAAATACTAAAAACAATCTAAAAATACTACTACCACTAAAATGATTCTAGAACTACACAAGCGTGATAGCTTTACTCAGCCGGAAATGCTAAGCGTAAGAGAACCGTCTTACAGGCTCTACGGAATGAAGACCGTTCTCTGATTCCTCTGACTTCCTCTGGTAGCGCATTCCACAGAGTTGGTGCAGCCACCGAAAATGCCTTTTGTCTTGTTGAGGACAGTCGATATTGTCGAATGGAGGGGACATTGAGGAGATTTTGTTCGCCAGAGCGCAGGTATCTCTGGGGACAATATGGGGAGAGGCGGTCCCTCAAGTACACTGGCCCAAGACCATACAAGGCCTTAAAGGTTAATACCAACACTTTGAAGGAGATCCTGTACTCGAATGGTAGCCAGTGCAGTTGCCACAATATTGGTGTAATGTGACACCTCGCCGGACCCCCGGCAAGAAGGTGTGCTGCAGCATTCTGCACTAGCTTGAGCTTCCGGATCACCCCCAAGGGTAGGCCGATGTAAAGGGCGTTATAGTAATCCAGTCTTGAGATGACTGTCACCTGGATCACTGTGGCCAAGTCGTTCACGGATAGGTAGGGCGCCAGTGGCCTAGCCTGGCGCAGATGGAAAAATGCGGTTTTGCTGACCGTGGAGACCTGAGTCTCCATGGTCAACAATGGGTCCAATTGGACCCCCAAGCTTTTTACTAACGATGACGGGCATAGTGCCTCGCCATCCAGTGTAGGCAGCCGGCATTCCCCCCCACCCGGACGACCCAGCCACAAGATCTCCGTCTTCGAAGGATTCACCTTCAACTGGCTGGACTGTAGCCATCCAGTCACGGCCTCAAGGCATTGATGGAAACAATTCGGTACGGAGTCCGACCGGCCTTCCATCCTCAGCGCTAGCTGGGTGTTATCAGCGTACTGATGACACTCCAGACTAAAGCAATTGGTTTGGCGAACCCTTGCTGGCTGTTGTACACTAGTGTGGGTGTTTTGTTTACATTTATCTTATTATATTTATTTATTAATTATTTATTATTTACAATATTTATATGCCGCCCTTCTCACCCTGAAGGGGACTCAGAGCGGCTTACAAGTAAAATGTAAATACAAGATATTATATTATTACCATAGCACAATATTACTGTTATATATTACATTGTACTGTAACATTATACTGCAATATTATTAGTAATATTACATGTAGTAAAATATATAATTGTAATATATTATTGGTAGTAGTATTATATTGTATTACATTATAATATTATCAATATTATATGTATATATAAAATGGATAATTATAGAATATTATAGAATATTATATTATATTATAGAATTTTGTTTGGCTATGTGTAGTTGAATTTATTGATTTATGTCAAGTTTAATTTACTGATGCTAGGTTTTTAATTTGATGTTAGGTTTTAATGCTACTTTTTATGTGGGTTTTTTTCTGGGATTTTATGTCAGTATCATGTGTTTTATGTAGGCATTGAATGTTTGCCATTGTTATGTTGGAATCCGCCCTGAGTCCCCTTGGGAAGTTTGGGCGGAATACAAATAAAGTATTATTATTAGCACAAGGTGCAGGATTCTTTTAGGTAGTGCCATTTTGCCAGGTTGTCTTTTGATCTGCCCACTCCGCTTTTGAGTCTCTCCAAGGACTTCCAAATTGCCCATTCTGGTTTTGCCCCTGGAAGAAGACCCTTGCGTGGGGAGGGGGGGCATCCAGTTGGTATTGCTCGTATAGCTGTCTAGAGGGATGCTTTTGCTGTGGCTGGAGGATATTTTTTCTAATAAATCTGTATACCTTTATAAAACGGAATGTTTGTATGTGCCCAGAATCCAGGCCTCTACATTCAAACATCAGGATTTCTTCCCACTGAGGGGAAAAGAGCCAGCAACCCAGAGTCCAGGCCTCTACATTCAAACAACAGGATTTCTTCCCACTGGGGGAAAAAGCCAGCAACCCAGAATCAGGCCTCTACATTCAAACAACAGGATTTCTTCCCACTGAGGGAAAAAAAGCCAGCAACCCAAAATCCAGGCCTCTACATTCAAACCACAGGATTTCTTCCCACTGAGGGGAAAAAAGCCAGCATCCCACAATCCAGGCCTTTACATTCAAACAACAGGATTTCTTCCCACTGAGGGGAAAAAAGCCAGCAACCCAGAATCCAGGCCTCTACATTCAAACAACAGGATTTCTTCCCACTGAGGGGAAAAAGCCAGCAACCCAGAGTCCAGGCCTCTACATTCAAACAACAGGATTTCTTCCCACTGAGGGGAAAAAAGCCAGCAACCCAGAATTCAGGCCTCTACATTCAAACAACAGGATTTCTTCCCACTGAGGGGAAAAAAGCCAGCAACCCAGAGTCAGGCCTCTACATTCAAACAACAGGATTTCTTCCCACTGAGGGGAAAAAAGCCAGCAACCCAGAGTCAGGCCTCTACATTCAAACAACAGGATTTCTTCCCACTGAGGGAAAAAGCCAGCAACCCAGAATCAGGCCTCTACATTCAAACAACAGGATTTCTTCCCACTGAGGGGAAAAAAGCCAGCAACCCAGAATCAGGCCTTTACATTCAAACAACAGGATTTCTTCCCACTGAGGGGAAAAAGCCAGCAACCCAGAATCAGGCCTCTACATTCAAACAACAGGATTTCTTCCCACTGAGGGGGAAAAAAGCCAGCAACCCAGAATCCAGGCCTCTACATTCAAACAACAGGATTTCTTCCCACTGAGGGAAAAAAGCCAGCAACCCAGAATCAGGCCTTTACATTCAAACAACAGGATTTCTTCCCACTGAGGGGAAAAAGCCAGCAACCAGAATCAGGCCTCTACATTCAAACAACAGGATTTCTTCCCACTGAGGGGAAAAAGCCAGCAACCCAGAATCCAGGCCTTTACATTCAAACAACAGGATTTCTTCCCACTGGGGAAAAAAGCCAGCAACCCAGAATCAGGCCTCTACATTCAAACAACAGGATTTCTTCCCACTGAGGGGAAAAAGCCAGCAACCCAGAATCAGGCCTCTACATTCAAACAACAGGATTTCTTCCCACTGAGGGGGCCTCTACATTCAAAAAAGCCAGCAACCCAGAATCAGGCCTCTACATTCAAACAACAGGATTTCTTCCCACTGAGGGGAAAAAAGCCAGCAACCCAGAATCAGGCCTCTACATTCAAACAACAGGATTTCTTCCCACTGAGGGTTTCTTCCCACTGAGGGGGAAAGCCAGCAACCCAGAATCAGGCCTTTACATTCAAACAACAGGATTTCTTCCCACTGAGGGGAAAAAAGCCAGCAACCCAGAATCCAGGCCTCTACATTCAAACAACAGGATTTCTTCCCACTGAGGGGAAAAAGCCAGCAACCCAGAATCAGGCCTTTACATTCAAACAACAGGATTTCTTCCCACTGAGGGGGAAAAAGCCAGCAACCCAGAATCAGGCCTCTACATTCAAACAACAGGATTTCTTCCCACTGAGGGAAAAAAGCCAGCAACCCAGAGTCAGGCCTCTACATTCAAACAACAGGATTTCTTCCCACTGAGGGGAAAAAAGCCCGCAACCCAGAATCCAGGCCTCTACCTTCAAACAACAGGATTTCTTCCCACTGAGGTGAAAAAGCCAGCAACCCAGAATCCAGGCCTCTACATTCAAACAACAGGATTTCTTCCCACTGAGGGGAAAAAAGCCAGCAACCCAGAATCCAGGCCTCTACATTCAAACAACAGGATTTCTTCCCACTGAGGGGAAAAAAGCCAGCAACCCAGAATCCAGGCCTTTACATTCAAACAACAGGATTTCTTCCCACTGAGGGGAAAAAGCCAGCAACCCAGAATCCAGGCCTCTACTTTCAAACAACAGTTTTTCCTACCACAGAGGGGTAAAAAGCCAGCAACCCAGAATCCAGGCCTTTACATTCAAACAACAGGATTTCTTCCCACTGAGGGGAAAAAAAGCCAGCAACCCAGAATCCAGGCCTCTACATTCAAACAACAGGATTTCTTCCCACTGAGGGGAAAAGCCAGCCAGGCCTTTACATTCAAACAACAGGATTTCTTCCCACTGAGGGGAAAAAAGCCAGCAACCCAGAGTCCAGGCCTCTACATTCAAACAACAGGATTTCTTCCCACTGAGGGGACAAAAGCCAGCAACCCAGAGTCCAGGCCTCTACATTCAAACAACAGGATTTCTTCCCACTGAGGGAAAAAGCCAGCAACCCAGAATCCATTCCATGCAGGCCTTTTCCATTTTTTTACTCCTTTCTGTTTTACACCGGTATACTTTCACAGGCCAGGGCGGATATGTGGCAGCCACTTTCACAGGCCAGGGCGGATATGTGGCAGCCACTTTCACAGGCCACAGCGACCAGCGCGGGTGATGGACCTGCACCAAACTTGGTACACATAACCCCCCTATGTCATGACCCACGTATTATGGGATTTGTAGTACTTTCCAAGACTTTGGTTCCCACAGACCACTGAGGCCACCAAAAAGGACCAATACAGACCACACTCAGCACACACAGCCCCCATGACCCACTCTCGTCCTGGTGCAGTTCGGAGGAGGGTGGGCCATGGATGATGGGACTTGAAGTGCCTCTACTCACTTCAAAGTCCGCTGCAACCCTCATCCAATCACTGATCGAGACCAAACTTGCCATACATAACCCCCATGACTGCCTTCACGTCCTGGTGAGGTTTGGGGAGGACTGACAATGGATGATGGGATTTGTAGTACTTTTACACCCCTCTGTTCCCACAGACCACTGTGGCCCCCAACAAACACCGAGAAAGTCCACACTTGGCACACAGAGCCCCAGTGACCCCTCTACATCCTACTGAAGTTTGGAGGGGGACAGAACATGGATGATGGGACTTGCAGTACCTTCCCTCACTTCCCAATCCTGCTACAAACCTAATCCAATGACTGATGAACACCAAATCTGGCACACAGAACCCTCATGACCCACTCTACAGCCTGGTGCAGTTTACTGTGAGACGGACCACGGATGATGGGACTTGAAGTACCTTCACTCACTTCCGAAAAACAATGCATCCCTCATCCATTCACCAATACAGACCAAACTTAGCACACAGAGCCCCCATGACCCAATCTACATCCTACTACACTTTGGGGGGGACGGGACACACAGGGATGATGGGACCTGCACTATCTTCAGTAATTTCATGATACCACTGCAAATCCCAATAATGATGGATCAAGACCAAACTTGGCACACAGAGCCCCCATGACCCACTCTACATCCTGCTGCACTTCTCAAATGACCCGGGCAGGGCCGGGTCCCCAAGCTAGTTGAGTTATAAAAGACCTAACCCGAGCTAGAAAATAATAAGATTGCATGGACAATCCAGCAGTCAAATGTGTTCATTTGCACAATTGCTTTTTCTTGGGGTAAGGCGAGTTCTTTGTAGTCCACGAATGATTGGCATTAGCTTTGAAGATTTCACACACTGGATTTTTACAATCTTGTTTTCTTAGACTCTTTTGGACTTTGTGCTGCTTTTATTTTACTGCCCCTCACTTACATATTTTGTGTTTTTATTGGCAATTAGGTAGTGCAGTGTGTCTCTCCCAAAGGACCCCTGGCTTGCTCAAGGACATATTTCTTTGGAGCGACTCACACTCCTTACTTGGGTAAGTCCCACGCCAATTGCCTACATGTTTGCTTTCTCGGAAATTCCAACCTGCTTCATTTCTAGGACTTGCTTCACACCAAGATATGTTGCAATGCATATATAAAAATGCACGCATCCAAATAAAAATAGGAAAACAATAAAACCTAGTAATAGGTACTAGTCAGGATATCCTTTCAAAGCCTGCATATCAAGCCATTGTGTCCCCCCCCCCAAACGTTTACATTTGTTTGTTGAATTCAACAGGTTATTACAGTGCAAAAAACCCAACACCCTCTATGTATTTTGGCCAGCTACAAATTCTTAGTAAAACTCAATAATGTATCATTGTGGTAAAGTCTGAAACTTCACCCCGTTTACTTTTTTGAACGTGGCAGGGCAGGCTATCCTTCAATCCCACCACTGCCACCAAATGTGAAGAAGTCTGGACACACACCGACTACTTCTTATACTTTTTTAAACTGTGTGGCATGGACAGCCACCAATTATCAATGTTTTGCCTTCTCTTTATTATTAACTTTTGCTGCCACCATTTGTCAATGCTTGACCACTAGATGTGAGGGTCTTTGTGAACAAACGACTTCCACAGATGTAGTGTTGAAAGTGTTTAACAGTTTATTTTACACAAATGGGCTCAAAGCTTAGGTGGTTTCACAGATACTCCGAAGAGGTATAAACTTGTAACTTTAAACAATGTAACACCGGGGTTTTAACTTCCCCTTACACAGTTACTTTCACAAGTAACTACTTAATACTGGGTTACTCTCAACCCTAGGACTACACTTGTCCTTAACCTGGGTTTCTCTAAACCCACACACTTGGGTTTCCCTAAACCCACACACAGAACTGAACTACACACTGCAGTTCCTACAGCTTGCAGCTTCAGCAACTTCTAATTCCCCCACTAACTCTGGTCACAGCTGCTAGCCAACTGACATTCTCCAACTGTCAAATTCAAACTGAACATTCTAAAGCCAGAGTGGCCTCTGTTGTCATGGCAATAGCCTCTGCTTACAGCTTGCTGCTGCGAACATTCTACTGCTCACTCTCTGCAGCTTTCAAAGAATGTTCCTTCTAAATACACAAACAAACATGTGATTAACATATAAATAACCACCTCATCACAATCATAAACCCAGAATGTCAAGAATAGGTGGGAGGATGCAGGAAAGCTATGTCAAATTTGGCATATCGGAACTTGTGAAGGAAAAGGAAACACACCATATAACTAACTGCATAACAGAGTAAATTAATCATGTTTTCCTCTCTTAGCTGAAACCAAGGAAGCTACTGTCTGTGGAAGGAGTGTTAGATCAATGTGTTAGATAAGAAGAAACAGTTTGGCATGTTTAAATATTGGGAAGGATGTCCCGTTGAGGAGTTTGAGGAGAGGCCAAGCTTGTTTTCTGCTGCACTGAAGACTAGGACACAATGGAGCCAAGAATTCAAATGGAAGGAAAGGAGATTCTTCCTAGAATCATAGAATCATAGAGTTGGAAGAGACCTCGTGGTCCATCTAGTATTCTAGTCCAACCCCATTCTGCCAAGAAGCTGTATAATTGCATTCAAAACACCCCTAACAGATGGCCATCCAGCCTCTGATTAAAAGCCTCCATAGAAGGAGCCTCCATCACACTCCGGGACAGAGAGTTCCACTGCTGAACAGCTCTCACAGTCAGGAAATTCTTCCTCATGTTTGGGTTGAATCTCTTTTCTTGTAGTTTGAAGCCATTGTTCCGCATCTCCAGGGCAGCAGAAAACAAGCTTGTTCCCTCCTCCCTATGACTTCCCTATGACTCTCACATACTTGTACATGACTATCATGTCTCCTCTCAGCTTTCTCTTCTTCAGGCTAAACATGCCCAGCTCTTGAAGCAGCTTCTCATAGGGCTTGTTCTCCAGACTCCTGATCCTTTTAGTTGCCAACCTCTGGACACATTCCAGCTTGTCAATATCTCTCTTCAGTTATGGTGTTTTGGACACCATTAGACACAATATTCCAGGTGTGGTCTAACCAAGGCCGAATAGAGCATGGGGAGCACGACTTCCCTGGATCTAGACACTAGACTCCTCTTGATGCAGGCCAGAATCCCATGGGTGTTTTAGCTGCAGCATCACATTGTTGGCACATCTTTAACTTGTTGTCCATGAGAACGCCAAGATCTTTTTCACACGTCCTGCTCTCGAGCCACGCTTCCCCCATTCTGTATCTTTGCATTTGGTTTTTTTTCTGCCTAAGTGGAGTATCTTGCATTTGTCACTGTTGAACTTCATTTTGTTAGTTGTGACCCACCAAGGAAGCTACATCCCCTGTCTGTGGATGGAGTGTTAGATCAATGTGTTAGATAGCAAGAAACGGTTTGCCATATTTAAATATTGGGAAGGATGTCCCATTGAGAAGAGGCCAAGCTTGTTTTCTGCTGCACTGAAGACTAGGACACAATGGAGCCATGGATTCAAATGGAAGGAAAGGAGATTCCTCCTAAATATTAGAGAAATGATGGTAAGAGCTGTTTATTAGGCCTGGGCAATCATGGTTCTAAATAGTTCTGAAGTACTTACAAAACTAAAGTTTTGGTGGTGAACACTAGGTGGCGCTGGTGCTTTGCTTCTACAGTGTTGCTGAAATTCTGGTGGTGAACATTTCAGAACTCTAACAAAACTTTCAAAATTTCGTTATTATTTCATTATTGGCGATTTTTAAGACAGAACCAATTAGGAACTACCATTTATAATGAACTTTTGAAAGTTTTGTTAGAGTTCTGAAATGTTCACCACCAGAACTTTAGCAACACTGAAGAAGCAAAGCACCAGCGCCACCTAGTGTTCACCACCAGAACTTTAGCAACACTGAAGAAGCAAAGCACCAGCGCCACCTAGTTTTCACCACCAGAACTTTAGTTTGGCAACACTGAAGAAGCAAAGCACCAGCGCCAAGTTACTTTTTAGAACCATTTAGAACCATGATTGCCCAGGCCTACTGTTTAGCAGTGCAATACACTGCTGCCTGGGACTCTTATGGAGTCTCCTTCTCTGGAAGCTTTTGGGCAGAGGCTGCATAGCCATCTGTCAGGAGGGCTTTGATTGTGTCTTCCTGTATGGCAGAAGGAGGTTGGACTGGATGATCCTTGGGGTCCCTTCCTACTCTATAATCCTATGATTCATTCTTCTGCATCCAAACAAAAGGATCAGAGTGTAGTTTTTGTTAAGGTACAGCTACCTTTCACGTTGACTCCAATGCAGACCTCAACGCAGGTTTCCATCCTGGGCCCGGTTCTGTTCGACATCTTTATTAATGACTGTGATGAAGGATTAGAAGGCACGATCATCAAGTTTGCAGGCGGGACCAAGTTGGGAGGGAGAACCAATACTCCAGAAGACAGGAGCAGAATTCAAAACGATCTTCACAGATTAGAGAGACGATGGTCCAAAACAAACACAATGAAGTTCAACAGGGACAAATGCAAGATACTCCACTTAGACAGAAAAAAGGAAATGCAAAGATACAGAATGGGGGATGTATGACCCGAGGGCAGGATATGTGGAAAAGATCTTGGAGTCCTTGTTGAGAGGAAGGTGAACATGAGCCAGGAATGTCGTGCAGTGGCAAAAAAGCCAAGGGAATTTTGGCCGGCATCGAGTATAGTGCGTAGATCCAGGGAAGAAAGGCAGAGTAGAAATAAAGATATAATCTATTATATAAATGGGTTCACGTCATGTGATGTATACCTCAAACAAAGAAAACATACAAAGCAGAAACACAATACTTGCCAACAGAAATAGGCCTCAAGCAAGGTACGTTTGTAGCAAAGAAACTCCCCCCCCCCAAAAAAACCTAAAAGGCCCCCAAAACAACGAATAAAAATAAAACTACATTTACCAGCATCCTCCGTGGCAGCCAAAGACTCACCCAGCCTCTACATTCTGAACAACATGATTGGCTGCCAATAAGGGCGGATTTGCATAACTGCTGCACTGGCCAGCCAACATGAAAATTCCGATCCATAATAAACTGCCAAAACAGAATAAGGAAAAGGCCTGAGCCAAACCCCAACACAAACACCCAAATCACTTCCAACCTAAAATTTACACCCCAAAAAATCACAGACCACGCCCAAAATTGACAGTAAGGCTTCATTAACTTGATTTCCCTAACTAGCCCTCACTTACTGGGAAGCTGTTTACGCTCTAAATTGACAGTAAGACTTCATTAACTTGATTTCCCTAACTAGCCCTCACTTACTGGGAAGCTGTTTACGCTCTGAATTGACAGTAAGACTTCATTAACTTGATTCTCCGACTAGGCCTCAGCTCATTGGACATTGTGTATGGCCTGAATTGACAGTAAGGCTTCATTAACTTGCTGTTCCTAACTAGGCCTCAGCTCATGGGACATTGTGTATGGCCTGAATTTACAGTAACCTACCTTGGCACACAGAGCCCCGACCATGCATGATGGGACTTGAAGTACCACCATGGAAAATGGGATTTGTAGTACTTCAAAACCCATCATTCCCCACAGACCACTGTGGCCCAGAACCAAGACCAATAAAGACCCAACTTGGCACACCATGCCCCCCATGACCCACACTCCATCCAACTGCAGTTTAGAGGAGGGCACACCGTGGATGATTGAACTTTCTCGCATCTCCTAAAAAGGGCACGGCAACGCGTGCTGGGTACAGCTAGTAACAAATAAAGAAATAATAATAATATTAATACACTTTATTTATATTCCGCTCTTCTCACCCCAAAGGGGACTCAGAGTGGATTACATCGCACATACGGCAGACAATCCCTGCTGGTTTTACATACAATTACATACAACAATTACATACAAGTACAATTTTAGAAGGATTTTTCTTCTTCTGGCTGCGTCACATGTTGCGATTGCGTCATTACGTTGCTTCATCCTCATGATGGAGAGCCTCTGTTTTCTGTAATCCACCTTCCAACTTTATTCAGACGTTGCAAAGTCCTTTCTTTGTAAAAATCCTTCCCCGCTTGGCGGTTCCCAGTTTATCTATTGACAGCTGGGCTGTTTTCGAACTGTTTTGTTTATTTATTTATTATTCACTCTTATATACCGCTCCTTCCGGAAGGCTCGGGGCGGTTTACATGGTACACATACAATATTACAGTAACAGTTTAATGCATCATACAAAAACATAAAACATAAAAGCAAGAAAGCATAAAATACAACTATCCCGAAGCAAAACATCTACAGTAATCGCGAATTAACGCTGAACTTATGTCAGATTTCATGGGCCGGTGAGGTTAAAAGCTTGTTTGAACAAGAAAGTCTTACAAGCTCTCCAAAACGGGGCTAAGTCGGTGATAGCGCGAACCTCATCCGGCATAGAGTTCCAGAGGGAAGGTGCAGCCACGTAGAAGGCTCTCGATCTCGTTGTTGATAACCTACAGGAGTGGATCGACGGGACAGCTAGAAGATTTTGTTCTTCTGAGCGTAGTGATCTCGGGGGAACATATGGGGTGAGACGGTCCCTCAGGTACACTGGCCCTAAGCCATACAAGGCCTTAAAGGTCAACACCAGCACCTTGAAAACAATCCGGTGCTCTATTGGTAGCCAGTGCAGTTGCTGCAAGATGGGTGTTATATGCTCTCGGACTGACGCTCCCGCCAGAAGTCGAGCAGCAGCATTCTGCACTAGCTTGAGTTTCCGGATTGTTGCCAAGGGAAGGCCTATGTAGAGGGTGTTACAGTAGTCCAGCCTCGAGATGACCGTCGCCTGGATCACCGTAGCCAGGTCGCCCCTGGACAAGTAAGGAGCCAGCCGCCTAGCCTGCCGCAGATAGTAAAATGCGGTCTTGCATACCGTGGAGATTTGTGTCTCCATCGATAGCGATGGGTCCAAATGGACCCCCAAGCTCTTTACGGAGGATGATGGGCTTAGAGGCTCGCCATCTAGGGTAGGCAGCCGGCAACCACTCAATCCAGGGGAACCCAGCCACAAGATCTCTGTCTTCGACGGGTTAACCTTCATTCGGCTAGCCCGCAGCCATCCAGTCACGGCTTCAAGGCATTGTTGGGTGAACAGTGGACAAGGCTCACAGCTGGGTGTCCAGACCAGCCCGGGAATTGAACATGCAACCTTCTGATTGCAAGCACAGCAGTTGTTACCACTGTGCTATCTCTCCAACAACAAGAACAAATGGAGGAGAGTAGGAAGGTCCTAGCTCACATCAGATCCATTTATTTCCAACCCAGTTAATTGTGGGTTGTTGTGAGTTTTCCGGGCTGTCTGGCCATGTTCGAGAAGCATTCTCTCCTGACGTTTTGCCCACATCTATGGCAGGCATCCTCAGAGGTTGTGAGGTCTGTTGGGAACTAGGAAAATGGTTTTTTAAAAAAATATCTGTGGAAGGTCCAGGGTGGGAGAAAGATTTTTCCAGGCAGGAAACAACCAGTGCCAGCTAACACCTCAGGACAGTAAACAAAAAATCAGGACACTAAACAAAGAACAACACTCAGAAAACAGGGGAATTCCTGACATGATGCAATCAGGGGCAGCTAACACCTGCCAACATAGGATGCCTCCAGACAGGAAGTAGCCATGCTTTGTCAAGCAGACAAGAGTTCTTTCTCTCACCCTGGACATGCTTCTGGAACATGGCCATAGAGTCTGAAAAACTCACAACAACCCAGTGATTCTAGCCATGAAAGCCTTCAACAACACCAGTTAATTTGTTTTCTGAGTGATGAATGGGAAAGAAAGGGATGCACTGACCCACCAGCAGAATCTTAATAGAAAACAGCAGGATATTAATTGAAACCAGCACAGAGTTAATTGTTCACATGTGTATGAAAGACATGATCTAAATGTGATAAAATACACCGCTGGGGAGGTTGTGGGTAAAGCGCTGGGGAGGATATTTAGTTTTAATTGCATTTTTTATTTTAACTGTATTTCAACGTGTATCCATGACACAAATACTTAATTGTTTATATTTTTATTTGCTATGTTTTTAAATTTATTGGGTGTTGTCATCATCTTAAATTTATTGGGTTGGAAGGTGCCTTGCGTTCCGTATGGAGAAAAAGAGGGGAAGAAATAATAATAAGAGTAATAATCGTATTATTAATAATAATAATCAGAAATTAAAGTTCTCAATATTTAACTCTCAATATTCAACAGGCAACGATAATGAAGTGGAAAAGAAAGGCGAACAAGTGTAAGTTGATTTTTAATTTTTCTATCTGTATCTCACTGTTGCAAATTGCTCCTGGCAAGTTAATACTGTTAAGAGTATGTAAAAGAGTATGAGCAAAATTTTCTCTATGGTTTTTTTTTGTAGAAGTATACTGAGACATATTGTTAACCTCTTCCCAGTCTGATTGGTTTAGGCCAGGGCTGCCCAGGAAGTCGATCGCGATCGACCAGTTGATCCTGGGACCGAAGCAGGTTGATCTAAGCTGGATGGGGTGCTTCTCAGAGGGGGCAGAGCCAGGTCACACCAAGCCCCACCCCCTCCCCAGCTTCGGCACTCCCAGCAGCTTTTCCAGCCTTGAGGAGGGCAGGGCCAAGCCAGCCTTGTGCTAGCTATGCCACCACTGGCTTGGCACTGCCATCCTCAAGCCTGGAGAAGCTGCTGGGAACATTCCAAAGCCAGAGGGAGGAGCGGAGCTTGGTGCAGCCTGGATCCGCCCCTGTAAATTTTCCACTGGGAAGTACATTGGGTGCAGCTTCTCCAGGCTTGAGGATGGCAATGCCAAGCTCTCCAGGCTTGAGGAGGTAGGTAGATCTTTCTGACTTGGTTTTATTATAATTAGCTTGCATGCTGAAAAAGTGTGGGCACCCCTGGTTTAGGCCATTGCTAAAGTATGCACGTGCTTGCTTCTTTGAGATATTGTTCAGCACAAGATTTATTTCATTTTATTTCTTCGAATTTATCTACCGCCCCCCCCCCCCCCCGGTGGCTCGGGGCGGCTAACAGCAGATCAATCATCACATAATACTTTAATACTGACTAGCGCTACAGTAGATTCTTGCTTATCCAACTGAACCAGTCTGGCAGAACATTGGATAAGCAAAAATAGTGGATAATAAGGAAGGATTAAGGAAAAGCCTATTAAACATCAAATTATGCTATGATTTTACAAATTAAGCACCAAAACATCATGTTTTACAACAAATTGACAGAAAAAGCAGTTCAGTACAGGGTAACATTATGTAGTAATTACTGTATTTACGAATTTAACACTAAAGCATTGCAGTGTATTGAAACAGTTGTGGATCCGGGTGGGAGGCAGGCTATGTTGGATAATACAGAACATTGGATGAGCAAAGATTGGATAAGCGAGACTCTACTGTATTTAAAAATCCACTAAAATCAGGACAATAAATGAAGAACAACACTAAAAAAAACAGGGGAAGTCTTGACAAGAATTAATCAAGGCCAACTATACCTCCCAACAAAGGATTCCCCAGGGCAGGAAGCAGCCAGGCTTTGAAGCTTCAAGGCCATTCAATGCTAATCAAGGTGGCCAATTGCAACATTCACATTCATACATATGAGAGTTCTTTCTCCCACCTTGGAAATTCCACAGATATATAACCCTAACTTGTTGAATTTCCAGCAGGCCTCACAACCTCTGAGGATGCCTGACATAGATGTGGGCCAAACATCAGGAGAGAATGCTTCTGGAACATGGCCATACAGCCCGGAAAACTCACAGCAACCCAGTGATTCCAGCCATGAAAACCTTTGACAACATAATTTATTTAAAACTTTTGTACCCCAACCTTCTCACCTCTATTGAGGGACTCAGACCGGCATAACAGCAAAAATTCAATGCCATACAATTTAAAACCAACTAGAACAACATATTAAAATACATAAAAACCCAGCATAAAACCCCATCGCCATTAAAACAATTCCACTCGATCTGTAAACGTGATCATACATTCAGACAATAGCCAATCTCAGCCTATTCTGGGAAGGCTTGGTTCTACATCCAGGTCTTCACCAGCCTCCTAAAGGACAACAGAGAGAGGGCAGATCTAGCATCACTTGGTAGAGAGTTCCACAGCCGAGGGGCCACCACAGAGAAGGCCCTGTCTCTCGTCCCCACCAGCCGCGCTTGTGAAGCCGGTGGGACCGAGAGCAGGGCTTCTCCGGAGGATCTTAATGTTCTTGATGGTTCGTAGGGGAGAATCCGTTCGGACTGGTAAACTGGGCCAGAACTGTATAGGGTTTTGTAGGTTAAAACCAGCACTTTGAATTGTGCTTGGAAGCTAATTGGCAGCCAGTGGAGCTGGCGCAGCAAGAGAGTTGTATGCTCCCTGTGCCCCGCTCCTGTTAGTAACCTGGCTGCCGAATGTTGGACCAATTGCAGCTTCCGAGCAGTCTTCAGAGGCTACCCCACGTAGAGAGCGTTGCAGTAGTCTATTCGAGACGTAACCAGAGCGTGGATCACCATGGCCAAGTCAGACTTCCCAAGGTATGGGCGCAGCTGACGCTCAAGCTTTAACTGTGCAAAAGCTCTCCCGGCCACCGCCGAGACCTGGGGTTCCATGCTCAGCGATGAATCCAGGATCACTCCCAGGCTGTGAACCTTTGTGCCGAACAATATCACAATACTTGGTTCCACGACCATTGCTGTTGTTTTTCTTTTAATTTCACCTTTCCCCTGCCTGTCCTAAAGGAAATCTTGGATTGTATTAAGCTTAAAAGTCTAATTCTCCTTTTAAAAAATCTCAATAATCGTCGTAATTTTGTTTGCATTGTTTTCTAGTAAGCTTCTGTCTCAGATCTATGCTGCTGTTGTCGAAGCTGTCCTGGCGGGTATCGACTCCTATTCAAAAACACCCAATGCCAATAAGGTATTAATATTCCTTTTCATTATAAATATTGCGATGCTTGCTGGCTCTGATATCAAATCAGATAAACCGACCAACACTTTCCTTATTTGCCAAAGACTTACAGTATGATAAGGGGTCATTTCTGAAGCAAATTGGAGCCCAAACACTCTGGGTCCCTCTTCTTCAGATCTGTGCCATTTTTGTGTTGCCGTGTTCCATATGATCCATATGTCAACATTGGAGATGCCCTGATGTCCCCCTTCTTCTCGGTTTCTCTTTGCAGGCAAAGGAAGCAGCAGAGCAAACATTCTCCAATATGCTTGACGGCTTTCAACTTACATATTTTAAAGTCCCACTTCGGTATGTTTTTTTTATGAGATGTTTTTCAATGGATGGATCTCATAGTCATTCTTTGGGCCCTCCAGGTGTTTTAGACTTCAACTCCCACCATTCCTAACAGCCGGTAGAAAACAAGGCTGCTCCCTCACCTCCCTGTGATTTCCCTCCACATCAGGGGTCGGGAACCTATGGCTCGCGAGCCAGGTGTGGCTCTTTTGATGATTGCATCTGGCTCGCTTTTGAGAGGCTACGGTGTCTACAGGAGGACAAAATACCTCACTTGTCAAAGATGACAAGAGGAGAGCGCGAGAGGGGAATGCTGTAGGGAGCTGGGTTTCCGGCGTGTCTGGCTCTCAGCAGCCTTTGTCTCACTGAGTGAACTGAGGCGATGTTGTTGGCGAGCAAGAAAGTGGCAGCGGCAGTGGAGGAAGCAACGGCGATGGCTCCTCCGAGGCCCCCCTCGTGGCCCCGCTGCGGCTCTACTCTCTGCCCCACCTCAGGCCGCTCCAGGCTCCCTGGATAACGCGGAGGTCTCGGAACGAGCGCCCCGCAAAAAGGAGCCTGCCCGGTCCATGCTGCCTGCGGCCCTCTTTGAAGCAGCGCCCCCCGGACCTGCCACAGGAGCAGGGCCTGGCCTGGGCCCTGAGAGTGCTGGCATCACCAAGACCCCTGAAGGCCGCCGGACCAATCTCCTGAAGCAGGCCAAGGTTTTATTTATTTATTTATCGTGTCAGAGGTTTTTTTTTTTTAAAAAAAAACACCCCACAGCATTTGAAAACTTGGCATTATATTAAACTACACATCCCCTGCCACGCGTTGTACACTAACATTTAGTTGAATTCAGTCTTAAAATATATTACGTATATATATTATATGGCTCTCGCTGAAATAAATTTCCAACTATTTTGCTTTCATGGCTCTCTGAATCATAAAGGTTCCCGACCCCTGCTCCACATATTTATGCATGGTGGCGGTGTATAAATGATGATGATGATGATTAACTGCTGTTGAAAAAACTGTCACTGGACCCCACTCAATTCGTCAACTATTGGCCAGTTTCCAATCTCCCCTTCTTGGGCAAAGTCCTGGAACGTGTGGTGGCCTCACAACTCCAGGTATTCTTGAAAGACACGGATTATCTGGATCCGGCACAGTCTGGCTTTAGGCTGGGACATGGAGCTGAAACATCCTTAGTTGCCTTAGTGGATGATCTACGTCAGGAGCTAGACACGGGGAGTGTGTCCCTGTTGGTTCTGCTGGATACTGTCGACCACAGTATCCCTCTGGGACGCCTCACAGGAATGGGCCTTGGAGGTACTGTTTTGCAGTGGCTCCGGTCTTTCTTAGAGGGTTGTTCCCGGAAGGTGTTGCTGGGGGGCACCTGCTCAACCCCCCAACCTTTGCCTTGTGGGGTCCCGCAGGGTTCAGTACTGACCCCCATGTTGTTTAACATCCACATGAAGCCGCTGGGGAGATCATCCGGAATTTCGGGGTGCGGTGTCACCTGTACGCAGATGACATCCAACTCTATCACTCCTTCCCACCTGCTACTAAGGAGGCTGTTCAGGTCCTGAACTGGTGTTTGGCCGCTGTGATGGTCTGGATGGAGGCGAACAAATTGAAACTGAATCCAGGCAAGACAGATGTCCTCCTGGTCAGTCACAAGGCCGAACAGGTCATAGGGTTACATTCCCCCTGAAGGTTTGCAGCTTGGGTGTGATCCTGGACTCATCGCTGAGCATGGAACACCAGGTTTCTGTGGTGACCAGGGGAGCATTTGCACAGTTAAAGCTTGTGCGCCAGCTGCGCCCGTACCTTGGGAGGTCTGACTTGGTCAAGGTAGTCCACGCTGTGGTTACATCCCGTATAGACTACTGCAACGTGCTCTATGTGGGATTGCCTTTGAAGACTGTTTGGAAGCTTCAAATGGTCCAGCAGGTGGCAGCCAGGTTACTAATGGGAGCTGTGCTCAGGGAGTATACAACTCCTCTGCTGCACCAGCTCCACTGGCAGCCAGTTTGCTACCTGGCAAAATTCAAAGTGCTGACTTTAGCCTATAAAGCCCTAAATGGTTCTGGCCCAGCTTACCTGTCCGAACGTATCTCTCCTTATGAACCATCTTAAGAACTATCTAGGAATTTAAGATCGGCTGGGGAGGCTCTGCTCTTGATCCCACCTTCCTCACAAGCGTTCCTGGCAGGGACGAGAGACAGGGCCTTCTAAGTGGTGGTCCCTTGGCTGTGGAACTCCCTCCCTAGGGATATTAGATCAGCCCCCTCCCTTCTGTCCTTCCGAAAAAGAGTAAAAACTTGGCTTTTTGAACAAGCGTTTGGAAGTGCAGTGGAATAGGTAATTATGAAATGGGTAGAATGAACATGGAATGGCTGGACGATGTTGCTGGTTAATATATATGCATTTTTAAAATTGAGTTGCATGTTTTTAACTGTATTTTTATGAATGTATGGCATTAAAATGGCTATTTTTGTGAGCCGCCTTGAGTCACCGAAAGGCTGAGAAAGGCGGGCTACAAATGGCGCAAATAAATAAATATTATCTGTTGGGGATGCTTTGTGTGTTCCTTAGGAACACATGCAGGAGGTTGGACTGGGAGGCCTTTGGAGGTCTCCTCCAACTTTAGGATTTTATGATTCAACCTTGCTTCTGTGATGCTGTCTGTCATCCTAATGACTACAATCCTTTTCCCGTCTGCTTCCTTATAGTGCAAGAACAGACTTTCGGATTCAAGCTGTGAACAACCATGGAAGGTCAGCTTTCCCTCGGCTTTCTCTTTCACAGTTTTTTTTAACTCCCTTTCACCTGATAGCTTCAAAGAAATAGATTCAATCTGTCAAAGAAAAGTGGCACCATATGAATGAAGTATTTCTGCCAGAATATCTATAGTTGCAAGATGGCTCATGTTTCCAACTACTTAGTCCTAGAAAGTGTAGCAGAAGTACTCCAAAATAGGTCAAAGTCAGTGGGGCAACGAAAGGTTACAAGCTATAGATCAGGCATGGGCAAACTTGGGCCCTCCAGGTGTTTTGGACTCCAATTCCAATCAGGGCCGGACCTAGGTAATTTTAAATGGTAAGCGAACAGTATTTTGGCACCCCCCAACCAATCACTGAGATATATATATATATATGGAGTGGGTGCATAGACAAATTTGGGCCCTCCAGGTATTTTGAACTTCCTACTGGCTGTTTGGAATTGTGGGAGTTGAAGTCCAAAACACATGGAGGGCTGAAGTTAGCCCATGCCATATATATATATATATATATATATATATATTCCTTCCCACCATTTTCCCTGCTCTATTCCTATTCTCTTTGAGTGTGTGTGTGTCTATATCTATATCCCTTCCTTCCTTCTCAGCCCTATACCCCAGAATATCAAGGCAGAACATCCCACATTATCTGAGTTTGGACTCAGATATTCAAAGCAGATATTGTGGGATATAGGGCTCTGTGGAAGGGCCCTCACCCTTTTCCCTCCCCTCTTCCTATTCTTTGTGTGGGTCTGTACATTCCCCATCCTTCCTTCCTCCTCACTCTTTTCCTTGCCCCCTTCCTATTCTCTTTCCCCTTCTTACCTTCCCCTTCCTCACTTCTCACCCTTTTCCCTCCCCTCTTCCTATTATCTTTTTGTGTGTATGTATAAATATGTGTGTATCAGGTCTAGGCTAATTCTGGGAGCAAGGGCCCGGGGGTTGGGCTAGGTGCCCTCTGGCTGGCAGGCTCATCTGGCTGCTCAGTCCTGCTCCCGGCCCCCAGGTATGGGCGCCCACGTGGCCTCCTCCCTCGCCCTCGTGCACCGGCGGCAGCAGCGACAACCTCCAACCGCCTCTGCCTCCTTCTCTCTTGCCCTGCGCAAGGCATCCCCGGCGGGGGCAGGGGGGAAGGTGCGCAGAGTGAGGAATGAGACTCGTGCAGGGCGCAGGGCAAGGCAGGGAGAAGGGAAAGGCGCGCGCCTCTGCCTCCTCTCTCGCCCTGCGCGAGCCCTCCTCCCATCCTGCCGGCACTCCTGGGGGCGTGGCGCCTGGCCCTGGATGCGTCCTTTGGCCACATGGCGCCCTGAGGTGGCCGCTTAATTTGCCTCCACTAAGATCCGCCCCTGATTCCAATATAGTTGCCCTCCACTTTCCTAAGTCTTCTTCTTTTTGTTGTTGTTGTTGATCAGTTTACTTTCCTTCTATGTTGTTCTTCTTAACTATGAACACTTTTGTCTGGCAGATGGACTCTATCAAACTGTAAAGAGAGACGGTTAAAAACATGTGTTTACCTTTTTCCCTCCAGGATTATTCCACTGGATAATGAGGATAGTCTCTATTTAGTGAAAACGGTGAGTGTAAATGGTCTGTGGAGTCATACACATACTTCCCCCTCGAAGCGAACACATGTTTGCAGTTTCCCACTGGAATGCCTTGGAGGCTTATTGCTGTTTTCTGAAATGCTGGGAAGGTTTTCCAAATTGGAAGGGGAAAAGCTGTTAGAAAAAGCCTCTTGGGAGTTTGAGGCAGGTCTAGGTGGAAAGTGCCAGGCTGCGGATTTAGAAACGTAATCTCTGTAAGAGCTGAACATTAGTACCAAGCTCAAAAAAAAGAATTCCTGCAGGCAAAAGGTGTTCCTGGCTACGTTGACCTTGTGGAACCAGTAAATGGCTTTTTTGGCATGGGGCAGTGGGATTTTTTTTTTAGAATAACTCAATGACGTAATGCATGCTTTCCACAAAGAAGGTTCCAACCTCAGCTCTTGGCAATCATTAGCTTAAAAGGACCAAGTAGCAAGGAATAGGAAGGTGAGGCCGCGGACCATATTTTAGTTCTTGCGGACCACTGGTAATCCACGGACCACAGGTTGAGCACAACTGGGTTAAACCTTTGTGCCGGCAGGACTGCTGACCGAAAGGTTGGCGGTTTGGGGAGTGGGCTTAGCTTCCATCTAACATACTGTATGTGATTGATATCAATACGTCATCAAACTCACTGTGTTCACTGTCGATATAACAATGTGGAACGACGATAGAGGAAAATCCGGTTTAAACAGTCAGTTTTAAATAGTCCAGGGTAGTCCATGTATCAAAAGCCCAATTTCAAATAGTCCATTGTACTCCATATATAGTCCATACACAAGTTGTGCAATAAATATCCAATCACCCAAAGCAACACAATCACAGGCTGAACAAGCTTGACATACAAAACATATCAGAAGCAACTTGCAGTTTCCCAAGTTGCTCCTGACACGAAAAAAGCATCGAGATTGCCACAGTACTGACAAATCTAAAATTGGAGAGGTCATTTAGCCAAAAAGGTGAGCATTAGATTCGAGTAAATACAGTATTAAAGTTCCTTTTTTAAATAACAGGATGAAACCAGAGGTGATTCAGAGCATTTGGAGACCAACCCTCCTCTAACCAAATTATGACCATGGGGTATCCTGGGGATATTTTTGCACAGCTCTGCTATAGAAGAAACTATCCTTCAAAGGGGGCTCCCAGCTAAAACTTCAAAAGTATCCCAGCCCTAAGGCTCCTGGCCTTAGCCATGCTTGCAATACTAGATGCTACTAGATGAGTATAGCATCTAGTATTGCAACCATGGCTAAGGCCAGGAGCCTTAGGGCTGGGATACTTTTGAAGCTTTAGCTGGGAGCCCCCTTTGAGCCCCCCTCTGTCCAAAGCAGCATTCTGCTGGCCACCAAAATGTTGTACAAGGTCATTTCCTGAATTGGGAAATGCTGGGTCTTGGGAATGGAAACTTGAGAAAACTCCCTTGTTTCTCTCCCCCCCCCCCTGCCCTCTGCTTTTCTGCAGGTCTCCATGACTATATACGACATTCCTGACCTGCTGGGTGGAAGGGGCTGCCTGGGATCGGTTGTCTTCTCCGAATCCTTTCTGGTGTCACAGATCCCTGTGAAGGAAAAAGGTACGTTAACTGGTTAACAGGTCATTCACTAGGTTCCCCCGTGTGGCTCTGATATTTTTGCTCACCGTTTTTGTGATCATTTTGACCCCATGGGGTGAGACCTTGCGTGGAGCACCAGATTGAGGGAGATCCTCAGTGGTCTTGTGTATCTTCCATTTTCTAGTTATTGCTCACACAGTTGATTTCTTCACACCAAGCCGCTTGCCTATCGCAGATTCAGTCTTCCCAGTTTGGTGCAGGGCGACAATTTTGTTTCTGGTGTCCTTCGACAGCTTTTTGGCCTTCAACAGAGTGGAGTTTGGGGAGTGACTGCTTGAGGTTGTGGACAGGGTGTCTTTGATACTGATAACAAGTTCAAATAGATGCCATTACTACAGGTGGAGGACAGAGGAGCCTGTCTGTGAGACCCTGAAATCTTGCTTGTTTGTAGGTGACCAAATACTGCCAGTTGTCCGTCCGTCCGTCCCCCCCCCATTATCACAATCATGCCCGGTGGGGACAAGGGACAGGGCCTTTTCTGTGGTGGCCCCTTGGCTGTGGAACTCCCACCCAACTGAAATTAGGTCTGCTGCATCCTTCTTGACCTTTCGGAAACAAGTGAAATCCTGGCTGTGGGATCAGGCCTTTGCAGATTAAGTTGACTTGCTGACATGATGGCTTTTATGGAATTCACGGACTACTCCTTGGATGATTATTTAAACCGGCAACTGTTGACTGCTTGATTGTTTTATACTGCCTTATTGCTATATTGCTGTTTAAATTGTATATTTAAGTTTTTGGTAATGGGCACCATGTCCATGGGGTGCCGGTTTGTTAGCCGCCCTGAGTCCCCCTGCGGAGGTTGAGATAGGACAGGATATAAATGTCCAAATTTATTTTCTACCATAATTTGCAAATAAATTTGTTAAATTTGTCCAGAAAATTCATTAAATTCATCCAGAAAATGATATTGTTGTTAAAAATCAGACAATGACATTTTAAGGATGTGTTTTCTCGTGTTGTCTCTCATAGTTGAGGTCTACCTATGACAGGGGTGGGCAACTAGTTTTTCCAAGGGGCCACATGAGAGCAAAAAAATATTATGCAGGGCTGCACCTAAAGGCGGAACTACATGCTAATCTACATAATTTATTTATTTCACTTACTATATTTACCATATATTACACATCATTAATATTAACATATTAATATATCAAGAAATATTCATATATTATTAGTATTATTATAATTATTATATTATAGTACAGGGGTGGGCAATAATATCCATGAAGCAATTAAATTTATATTATATCTCCCAGAACACAATTATATCAATACAATCAATTTAATATTATATCTCCCAGAACACAATCTTTCTTTCCTCCTTTGGAAGAGGAGGTCCGAGCAGCGCTTCGCCTGGCGAAGCCAGGTAGCGATGGCAGCGCTGCTTACCGGGCGAAAAAGGGAGGCCTGGGCAGGTAGAAAGCCACGCGTGGCTTTGTTTATGGCAAAAGCAAGCAAGTGAGGCGAACGCGGGGTCCCCTTCCTCTCACGCACTCTTGAAAACAAACTCCGGAGGATGCCCCGCCCCCTGAGCGTCTCCCGTGATGACGTCGCAGCCGGCATCCCAAACACGCTCAGGGGCGGCTTCCTCCGCAGTTCGTTGGCAACGTGAACGAGAGGAAGGGGACCCGTCGCCTCCTATGCTTGTTTTTCGCCAGATACAAATCAAAAGCAAGCATAGGAGGCGAACGCGAGGTCCCTACCTCTCGTTCACGTTGCCAAACAAACTGCGGAGGAAGCGCCGCCCCTGAGCGTGTTTGGGGATGCTGGCTGCGACGTCATCACGGGAGACGCTCAGGGGGCGGGGCGTCCTCCGCAGTTTGTTTTCAAGCGTGCGTGAGAGGAAGGAGACCCTGCGTTCGCCTCCCTTGCTTGCTTTTGCCGTAAACAAAGCCACGCATGGCTTTCTACCTGCCCTGGCCTCCCTTTTTCGCCCGGTCAGCAGCGCTGCAACCGGCTCCCTCTCTCCCCGGTAAGCAGTGCTGCCCAAGGCCCTCGGGCTGGATGGGAGCCCCAAGGGGCCGCATCCGGCCCCCGGGCCGCCAAATGCCCATCCCTGACCTATGATGTCAATTACAGGCCTCTCTCATCTTTTTAAGTGGGAGAACTTGTACAATTGGTATCTGTACAAGTAAATACTGTCAATACTTCCCCCCCCCACTGTAAATAGGTCGTCCGGGTGGGGGGGAGTGCCAGTTGCCTATGCTGGATGGCGAGGCATTACGCCCGTCATCGCTAGTAAAAAGCTTAGGGGTCCAATTGGATCCATTGCTGTCCATGGAGACCCAGGTTTCCACAGTCACCAAAATCGCATTTTTCCATCTGCGTCAAGCGAGGTGACTGGCGCCCTACCTCTCCGTGAACGACCTGGCCACAGTGATCCAGACGACGGTCATCTCGAGATTGGATTACTGTAACGCCCTGTACATTGGCCTACCCTTGGGGTTGATCCGGAAGCTCAAGTTAGTGCAGAATGCCGCGGCACGTCTTCTCGCCAGGGCTCCGGCGAGATGCCGCATTACACCAATACTTCGACAGCTGCATTGGCTGCCTATCGAGCACCGGATCTCCTTCAAGGTGCTGGTACTAACCTTTAAGGCCTTGTATGGTCTTGGGCCAGTGTACCTAAGGGACCGCCTCTCCCCATACTGCCCCCAGAGATCCTTACACTCCGGTGAACAAAATCTCCTCAATGTCCCCTCCATCGGACAATACCATCTTTCCTCAACAAGACTAAAGGCATTCTCGGTGGTGGCACCAACGTTGCGGAATGCCCTTTCTGAGGAAGTCAGAGGAATTGGAGAACTGTCTTCTTTTCGCCGAGCCTGCAAGTCGGCTCTCTTTTGCTTGGCTTTCCCAGCCGAGTAATTGCTTTGCTTACTGCCTAGTCTAGTTTAGAAATATTTTAGTATTAGTAACAATTTTAGATTAATTTTGGTGTCTATTTGTTTGTTTTATACCAGGGCTGTCCAACTTCTACCGGCCCAGGGGCCTGAATTCCGGTCACTGATGACCTGGGGGGCCGTAGGGTCTGCCCCTGGCTCCGCCTCCGCCCCTGGCTCTGCCCTCTCCCCCAGCTCCGCCCCCGCCCCTGCATGCATACAGTCAAATATAATCTTTTACTGAGATAAAATGCAGGGTGGGCATTCAAAAGGGGCATCCATACAGTCAAATATAATCTTTTACTGAGATAAAATGCAGGGTGGGCATTCAAAAGGGGCATCCATACAGTCAAATATAATCTTTTACTGAAATAAAATGCAGGGATAAGATATTACATTATTTTAATTTAATATTAAATATATTTAATTCCATCCTCCCTTCTCCCCTTATTTTAATTTAATAATAAATATATTTAACTCCATCCTCCCCTCTCCCTTTATTTTAATTTAATATTAAATATATTTAATTCCATCCTCCCCTCTCTGTGGGCCTCAGCAATCCAGTAGTAGAGTAGCCGAAGAGTATCGCGAGAATACACAATCCACATGGGATTTCGCTGTCAACGCCGGCGTGATCTCGCATTGACAGCAAAATCCGTGTGGATTGCGTATTCTCGCGATACTTGCTCGAACCCGAAGTAGGTTTTTTTAAAAAATATATTTTTCATTTTTTATTTTTTATTTAAAAGCTTAGGGGGTCGGAGGGAAGGGGCTGGGGGGCCATATACGCCCCCAGGGCCGCCAGTTGGACATTTTAAGCTGTTTTATACTGTATGTTATACTGCTTGTTTACACTGCTGTAAACAAGCTTCTAGAGGGAGCAGTCTAGAAGCTGAAAAAATAAATAAATAAACAAACAAATTGTGGTTTACTATAAAATCCTAAGCCTGGGAGACTGCAAGAGAAACTGGAATAGAGCGCAGGGCCTTTTCATGGAAATGCTGAGCATGGTTTCAGATTATATATGAACGGATGATGAAATGTTTCACATGCTTGCAAATGGCCTCGTTCCAAACTGCTGAAAGGAGTAAAAGCAAGACCTTCTTTCCTAACTGATACTGGCAGATGGCTCCGTTCCAGAATGAAGACATCACTTTCCCACTTATTAGGAGAGGCATTAATCCCTTACTTTGCTTTCACAGGCTTTGCCAAGCAAACAAAAATTAGATTATTGTAATTACTTCAGAAGCAGGGAGGTGGTTTTAAGGAGTTCCTTGCTTCAGTGCGGCGGCATTTCAGCCAGCAGATCCAAGCTCTCATTCCGGCCACTGCTTTGATTTCAGAGGTTTTGGAACAGCTCCAAAGCTTGACTATTACAGTTGGCTGGACCTGAAATATATGAACTGCTAATTATGTTGCTCGGGCGAGGAAAATACTCTCCCAAGAGAGACAGCTCCGCTTTGCCACGGACATTGTTTGTCCAGAGAAGGCACGGTCAGTTTCCTGTCCTTTTCTATATCCTCTCCCTTGAGAAAGAGCTCTGTGGAGGCAAACAGCACTTTTTCTGCTTGTGTTTCATCAACATAGGAATTATTCCTAATCCTCTCTTAAGTACAGCACCCATTCCATGCTTCAGAAGAAAGCCTGGTAAAGACAGATCCTACACATCCTATAATATTTTGCAGAGAGCTCAGGAAGCTGGTTTTTTAAGACTACAATCCCCCGTAACACCCCCAACCAGATGCCTGCTAAGACCTTATAGTCTTTTATTACCTTTTGGAGCAAAACGAAGAATGTAAATATGCTACCTCCTTATATAATACAATATGACCCCCCGCCCCCCAAAAAATCACTCAGCTTTCTATCCTAGCCTTGGCTGGCTGTGCCCAGCGTTACTATGGTTACTCAGCCTCCCTGCATTCTGTGTGGGCCGATGTTGGCCAATGGGTTTAGCTGGCTGCCGCAGAGGATGCTGGGAAATGTAGGGTTTTTTGTATCGTTGTTTTGGGGGCCTTCTAGGTTTTGAGGGGGAAAGTTTCTTTGCTAAAAACCTTCCTTGTTTGAGGCCTATTTTTGTTGGCAAGTTTGGTGTCTCTGCCTTGGAATGTTTCTCTGTCTCTGTCAGTCGTTCGACGACGGGACCTCCTTTATATAATAGATGGCTCTCACTGAAATAAATGTCCAATTTTTTTGCTTTCATGGCTCTCTGAGTCAAAAAGGTTCCCGACCCCTGAGCTCTAGCCAAGCTTTTCAAGGGACTTCTAGTTTCATGTTTTCAACTGTTCAAGTTTCAAGAATCATTCTTGAGTGCTGTGTTTCTGTGTATTTATGCCGTCTTGTTGTGTCCTGATTCTTTTGCATTCCTGGCTTTTGATTCAACTCTTGTACCTTGGATTTTATGAAATTTTGAATGCTTTTGGACTTAGATGTTTCTTACTATTCTGTTGCTCTCCTTTTTCTATACTCTTCAATAAACTCCTTTGCTGGACTGGAGCGTGGTGGCTAAGTAAAGAGGTGCTCCTGCTTGCAATTTGCTAGGTTCTCCAGCATGACTTTGTAATCACTCCTGGCAGAAGCATCCTATAGAATGGCCTGGAGGACCTAGACCAGGCATGGGCAAACTTGGGCCCTCCAGGTGTTTTGGACTTCAACTCCCACATTCCTAACAGCCGGTAGGCTGTTAGGAATTGTGAGAGTTGAAGTCCAAAACACCTGGAGGGCCCAAGTTTGCCCACACCTGCACGAGAGGATTTGGAGATTCCTACAGAGGAATTCTCTTGCTTTGACTGTAAATTAGGTTTGAGAGATCTAAAAGGCCTGAAACCACCTTGCATCCGATTTGCTTTGTCTTTGCTGCAGATGGCAGCACCAGCACAGAAACCAGCTGCATCGTTTTGACTGCAGCCATCCCGAGATCCGTTTCTTGGCTGGTAAGTAGCACTTCTCTTCTATTAAAATCGAGATCGAACGCTGTTGCCAAACCGTTCTTGTGAGCCGGCTGAGCTCAAGGGAAAACGTTAAGATATTAGCTCCAGCTGCAACTGAACTAAATTCTTTACACCAATGTTATATCGAAGAAAGGAAATCAATACAATAAACAGGGGAAAAAGAGCCAGGTCAGGTTTTGTTCCGCCAAGATGATGGAGAAGTTAACTGGCAGAAACTGAAATAATAGGAAGAAAATTGGGCATGAAGTTGGAGAAATAGGCAAGCAAAGAAACTGTGTGTTCTGTGTTTCCAGCAAATGGAATTGGTGGAAGGCTTTCATTGCCGGAATCACTGGTTTATTGCGAGTTTTTTGGGTTGTACGGCCATATTCTAGAACGGGTGCTCAGGAAGTCGATCCCAAGCCCATATGAAGTCGATCCCAGCTGGATGGGGTGATTCTTCCCTGCACGCGCGCACTCGGGAAGGGGATCCTCCTTGCCTGCGCGCACGCGCTCTCTCAATCTCTTCGCTGCCTTCCTCCTTCCTGCTGGGAAGGGCTTGCTGTGCACGCAGGAAGCAGGAAGAGATGGCAACGGGAAGGGGATCTTCCTTGCCTGCCCACAAACGCTCTCTCCATCTCCTCGCCGCTGCGTTCGCTAAGCAGGAAGTCACCATCCCTTCCTGCTGCTGCGTGCGTGCGCAAACCCCTCCCAGCAGGATGCGCGCCCCTCCCATGGTGACTTCCTGCTTGGCAAACTCAGCGGCGAGGAAATGGAGAGAGCGTTCGTGGGATGGCAAGGAGCTTCCTGCTGCGTGCGTGCATGGGAGGGGCCTGCTGCGCACGCAGAAAGCAGGAAGGGATGGGGACTTCCTGCTTGGCGAACGCAATGGTGAGGAGATGGAGAGAGCATTCGTGGGCAGGCAAGGAAGAAGCCCTGCGCGGTGGCAGGAGCGTGTGCACGCGCACGCTCGTGCCAGGTAGATCTTTTCAACTTTGTTGTTCATATGGTAGCTCGCATGCTGAAAAAGTGTGATCACCCCTGTTCTAGAAGTATTCTTTCCTGACTTTTCACCTGCATCTGTGGCAGGCATCTTCAGAGGTTGTAGGAAAAGGCAGTTTATATATCTGTGGAATATTCAGGGTGGGAGAAAGAGCTCTTGCCTGTTGGAGGCAGGTGTGGATGTTTCAATTGGCCACCTTGGTTAGCATTTGATGGCCTGGCAGTTTTTAGGTGTGGCTTGTTACTGCCTGGGGGAATCCTTTGTTGAGAGGTGATTAGCTGTCCCTGATTGTTTCTTGTCTGCAGTTCCTCTGTGTTTATTTATTTATTTTTATTTACTTTATTTATATTTTGCTCTTCTCACCCCGAAGGGGACTCAGAGCGGATTACAGGTACACATACTTAGCAGACAATCCCTGCCGTTTCCACATACACAACATATAGACGAACAGAGGCAAACTCTGGCCACCAGGGGGAGCTGACGCACTCTTCATCTCTCAGCGTTCCCAGCGTCCCTTGTTGTTACTTCCACATTTCTCAGAGTTCCTGGAGTTCTTTAATGGCCTCATAATTCAGTCAAAATTTGCCTACCCCACTTAATGCGGTACCTTTATCTCCTACTTGACAGATGCAACTGTCTTTCGGGCCGCAAAGGCCGACAGCAGGCTATACTTAAAGGTCGAGCACCCACCTCGACCCGGGCAGGCTTCGAACTCATGACCTACTGGTCAGAGAGATCTTATGCAGCTGACACTTAGCCAGCTGCGCCACATTCCCGGTACTGTTTGAGTGCTGTTCTTTATTTACTGTTATAATTTTATAGTTTTTTAAATACTGGTAGCCAGATTTTTTTCATTTTCATGGTTTCCTCCTTTCTGTTGAAATTGTCCACATGCTTATGGATTTCAATATGTTTCGTCTGCAACGATGGCAGGCATCCTCAGAGGTTGTGAGGCCTCACTACCTCTGAGGATGCCTGCCATAGATGTAGGTGAAACATCAGGAGAGAATGCTTCTGGAACATGGCCATACAGTCCGAAAAACTCACTACAACCCATGGATATCACCAATGTTTTCATCTAATACATATAATATTATCTTTTTCAAAAAGTTGCCTAGAGACATTCTCTGTTTGTTGCTTTGATGGGGGAAGTATCTTTCTCGTTTTGACGTGCTGCCGTTCAAATCCCAAATCCCTTAAAACATTAGCATTTGTTGCTTATTTCATCAGTGCAGAGTTGAGAATGCTTTGTAATATTGATCTTGTTTGTGACAGTTCAGTGAAAGGGGCAATGATTTCATTTTATGCTTGAGTCTTTTAAGCCTCCTCCAGTAATTTCTGTCACTCCTTGGGGGAATGTTCAAAGCATTTCTCACACATGATCATGTTAAGCTCGCCAGCATTACCAGATTATACAAGACAAGCCATTCTACACTGTGGTTCTAGACTGCAGGGATTGCGAATCATATGTACACTTTTTGCAGCAATTCGGATAACACTAATGATTGCTGTATTTGAAATACAGTAGTGTCTCACTTATCCAACATAAATGGGCCAGCAGAACGAAAATGTTGGCTAATAAGGAGGGAAATGTTGGAAAAGCCTATTAAACACCAAATTACGTTATGATTTTCCAAATTAAGCCCCAAAACATCATGTTTTACAACAAATAGACAGCAAAAAGCAATTAAATACACAATAACGTTATGTAGTAATTACTATATTTATGAATTTAGCACCAAAACATTGCAATGTATTGAAACATCTGTGGATCTGGGTAAGAGGCAGACTGCATTGGATAATACAGAATGTTGGATGAGCGAAGGTTGGATAAGCAAGACTCTAGTGCAGGGGTGCTCACACTTTTTCAGCATGGGAGCTACTGATTAAAAAACCAAGTCCTAAAGATCACCTACCCAGAAATGTAAAATGTATAACTATTTTCTTATTTATTTATTTATATTTATTATTCATTTTTATGTACCACTCCTTCCAGCAGGCTCAGGGCAGTTTACATAAAATGAAGTTATAAAACATCAACATTTCAATTTAATAACAACAATATAAAACAGAGCATAAAAATACATCCAGCCACCCCATTTCTCCCACACTGCCATATTACCACACATATTATCAGCCAGAAAGTAAGAAGAGAGGCTTTTGAACTGCAAGGCCATTTAATACTCAGCAAGGTAAACAAAGGGGCATGCAAAAATATATCCAACCACCCCATTTCTCCCACATTTCCATATTCCCCAACATATATTTCTCAAGGAACAAAGCAAGCAGAGAGGCTTTGGAGTTAAAAGGCCATTTTTAAACATTAAAAATAAACAAAGAGACATGCCACAGAACACTCTAGCACCCACCCCAAAGTAAAAAGACCAACCTTTGAGATGCGGTAAGGAAATGACCCCAAAGCGTCCTTCTTCTCCTCCTCCGTCGTTGCTCCTATTTCCCCTCCCCCAGCATGCGTGCCACCTCCAAAAGCTCACGAGAAGTCCGAGGGGCAGAATGGCCGCTTCTGTGCACACGCGCGGGGCCAGCCATGCATCGCGTCATCCAGGCTGGCCCCCTTTGATCTCCTACGACTCTGAGTGGCTGGAGAAGGACGGAGGGAGGAGGAGGAATCCAAAAGAGGGGGCCCATTCTGCCTCTTGGACTCTGGAGTTTTTGGAGGCGGCGCGCAAGCAGGGAGCGGGGAGGAGCAACGGCGGAGGACTTCTTTGCAGCATGCAGGGGCATGTGAAGAGGACCAACAGCAAAAAACCTGGTCAGGGGCCTGAAGATCACCAGGATGAGGCCTGAAGATCACCCTGGTGATCCCGTTCACCATTCTGAGCACCCCTGCTCTAGTGTATGAGTTACAAAAAGAAGCCATGCACTTCTGGAGAATGAACTTGCGTTCCATTACATTGTTCCATCATGATTGCATACAAAGCGCTATCGCAAAGGAAGTAAACTAATTTTTGGTTTGGTTATAGGTTGAAGATAATGAAGTGAAGCTTTCAGAGAAGGCCCAGCAGATCTTGAAGGTTTGTACTCATGTTTTCACACATTTACATTCAATTCTAGGAATCTCTGGATCCTCCACCACAACTCTGTGATCAACCTCAGACAGAAGTTGACTATAGTCATGTTGTAGGACAGGGCTGTCCAACTTCTGCCAGACCAAGGGCCGGACTTCTGGTGAGTGATCACCTGGGGGGACACGGCCCACGCCCATGCCCTCAGCCGCCATTTTTAAATTTTTTTAAAAATCAATTTTTTTAAAAAAATGGCGGCCGGGGAGGGGTGGGGCAGGGAGGAGGAAGAGAGCTAGCTCCTCCGGCTCCGCGCCCTCCCTCCCATCACAACAGATGTTGTGACGCTTTGGGGAGAGGGCGGGCGCCAAGAGCAGCGCGTCACAGGCCTGGCGTGTTCTTGCTTCCCGCGCTGCTCTCCAGGCACGGGCCTACGCCCGGCTCTCACGGCTCCTCTGGCCTAGGAAGAGAGGGGGGGCGAAAAGGAGGAGTAGGGCGGTGAGCTCAGGGGCAGCGCGTCAGAACCCAGGCCTGCTTCCCCTGCAAGCCATCCAGGCGCTTCCCTAGAAGGCCTGCCCCTCCCTCCCTAGGGCGGGAGGAGAAAAAAGCGCAGCAGCGGCGCCAAGAGCAGCGCGTGGCACTGGGGCCTGGCGTGAAGAGGGAGAGAGGATTCCTCCTCCTTCCGGCGGCCCCCGGCCTAGGAAGGAGGGGCGCCGAAAAGGAGCGTAGGCGGGAAGGAGGAGGTCACGCCAGGCCTGTCCTCCTCGCCTCCCTCCCCCCGCTGCTGCGGCCGGAGGCCTAGGACGGAGGGGCGTGAAAGGAGGAGGAACTGGTGCCAAGAGCCTCCCTGCCACGCCAGGCCTCCCTGCCCCCTTGGCGCCGCCATATTTTTTAAAAACATTTTTTCAATAAATTATTTTAGGGGAGGGCCTGGCCTGGCCGGGGCCAACAGGCTGGGGTCATCAGTGACCTCTTATCCGGCCCTGGACCCGCCAGAAGTTGGGCAGCCCTGCTGTAGGACATAGAGATTTCTAGAGAGAACATTTCTCCAGGCATTTGTAGTTCTGAGCCCTAATACTGTGGTCAATTTCTGGTGGAAGTTGACCCTAGAGCAGACCCGGGCAGCCTACGGCCTGCGGCCCGGGTGCGGCCCAGCAGCCGATTCTGTCCGGCCCAGGGAGAAGGGCGTTGGGGTTGGGGCCAGGAGGAAGTGGTGTCGCTGCCGCCATCCCATCACGGGCTGTGAGGCCTGCGTCGGCAGACAGCCCGCCATTCCGGAGAACAATCGGAGGAGCGTCTTCGTATTTGATGGCTCGCTTGCAATTCTTGGCCCTCATGAAACCTTTCTGTTTCAGCAAGAAGAGTCTTTCCTGGGTGTCCTCTTGACGGGAGGCGATGGCGCCTATATTGCTTCTAACAACTCACTCTGTCGACCGGAGGAAGGTAACTTCTGCCAAACTTTTATGGGAGGTCCAACTATATTCATGCATACTGCCATTGAGTTTAGATTTCTTTTTCTCATTATCATTCCTGTTTGCAGCACTCTTTGAGTTTTGAACAGAGGCCGGGCTACCTCTATGCAGATGCCCTCGCTGATGCTTTGAATGTGATTTCCCTGCTTCTTGGCAGAAAGGGGTTGAACTGGATGGCCCACGAGGTTTCTTCCAACTCTAGGATTCTATAATTCTATGATTAACTTTGCAGCTCCATGGCTACTCATTGCTATTCAAGCTTTCTAATTGCAACATTCACACTCGCTTCAACAGACAAGGATTCTTTCTCCCACCCTGGACATTAATCCACAGGTATATATACAGTTCTGGGATATAACCTTTAGTGCAGTGGTTCTCAACCTGTGGGTCCCCAGATGTTTTAGCCTTCAGCTCTCAGAAATCCTAACAGTTGCTAAACTGGCTGGCATTTTTGGGAGTTTTAGGCCAAAACACCTGGGGACCCACAAGTTGAGAACCACTGCTCTAGGGCAGTGGATCCCAACCTGTGGTCTGTGGACCATCAGTGGTCCACAAGAACTAAAATATAGCCCACGGTCTCACTGTTACTACGCCATTGCAATGAGAGTGACTGGGCCCCGAAACCCTCTTAGAGTGCCAAGACTTATTAAATAGGTTTTATATGGACGAGTAGGTGGTGACTACTGGATGGCATATGTTCTGTATCGGAAACTAGAATGGATGAGGCCTATCAAATGCAATTTTCTGAATCAGCATCCTAAATAACCAAACCAAATCTAAACTTGACCAAAAACTGATTCATAACCCTTTTGGTATTAATGTTGGAGAGTGGTCCCTGATCAAAGTGGTCCCTGGACAAGTCATCCCTGGTCAAAAAAGGTTGGGAACTACTGCTCTAGGGAAGTGTTTCTCAACCTTCCTAATGCCGCAACCCCTTAATACAGTTCCTCATGTTGTGGTGACCCTCAATCATAAAATTATTTTTGTTGCTACTTCAGAACTGTAATTTTGCTACTGTAATGCACCGTAATGTAACTATCTGATATGCAGGATGTATTTTCATTAACTGAACCAAATTTGGCACAAATAACCAATACACCCAAATTTGAACACTGGTGGGGTGGGGTGGGGGGATGAGTTAAGTCATTTGGGAGTTATAGTTGCTGAGATTTATAGTTCAACTACAATCAAAGAGCATTCTGAACACCAATGATAGAATTGGGTCAGGCTTCCCACACAGAACCCCCATGCCTTGAAGGGACTCACTGGCATGAGCCTCCCTCCAGCCTCGCACACTCTCCCTTGCCTGCACATGCGCATGATGTTGCCATGCGCCGAGCATGCCTGCTCTCCCTTCCCCTCTTGGAGTCTCAAGAACAGTCCTCCCCTTGGCTGAGAGGCCAGCCAATCACAGCGGAGGAGGGCTTTTGGCCTTCTCTGCCAAAGGAGTTCCTAAGACCTTTAGAAATAAATGTTTTCCGATGTTCTTTGGCGACTCTCTGAAACTCCTTGGTGACTTCCCCCCTCCCCAGGGGTCCCCTAGAGCATTTCTGTTCTAGGGGAATGCAAACAGTCAGGCTGGTAGGACTTGGGCATATTTCATCAGAGCAATGGTTCACTCTATCCTGTGAATGTCCTGTATTATTTTATTTATTATTGTAATTGTGCATGTATGTGTGTGTATTCTTTTTTTCTTTTTAATTATTATTTCTGATGTATTTTGTTTTGTATTTTGCTTTTCACTGTGTTGTATTGTATTTTTTAAGGGCCTCATGTTAGCCACCCCGAGTCCCTATACGGAGATGATGGCGGGGTATAAATAAAGTTTTTTATTATTATTATCCGCTCAGAGATTCATCCTCCAATTGTCTCTGAAGTTGCCTGTCTGCCCCACTGGTTGCCAGTGACAACCACTGAGCTAAAGAAACTGATTGCAGCTCTAGACTTGGGTAGGATCAAGGAAGATTTCTGCCCTTTTATATGCAGATGACATGGTGTTAGGCTCATTCGCCGAAATTGGTCTAGGAAGGCTGCTTACTAAGCTTGGCATATTCTGCTCTAAAGAAAAGCTGAACATCAATTACAATAAAACAAAGGTGTGTGTGTCTATATATATATATATATATATATATATATATACACACATATACACACACACACACACACACACATACACTCTACTTGCTTCACTTCCAACAGACCTTTGAGGATGCTTGCCACAGATGCAGGTGAAACGTCAGGAGAGAATGCTGCTGGAACATGGCTATACAGCCCCAAAACCTCATAGCCACCCAGTAATTCCAGCCATGAAAACCTTTGACAATACAGAATTTTCAAGGCTTGCTGAACAGGATGATCTTTCAATAGTTGAGTAGATTGCACCAAAATATAGCGGACTCTTTCTCTTCAGAGGCACTAAAACAGAGGTCAGGTGGCCATCTCTCAAGAGTTGAAGATTCCTGCAGCGAAGGATGGGATTGGAGTCGATAGCCTTGAGATGCCTTCAGCTCGATTACTCCGTCTCCCAGTGTCATGTAGGATTTCTGTTGTATTGTGGTATTAGTAAAGAGTTAGATATCTTAAAATGTTCCTCACAGCACTGTATCCCTTCTTTTAATTTGCAGGGAAGCTCTACCTCTTCTCCGAGGGCCTTCTCTTCTGCCATCCCCATTATGGAAGCATCCCCATCTCCAAGACCCACATGACGTCCCTCAGGTTCTACGATGGAGTAAGTGACGATCCTTTCCCCTCTTTGTCCTGTGCAGAATTCGACCCAAACCATGGATTGTTTAGAACAGTGGCTCCCAACCTTTGGTCCTCTGGGTGTTTTGGACTTAAGCTCCCACAATTCCTAACAGCTGGTTAGCTGGCTGGGATTTCTGGGAGTTGAAAGGGCTGAAAAACACGGCTTATACTCAAGTATATACGGTAACTTTTTCTTTCTCCATCGTTGATGTTTTTCAAGATGATTGAATCCCATCTTTTGGAGCAGAACCCTGGTCGACCAATCCAGATTCACACATAGCACAGTGCCATTATCTAAACTGCTGAGTTCAATCTACCAGCAGCCTCTATTTGTGAACGTAAAAGAAGTTTTAAAGGATGGAGATTGCATTATTATTAGTAGTGTTAGTATTTATTTATTTATTTATTATTCGGGCTTCTATGCCGCCGACTCCCTGAGGCTCGCGGCGGCTTACAGGAGCCGAAGGGCACAATAAAATACAGGCAATACATAAAAACAATTAAAAACAACAGCAGTACAGTAATTAATAAAAACAGTTAAAACAATTAAACAGCACATCATCCTCAGAAGAACGAATAGATGGCGGGGCATGGTCCAGGACTTACTCACCAAAGGCCAGCTTAAACAGGTATGTTTTGCAGGCCCTCCTAAACGGGAGCAAGTCCTTCATAGCTCGAGTGCTGTCCGGGAGGGCATTCCAGAGCGAGGTGCCGCCACAGAAAAGACCTTTGTCTCGGGTAGTTGTCAGGTGGCAAGTTTAGCTGAAGGTATCTCCAGGAGATTGGAGTCCTCAGACCGAAGTGATCTCGGAGGGCAATATGGGGTGAGACGGTCCTCAGGTACGCAGGCCCCAGGCCGTGCAAGGCCTTAAAGGTGAAAACCAACACTTTGAAGGCGAAGCGGTGCTCATTTGGCAGCCAGTGCAGATCCTGGAAAACAGGTGTTATGTGCGCCAGCTGGCGTGCCAGACAGGAGCCGGGCGGCAGTGTTCTGCACTAGCCTGAGTTTCCGGTCACCGACAGAGGAAGGCCAACGAGAGGCCATTACAGTAATCCAGCCTTGAGATGACTGTGGCTTGGATCACCGTGGCCAGGTCATCCCTGGAGAGGTAGGGTGCCAGCCTCCTTGCTTGTCGGAGATGATGAAATGACATCCTGCTGACCACAGAGACCTGGGCCTCCATGGTCAGCTGGGAGTCCAAATGGACCCCCAGGCTCTTTACGGAAGGCGATGGGCATAACACCGCACCGTCCAGGCTAGGAAGCTGGCACCCACCCAGTCCAGGCCGACCAGGCCACAGGATCTCCGTCTTCGATGGATTCACCTTCAGCGGCTGGCACGCAGCCAACCAGTCACGGCTTCGAGGCATAGATGGAAACAATCGGGGGACGGAGTCCGACCTGCCATCCATTCTCAGCAGAAGCTGGGTGTCATCAGCGTACTGATGACACTCCAGCCCAAAGTCACGGGCCAGCTGGGCCAGGGCTGCATGTAAACATTGAATAACAGAGGGGAGAGGATGGCCCCTGGGACCCCACAGTCAAGTGGGAGTCTCCGGAGACCTCCCGCCCCTCCACGTTGTGTCCCGGTCCGGAGGAAGGAGGCCACCCATTTAAGGGCAGTCCCCCCAACCCCGGAAGCGGCTAAACGGTGGGTCAGCAATGCATGATCTACAGTATCAAACGCTTTAGAACAGTGGCTCCCAACCTTTGGTCCTCTGGGTGTTTTGGACTTAAGCTCCCACAATTCCTAACAGCTGGTTAGCTGGCTGGGATTTCTGGGAGTTGAAAGGGCTGAAAAACACGGCTTATACTCAAGTATATACGGTAACTTTTTCTTTCTCCATCGTTGATGTTTTCAAGATGATTGAATCCCATCTTTTGGAGCAGAACCCTGGTCGACCAATCCAGATTCACACATAGCACAGTGCCATTATCTAAACTGCTGAGTTCAATCTACCAGCAGCCTCTATTTGTGAACGTAAAAGAAGTTTTAAAGGATGGAGATTGCATTATTATTAGTAGTGTTAGTATTGTCTTTATTTATACTCCGCCTTTCTCAGTAAACAAATTTAAAAGGTGCAATACAAAAGTGAAAAAGCAATTAAATAGTAACAATGTAGTGATAATAAAATTAAAATACAGTAAATACACTGAAATGACATTTAAAACTCATTGCTCTGTCTCCCCCCCGCCAATCCCACCCACAGCACCCCTTGTTTGATGTTTTTGGACTGCAAGTCCCATCAGCCCCAGGCAACCAGGTGAAGGGGTTTTGCAGCCCAAAAACATATTGAGGTCTGTAATTTTTCTTCCCTTTTCCTTCTACTACATGATTTGTGACTTCGTTCCTAGCTATTGGTGAACAATGCATCTCCACTGTAGAATTAATGCAGGTTTGACACCACTTTAACTCAATGCTGAAGAGTTAAAGTGGCCCAATGCTGTGGCTCAATGCTGTGGAGTCTTGGGATTTGCAGCGTAGTGAGTCACCAGCACTATTTGTGGAACTACAACTTCTATGGCAAGTATACCAGCTGTTACGAATTGTGGGAGTTGAAGTCCAAAACACTTGGAGGGCCCAAGTTTGCCCATGCCTGTTCTATAGCATTGGGCCATGTCTGTTAAAGTAGTGTCAAACTGCATTAACTCTACAGTGTAGATGCACCCGAAGTCGTGGTTAATGTACAGTGAACTACTTGTTCGTAAACAAGGTAAATAGGGATTGGCGTTGTGCTTTTTTGTTTTTGCATCTGAAATCCTGGATTATATCACTGCACAAGCATTTGGTGCATTGTAAACGCAGAACAATGCATAATGGAGGGGGCCTTTCGTGGGTCAAATGTGAAAAGGGCTTGAAGCATCCCATTGGGTTGCTCTTTTTACTGCCCTCTTTATCGCGCTGCAAAGCTGTGTTTGGGCCTTGACTTCCCCTTTTGCATTGTTTGCTTCCAAGACACCCGGCTTTCTATAAATTTTTCGAGCTATTTATGGGACCCTGGCTATCACTTCTGAAGTGCTGCCAGGTTATTCTGTGCAAAGCAATGCAAAGCCAAGCAAAAAAACCAAAACAATTAAAAGAGCCTTTCTATTGTTCCACCGGCCTGGCAAGGCGTGAGGCCCGGGAGCTAAAAATAACATAAATGAGGGGAACCTTTCTGATGGTTGGGGAGCGTGTGTAATATAGTAACAGCGCAGATATTCCGGAAAAAAGATAAGCGTTTTAATTTCCAAGTAAATAAGCCTACCAGGCTGCTTTCTCTATAGGCCGCCTATTTTCTTACATGAACTATTTCCTCTGATCGCTATCCGGGAAAAGCATGCTATTGTGGAAGTGGCCACGTTTTAAGTTTGTCCACTGTGTGCCAAAATTCAATTTGCAGGAGCTTTTCAATGCTCTGAATTATTTCACTTAAACTTTTGTTAAATAATTGTTTGCCATGACTGTTGTTTTGTATAGAATTATTATTATTCTATATGAAATCATGTTCAAGGTGTGTTCATTACATTTTAGATTATTGTTATTATTACTATTCAACTAGCTTGGGGACCCGGCGCTGCCCGGGTTATTTGAGAAAGGCATTTTGTGCCATTTTGGTCTTTATCAGTTGTTTATGTGGCTTGCAGTGGTCTCGGGAAGTGAGGGAAGGTGCTAGGAGTCCCATCGTCCATGCTCCATCCTCCTCAAAACTGCACCAGGATGTAGAGTGGGTCATGGGGGTTCTGTGTGCCAAATTTGGTCTTGCTCAGTTATTGGATGAGGAACCATTTATGTCTGCCTCAGGCCCTTTTCTTTCCTGCCTAGGAGTGTTGGAATGTTGGGAGGCTGGCCAATCAGAGCCGTTATGCAAATAATCCCACAGTGGCAACCAATCGAAATGCTGCCACATATTCCTCCAGTCCTCCACACCTCCCGTCCTCCACAAACACTGACTTTTATTATATACATAGATATGAAATAACATTCATAGTGTTCTTTACGTTTTAGATCAGTGTTTCTCAACCTTCTTAATGTCGCAAGCCCTTAAGACAGTTCCTTATGTTATGGTGACCCCCAACTATAAAATTATTTTTGTTGCTGCTTCATAACTGTAATTTTACTACTGTTATGAATCGTAATGTAAATATCTGATCTGCAGGATGTATTTTCATTCACTGGACCAAATTTACCACAAATGCCCAAATGTGAATACTGGTGGGGTCAAGTGGCTCCTGGTCAAAAAAGGCTTGGAAACCACTGCTCTAGGGCAGTGTTTCTCAACCTTCCTAATGCTGTGATCCCTTAATATAGTTCCTCATGTTGTGGTGACCCCCAACCATAAAATTGTTGCTATTTCATAACTGTAATTTTGCTACTGTTATGAATTGTCATGTAAATATCTGATATGCAGGACGTATTCTCATTCACTGGACCAAATTTAGCACAAATACCCAATACGCCCAATTTGAATACTGGTGGGGTTGGGGAGGATTGATTTTGTCATCTGGGAGTTGTAGTTGCTGGGATTTATATAGTTCACCTACAATCAAAGAGCATTCTGAACTCCACCCACAATGGAATTGAACCAAACTTGGCACACAGAACTCCCATGACCAACAGAAAATACTGGAAGGGTTTGGTGGACATTGACCTTGAGTTTTGGAGTTGTAGTTCACCTACATCCAGAGAGCACTGTGGACTCAAACAATGATGGATCTGGACCAAACTTGGCACAAATACTGAATTTGCCCAAATATGAACACTGGTGGAGTTTGGGGAAAATAGACATTTACATTTGGGAGTTGTAGTTGCTAGGATTTTTAATTCACCTACAATCAAAGAACATTCTGAACCCCAACAACAACAGAATTGCGGTAAACTGGGCCATACCGTGACCCCTCTGACACTCTGTTCGTGATCGCCCCAGGGGTCCCAACCCCCAGTCTGAGAAACAATGTTCTAGAACAGGGGTGCTCATTAGGTAGATCGCAATCTACTGGTAGATCGCGTAGGGCGTCCTGGTAGATCGCAGGCAGGGCAGGAGGAAGGCTCAGTCCCACCCCGCAGGCTCCCGACGCCACCCAAGTGCTGCCAGCCCTGGGTTATCTGAGGTCCTTTCCACACAGTTGGATAAAATCCTATGTTATCTGCTTTGAATCAGATTATGTGGCAGTGTGGACTCAGAAAACCCAGTTCAAAGCAGATATTGTGTTATATGTTTCACTTTTTTGTAGTGGGTAGGTAGATCATTTTGACTTGGTTGTTTTATAAGTAGCTCGCATGCTGAAAAAGTGAGAGCACCCCTGTTCTAGAAAGCGAATACACTTAGGTTGCATCTAAACTGTAAAATTAATGTGGATTGACACCACTTTAAATGCCATCTCTCGATAGAATACTGGGATTTGTGGGTCGGTGAGATACTATAGAACTCTTTGGTGGAAAAGAGTAAAATTACACCTCCCATGATTGCATATCTTTGAGCCATAGCAGTCAAAGTGGTATCAAACTCCATCAATAGTTTAGAGCAGGGGTCCTCAAATTGTCTAAGTCAAGAACTGGGGTCTAGATGCACACCTAGGTCGTCTTTGTCCATGCATTCTCCCTTCTGCAATTCCACTGACTTCTTCCCTTTCCTCCTCTTAGGATTCCACCAGCGTTGTGGCCGCTCTCCTCATAGATTACAAAAGCTCCCTGCTTCCTCATTTGCCCATCCAGCTCCACACCCCAAGCAACTCGTTGATGATCGCCCTTTTCCCGAAGTCAAGCCTTTACAAAGCTTTCTACGCAGAGGTGATACTTGCGACATTGTCTTCCTCCTCCCCCAAATGCAAAGTTGTCTTTTAATGGTTGCAGTGTTGTCATAGCATCCTTGCAGCCTCCCCACTTCCGTTAGGCTTTCCCTGGTGTGAATGTATGATGAAGATACACTCAATGTCTTTGCTGCTCTTTCCTTTGCTCTCTCCTCCGTGACTCAGGTGGTTGGGTGAGTTCTCACATGAAGATTAATTGCCCAGGCCTTGTGCATCCTCTGGCGCTTGTGAAAGAGCTCTTTCAGCTCAAACGTTACAGGTAGCACTATTTATTTTGCCTCCAGACTCATGTCTGTTCAGTGGAGGTGTATACATCCGGTTGCAAATCCCTGTGGAAAGGACAGGCGTGGGAGGAAGCAATTAACACAGCTTTTTTGGCCATTGAACAAAAATTTATATTGAAAAGATCAGGCGGTGTTTGGTTTATCAAATCAGAGCATCCCTTATCTGGAATTCCAGGATGCTTGAAAATCCTTCATATTTGTAGCTGGGATACAGACACCTTTGCTTTCTGATGATTCAGTACGCACAGGCTTTGTTTCGTGCATAGAATGGTTAAGAATGAGGTGTATAAACTTACTTTCAGGCAAATTATATAAAAGATAAAATAAATGTAGCGCTTAGACTTAGTTCATATCTCCAAGGTATGAATTAGAGCAGATATGGGCAAACCCAGGCCCCGGAGTCAGAGGTGACCCCTTGGGCTCTTTTCCCAGGCCCTCCTCTCTCCCACCATCCTATCCTTCCTTCTCTCCTGCCTCCTTCCCTCCTTCTTTCTCCTTCCTTCCTTCCTTCCCTCTTTTCTCCCTCCTTCCCTTCCACCCTTTCATCCTTCCTTCCCTCTTTCCCCCCTCCTTCCACCTCTCTCTTTCTCCTCCCTTCCGTCCTTCCTTCCTTCCTTCCTTCTCTTTAGTCTTTCCTCCCTCCTTCTTTCATCCTTCCTTCCTTCCTTCCCTCTTTTCTCCCTCCTTCCACCTCTCCCTTTCTCCTTCCTTCCTTCCTTCCTTCCTTCCTTCCTTCCTTCCTTCTCTTTAGTCTTTCCTCCCTCCTTCTTTCATCCTTCCTTCCCTCTTTTCTCCCTCCTTCCACCTCTTTCTCCTTCCTTCCTTCCTTCCTTCCTTCTCTTTAGTCTTTCCTCCCTCCTTCTTTCATCCCTCCTTCCTTCCCTCTTTTCTCCCTCCTTCCACCTCTCCCTTTCTCCTTCCTCCCTTCCACCCTTTCATCCCTCCCTCTTTTCTCCCTCCTTCCACTTCTCTCTTTCTCCTTCCTTCCTTCCTTCTCTTTAGTCTTTCCTTCTTTCCTCCCCTTGCCTCTCTTCCCTCACTTCCCTCACTTCCATTCCCTTCCACCCTTCTTTTCACCCCTTCCTTCCTTACCTCCCTCTTTCTCCCTCGCTTCTGCCTACCCTTCCACCCCTTCGTCCTTACTTCCCACTTTCCTCCCTCCTTCCCTCTCTCTTTTTGCCTTCCTTCCTTTTCCTCTTTCCTTCTTTCTCTTTCCTCCCACTTCCCTCCCTTCCTTTCATTCCCACCCTTCCTTCCACCCCTTCCTTCCTTAGCTCCCTCTTTCTCCCTCTCTTCTTCCTACCCTTTCAACCTTTCATCTTTCCTTCCCTCTTTCCTCCCTCCTTCCCTGTCTTTTTTGCCTTCCTTCCTTCCTCTCTTCCATCCATCCATCCTTCTCTTCCTCACTGTCTTCCTTCCTTCTTTCTCCAAAGGCTTTTCCGCAGAGGCTGTCTATCGGGGTGCTTTGGTTGTGCCTTCCTGCATGGCAGGGGGTTGGACTGGATGGCCATTGGGGGTCTCTTCCAGCTCTAGGATTCTAGGATTATCTATCAGGAGGATACAATAAGGGGTCACGTGGATACCCTTTTTCTCTCCTGTCCACCATCACCATCTCAAGACTAACCTTTCGGGATCCAAAAGTTTCACATCTTTCCTTCATTTTCTGCCTCTTAAAGAGAAACAGAAGTGGAGGAAAAGGCAGGGAGGGGGCTTGGGGAGAACCTCCTCCCTCCCGGACCACCCACACCTCTCAGGCCTGCCATGTTTTCCCCAAGTTAGAAAGTTTGCCCATGCCTGAATTAGAAAGTTGTGCCAAAGCTAACAAAATGAATTGCAAACAGGAAGAAATGTATGGGTTGTAAACATGTGAAAGGGATCCAGGAGTCTTACTGGGCCACAAGCTGAAAATGATCCAAGAGTGTGATGTGGCAGCAGAAGAAGCCAATACGATGCATTACAGTAATCCAATCTAGAGGTGACTAAGGGGTGGACCACCATGGCCAGATCCAACTTTACGAGGTATGGTGGCAGCTGGCGCACGAGCTTTAATTGTGCGAAGGTCCTTCCAGCAGGGACTCACAACAGGGACTCAGAGGGTTAAGGCAAGGCAACACCTCAGGGCTAGAGGGCTCAGCAGGAAGTGCCCGGATGCTGAAGAGGAGCATGGAAATCACAGAGGGAAGGAAGGAGGACGCTTCCGCTTCCAGTCCTGCCTCTTTTCCCCTTTTCCTCCTCCCTCCTCCTTGCCTTGCCCTTTTCACTTCTTGGGAATGGAGAGAGAGATGGGGAGCACTCCTTTAATTGAAGGGGAAATGCTGGAGGAAAGGGGGGGGGTCGGATAAGATGGATGGTTGGATAAGTGAAGACTCTACTGCAGACCTGGGCAACCTACGGCCTGCGGGCCGGATGTGGCCCGGCAGCCGATTCTGTCCGGCCCGGGGAGAAGGGTGTCAGGGGCGGGGCCAAGAGGAAGGGGTGCCGCTACCGCTATCCCATCGCGGGCTGTGGGGGCTGCATCGGCAGACAGCCCGCCGCTCCGGAGAACAATTGGAGGAGCGGCGGCTTTGGAGTGGCTGCCATCCCGGGAGGCGATCCAGGCCTGCAGCAGGAGCAGTGGGGGACCTGCAGCAGCTGATCGTCCTGGCGACCCAGAAGACTTGACCGTCTTCTGGTTCGCCAGGACGATCACCTACCGCAGCTCACCGACTGCTCCCGTTGCAGGCCCGGATCGCCTCCCCGGATGGCAGGCACTCCAAAGCCGGGATGGCAGGCACTCCATGGCAGGGCGATCAGCTGGGGAACGGCCGGGGGCGAGAGCGGGCGGAGGCCTGCAGCCTCCGATCGTCTGCTGCTCTGCTGCGGTGGCGGCTGGGTCCGCTTTGTTATTTGTTCCTTCTTGTATTCCGCTCCTCCCAGCAGGCTCGGGGCGGATCACATCATAAAACCCGGCTGACATGTAGCATTCATGTCGCCGCACAATAAAACAGCATAAAATACAACATAGGTCCCGAGTTTGAACAATTATGTCAAGCCATGGCATTCCAGGGTCTAGGTGCTGGTCGAAAGATGAGTACATTTGGCTTATTCACCTAGCCAAAGGCCAGTTTGAACAGGGCGGTCTTACAGGCCCTGCGGAACGGAAAGAGCTCCGTGGCGGCACGGACATCATCTGGGAGAGAGTTCCAGAGTGCCGGAGCCACCACGGAAAAGGCCCTCTGTCTAGTCACGGATAAGTGACAGGTGCGGACCGATGGAATCAGAAGAAGATTAGACTCCCCTGAACGTAGTGATCTCGGGGGTACATATGGGGCAAGGCGGTCCCTCAGGTACGCAGGCCCTAGGCCGTGTAAAGCCTTAAAGGTTAACACCAACACATTGAAGGCAATTCGGTACTCAACAGGCAGCCAGTGCAGTTGCCGAAGGATGGCGTAATATGCTCCCTTACCGGCGTTCCGTCAGCAAGCGAGCTGCGGCATTCTGCACTAGCTTGAGTTTCCGAACTGTCGCCAAGGGAAGGCCAACGTAGAGGGCGTTACAGTAGTCTAATCTCGAGATGACCGTCGCTTGGATCACCGTGGCCAGATCATCCCTGGAGAGGTAGGGTGCCAGTCGCCTAGCCTGTTGTAGGTGAAAGAATGACGCCCCGCTGGCCGCAGAGACCTGGGTCTCCATGGTCAGCAGGGGGTCCAACTGAACACCTAAGCTCTTAACAACAGGCGACGGGTTAAGCCGTTCGCCGTCCAGGGTAGGCAACCGGCACCCACCCCCCCCAGGCCGACCAGGCCACAAGATCTCCGTCTTCGACGGGTTCACCTTCAGCCGGCTGGCCCGCAGCCAGCCAGTCACGCCTCGAGGCACTGATGGAAACACCGGGTACGGTGTCCGGCCTGCCGTCCATTCACAGCAAAAGCTGGCTGTCATCCGCATACTGATAACACTCCAGACCAAAGTCGCGGGCCAGCTGGGCCAGGGGGCGCATATACACGTTGAATAATAAGGGGAGAGGATGGCCCCTGGGGACCCACAGTCAAGTGAGGATCTCCCGGAGACCTCCCCGCCCCCCTCCACACGTCGTCCCCGGTCCCGGAGGAAGGAGGCCACCCATTTAAGGGCGGTCCCCCCGATCCCGGCGTCGGCTAAACGGTGGGTTAACAGAGCGTGATCTACAGTATCGAAAGCTGTGTCAGATCTAACAAGACGAGCAGTGCCGATCCGCCCTGGTCCAGCTGGCGGCGAAGTTGGTCTGTAATGGCGACAAGCACGGCCTCCGTCCCGTGCCCAATACGGAAGCCGGACTGGTAGAGATCAAGTCCAGCTGTGTCTTCCAAGAACTGCTGCAGCTGATCCGCTGCTGCCCTCTCAATTACCTTGCCTAGAAAAGGCAAGTTGGAAACTGGCCGGTAATTGGAGGGCCGAAGGATCTAAGTCGGCTTCTTCAGCAGCGGTCTCACCATTGCCTCTTTTAGTCCCCCCGGGAAGACTCCTTGCTCAAGGGAGCTATTTATGATCGTGCCCAGGGGGCCTCGTAACCCCTCCCGGCAAGTTCTAACAAGCCAGGAGGGGCACGGGTCGAGGGAGCATGTAGTTGGTCTAGCTGCAGTGAGTAACCTGTCGACAGCTGCTGCGTCCAGCAATTGGAAACGGGTGAAGGTGGGCCCATCGAGTGGCGGTGGAGTCTCGAGTTCACTAACTGTATCAAATGTGGCTGGAATGTCCCGGCGGACGGTCGAAATCTTGTCGGTAAAATAACTCTGAAAAACCTCAGCGGAGGGAGCCAAACCCCTATCATTTGGGACAGTTGGGATTGCTGTCAGCAACCGAATTATCCTAAACAATTGCGCTGGGCGCGAGTTTATCCTCTGGGCTGGATCCATTGGGCCATTCCATCTTGGGATCCTTCCTCTCTTGAGGATGTCAGCCACCATCTTGGTTCGCACCTTGTCTTCTTGAATTTCATTTTTTTTAATTTGGTGTTTTATTATTATTATTTTATTATAATAATATAATAAATAATATAATATAATGTTATATTATATTACAATTCAATATATTATAATGTCTATATATATACTATAATATAATTATGATATTAATACTAATAATATATGAATATTTCTTGATATATTAATATGTTAATATTAATGATGTGTAATATATATAGTAAATAAATAAATAAATAAATATATAATGTAGATTAGAATGTAGTTCATCCTTTAGGTATGGCCCTCCATAATATTTTTTGGCTCTCGTATGGCCCATGGAAAGAATAATTGCCCACCCCTGCTCTACTGAATATAGAGAAAAATTCCCAAAGATGTGTTTTCTCAATTGTAAGAATTGTGTTGGGGCGGGGGGGGGTTAGTTCACAATTTTCCCACTTTTGCAGGATCCTGCATCCCTACCCCCTGTGAAAGTGCTACTATAATTTATATTAATGCTGACATGGACGGAAACGTTGGCTTTCTTAGCGATTAACATCCAAAGCGGACCAAGTTAATTTGGCTTGTTAGTATTGTTAACGATGGTAACAAAACTTTTTTTTCTGGTCTGGGAACCACACTTCAGTGCTTTCCAATTGAGCGTTTTTTAAAATTTCAAAATGATAATGACCTGCATCCAAAGAATACTCTCGATTACCATCGTGGATATTCACCTTCCTGAAGAAATTTTTATTTTTAAGGGGATTCTTAAATTACTAATTTGTGGAATGAAATCATCCAGTTGGGATTTTGTTCTTCGTTGCAGGTTTCCTCTGCCTGGCAGCAACGGGGGACTTCAGGAATGACTTTGAAGATGACCCAAGGCGATTCCCTTCCTGCAGAACAAAAGAAAATGTGAGCGAGTGGCTTTTCCTTCCGCAGTAGAATTGCCTCAATCAAATAACATTGACAGCCAAATGTTGCCCTGCAGAGTGCCCTTCTTCAATATGCCATAAAGAGCACCAATATTCCATTATTTCCCAGTCGGCATTGTGATCTAAGGGCCTCCTGGTGGCACAGCGGTTTAAACCGCTGAGCTGCTGAACTTGTTGACCACAAGGATGGCAGTTCAAATCCAAGGAGCGGGGTGAGCTCCCGCTGTTAGCAGGGGCGGATCTTAGTGGAGACAAGTAAGCAGCCACCTCAAGGCGCCACGTGGCCAAGGGTGCATGCGGCCGTGGCCGCCATTGCTGCGGGCGGGCGGGAGGATCCACCCCAGCTTCAAAATGTTCCCTGGCTTGTCCTTTTCATCCTCTTGGGAGTGCGTTTAGCAACTCCCTCCACCAGAAGCGCTCTGTTTTAATAGCACATGCGTGAAACTAGCTGTTTGCGCGCATGCGTGCTCTGGCCACAATACTCTAATATCACCACAATACTGTAATATTATTAGTAATATATAATTATTATATTGTATTATATAACTTGGAAACAACATCACCCAAGGAGACTTTCTGCTGTGCTTTCTGCAACCGAACTTGCCTTTCTCAGATTGGCCTTTTTAGTCATCAACGCGCTTGTAAAAAGCATGGGATGAGCCCTTCCTAAGAATCTTCATTTGCGAAGTATGCCGAGAGAGATTGTACTATACCACAATACTGTAATATTATTAATAATATATAATTATTATATTGTATTATTATTAGAATTATATTGTACTACATTATATTATTATCAATATTATATGTGTATACAATATATTATTAGCACAGCACAATATTAGCATTATTTATTACTATGTTGTACTATACCACTATACTGTAATATTAATAGTATTACATGTAGCATAAAATATATAATTATTATATTATATTATTATTAGAATTATATTGTACCACATTACATTATTATCAATATTATATGTGTATACAATATATTATTAGCATTTGTGTATTTTCCTGGTTTTGTATTTTACTGTTGATATGGTCAGTGGACTAATCAATAAACTTTACTTACTATTATTATTATTATTATATGGGCTCTGAACTTCAGAAATGGTCATCTCACAGCTTGGCAGCAATGACATTGAAAAGAAACCTAATGTTTTCCAAGTTGAGAGCGACAACAAGGTCTTAACGGCGGTTCCTTGTTCTAGGCATTCCAACATGCAGAAGCTTTTCGATGCCTTGACCTGTCCTCCTGGAGATAGATGGAACCAGCTAAGAATATCCACAAGCCTTCCAGATCTGGACAGGTGAGATTTCAGGCATGTTCTTGCATTATACTCTGTTCCTACAGATTTGTAGGCTTACCTTTTGCAGTTTAGGTGAATAGATCTTCATTAGGAATTTTAGGTCCTCCAGCACAACCCAATGGTCAGCTTCTGCCAGACATTGTCCATAGACTCATGATGGAAACTTTAGCAGTTCTTGGAGAGGACATCTCTCTGGGAATCTCTATCTGCTCCATTATGTTTATATGGTCATAGAGACATGTTGGAGAACTTAAAGATTCCCGGGAAGGCGCTCTCTCAAAAAATATTATTTAGTTTTAAAAAAAATATTGAAAATGTTTGTGATTTTTCCACTCCTCTAACTAGTTCATGGGCCTGGTAACCGTTTCAGATGTTTAATTCGTGTTTTTGTACCATTTATTTCATTCGGATGGCACGAAATGGTCTACCCTCCTCTGATACGGAAATATCACTGAAATGAAAGGAAAATGGGAACTGTAACTGTTTGGTTGCCTGATTTTCGGCGCTAGGCTACAGGTCCTGGTGGGCGCTTTGGGCCTGCAAGTCAGACACACACTCTCCTTGGAAAGAGAGTGTTTGTGGCATGCAGACCTAGAAAACACCCCAAAATTGAGGGGAAGGGGAGTGTGGGAAGCACAGATAATGCCACAAATGGGTCAAAAATATTCGTTTAGGACTGAGTGATGTATTTTTGAATGATGCGTGCAGATCCAAGTAAGATGGCCTTTTGCAGTTGACAGATCATGATTTTGTCAATGTTTATTGTTTCCAAATGTCGGCTGAGATCTTTTGCAAGATGATGTCTATCTAAACCAGTGTTTCTCAACCTTCCTAATGCTGCGACCCCTTAATACAGTTCCTCATGTTGTGGTGACCCCTAACCATTATTTTCATTGCTACTTCATAACTGTATCTTTGGGGGGGGGGGTTGTTGATTTTTTCATTTGGAAGTTGTAGTTGCTGGGATTTATAGTTCACCCACAATCAAAGAACGTTCTGAACTCACTAACAATGGAATTGAACCAAACTTGGCACAAAAAACTCCCATGGCCAACAGCAAATACTGGAAGTGTTTGGTGGGCATTGACCTTGAGTTTGGGAGTTGTAGAGAAGGGCAAGCAGAGAGATCTTCAATCTTCTCTGCCAAAGGGCTTTCTAAGACCATCATAAATGGTCTTTTCTGATGGTTTTTGGCGACCCCTCTGAAACTCTCTTGCGACCCCCCTGGGGGTCCCGACCCCCAGGTTGAGAAACACTGATCTAAACTCAATATGATATAATCATATGACCTAGTCTGTAGTTAAGTAACAAATATAAGCATGGAAAAACATCCACAATAAGCAGCAGCTTAGAGCAATATACATAGAATATGCAGGGTCATGACCCCAGTGGGAAAAGAAACGTGAGTTGAAGACCTATTTCTACTGATCTTCAACAGACTGACTCAATAGGAGCTGCTTTCAGTGATTGTACGTTTCATAACAGGACAGTATTGCCTTATATATATATAATTTTGGTCAATCCGTTTAATCTATATATATATAATCCGAGTGGTCGTGGGATGTCGTATATAGACAAAGAAACTATGGCTCGCAGAGGCACCAAACTTGGCAGCCTACTGGACCATTACACTCGCTACAGACAACAGCAAAAACCCGACCTACATACCTCCCAGCACCTCAAAAAACGATCCCCAAAAATGCCAACCCGGCCACTTCGCTGCCAGCGAACGTTTAGAACGTTCGCACATGGCAGCGAGAGCGCCTCCTCCGCCTCCTCAGGAAGAGCGGCGGGGGGGGGACCTGGAAGGTGGAGGGGAAACCGGCTCCCTCCCCCAGCCCCTCCCACCTCCTTCCGCACCCCCGCCGCAGCCGTCCCGGCAGCTTCCCTCCCACCTCCGCCAGGATCGGGACCCCGGTTCTCTCCCGATCCCTGAGGAGGCAGGAGGGAAGCTTTTCCCGGGCACCTCTTTTCCTCCTCTCCCCGCCCCTCCACCTCCTCCAAAACACCCTCCCACCCCGACTCCCTTCACCCCGCCCCTCCTCCTCCTCCCTCCCACCCCACCCGCGCCCCGACCTCCTTACCTGCCGCATCCCTCGCCCGGTTCCAAGCCTGGCGGGGGGGGTCCGGGGCAGGAGGCGGGACACGCCTCCCCCCACCCTAGCCCCTCCCACCTCCTCCGCGCTCCTCCCCGCCGCCCGGTTCCGAAGCCTGGCGGGAGGGGCGGGGCAGGAGGCGGACATCCCTCCCCTCCCTAGCCCTCCCACCTCCTCCCGCGCTCCTCCCCGCCGCCCCCCCCTCCCTAGCCCCTCCCCCCTCCTCCCGCGCTCCTCCCCGCCGCCCGGTTCCGAGGCCTGGCGGGAGGGGGCGGGGCAGGAGGCGGGAGGGGGCGGGGCAGGAGGCGGGAGAGAGAGGGAAAGAGACTCCGCGCGCCCCGGGTCCAGAAACAGCTGGGAGGCGGAGGAGGAGGCAGCGGAGGGGCGCCACGGCCCCGCCTTCCCGGTGGCGAAGGTCCCCTTCGGCCCAGTGATGCCGAAGGTCCCCTATCGGAGGAGAAGGAGGAGGAGGACACAGCAGGCACCACACCACACACACAAAAGCCACAGCGAAGCGTGGCCAGGTCAGCTAGTGTCGTATATAGACAAAGAAACTATGGCTCGCAGAAGCACCAAACTTGGCAGCCTACTGGACCATTACACTCGCTACAGACAACGCCCACAAAACCGACCATACGTTCCTCGCAACACCCCCAAAACGGACCCCAAAAATCTGGCCACCAAACTCCCACCCCGGCCTCTCCGCTAGCAGCACTATCGTTTCGAACGGTCAAACTACGCAGACAAGTGCGGCGCCCGAGTCTACAGACTTCGCCACAGAACCACATACCGCAATCAAAGCCTGCCGCCAGCACACTCTCCGCCTCCCTCACTACCACACACAACACAAACACACACACACGGGCCCACCACATCAACAACATACTCTACCCCCCTTCCCATGCACATGGCCGCATAATGCGACGACCCCATCCCACAAACGCCCACGCCGCAATAAAAAACTGTCCGCTACGCAACTGAGCTCCCTTCCCACCATCCCTTACCAAGACAAACAGAACACACCCTCACCGCTTTCAAACACCCCATAGCAACAAGAAAAACCCACAAACTTTCCTTACCTTTTACATTTAAAATCCTCACTCGCTGAACCACCGCCATCTTCTCTCCACCCATTCCAAACTACAACTCCCAACACCCTTTCCGCCTATATACAGCAACACGCATGCGCACTACCAAGATTTAAAATAAAAATACCGCGAATCACCCAAACCATTCCACACGACCCCCAAAACAACACAAAACCAAACTAACGTTACCCCCTCCACGTACATTACACCCACACCGCAACTTTCCTTACACAAACCAACACATTAGCCATATACCGTGCCTCCCTTCCCCGCACATGGCTGCTAAAGCGTCCCTCCCCAACCTCAATCTTCCTCCCCGCTACCCAACATTGCTTCCTTCCGACCATCCCTTAACAAAATAAACAGCAAACACCCCTAAAACCCCATAAACTTTCCTTGCACATACCAACACATTAGCCATATGCCGTGCCTCCTTCCCCGCACATGGCTGCTAAAGGCCCTGCCCCAACCCTCAATCTTCCCTCCTCTACCCAACATTGCTTCCTTCCGACCATCCCCTTAACAAAACAAACAGCAAACCTTTTCCACCACCCCAAAACAACAATAAAAACCCATAAACTTTCTTTACCTTTAACAGGAAACATCCTCACTCGCTGAAGAAACGCCATCTTCTCCACCCATTCAAAACTACAACTACCAACATCCTTTGCGGCCAAGCACAGCAACACGCATGCGCACTAGCAAAAATTAAAAAAAAAAACCCGCGAATCAAATGAAGGCTAACTCACTATCATTAAAAAAAAGGCTGTCCTAACGGTCCCCAGGACCACGCCGCCAAAATCCCGCCCGCACGACCCTCAAAACTCCGAGGGAGAACGGCACACCAACGGAACTACAACTCCCAGAGGCTCCGCGGCTCACTACCAATAAGAGCGGAAACAGCACCGAAATAAGCCACAATGGCTGCGCAAAGCCTTCTGGAAGCTGAAGTCCCCTACCCACCCACGCCTTCTCAGACAGCACCCCAAACTACCGCCGCCATGGCCGCATCCTCCGCCCCCTCCACTGCCTCCTCCAGTCCTCCCGGGGATGGGGCCGGGAAGAAAGCCGCACCGTCTCTCCCTTCCGCCTCCTCTTCGCCCACCGGAAGGGAGGCAGCAGGTAGCGGCTGACAGCCCTTTGCCGCCTGTCTTCCGCTGGCCGAGGAGGACGCCGAAAGGGAACCCGACAACCCCTCTCCCTGCGACCTCCTCCTCGGGCAGCGGAGGCCAGAGGGGACGTGGTTGGCCGGTTCCCTTCTCGCCTCCTCTTCGGCCAGCGAAATACAGGCGGCAAAGGGCTCTCCACCGCTACCCGCCGCCTCCCTTCCGCAGCCAGGGGACAAGGCCGAAGGGGAGCCGCACCATCTCTCTCCCTGCGGCCTCCTCACCGGAAGGGAGGCGGCGGCCGGCGTAGGAGAGCCCTCAACCGCCTCTCCTCCGATGCGAGGCCTCCTCCTCTACACACACACATCATAACACACCAACATAAAAACACAAACAAACAAACACATATAAACACACAACCACATACAAACACATATACCAACACACCTATACATACACATCCACACTAAGACATACATATATACACACACACATCACCACCTCTCCATATACACACATACATACATATACATACACAAACACACACATATATATACACGTACTCAAACACAAAACACCCACAGATAACAACACACAAATATATACACATACCAAGACCAATACACACACAAACACACACACATATATACACACACAAAAAAACAATCCAACACCTGCACACAAACATACACAAAACCACCAAAAAAACCAAACAAACATACAACTATAAACACACATACACACACACATACATATACACACAACAAACATGCTCACTTCACTCCCACAACATACATACCCAGACATTCCCATCATCCAACATAGGGCACAGCAACGCGTGCCGGGTACAGCTAGTATGTATATATTTTCTTTTCCCACTGGGGTCATGACCCTGCATATTCTGTGTATATTGCCCTAAGCTGCTGCTTATTGTGGATGTTTTTCCATGGTTATATTTGTTGCTTAACTATAGACTATGTCATATGGTTATATCATATTGAGTTTAGTTAGACATCATCTTGTATAACTCTACTCTAGTATATTGTGCAGTGTCTTGTGTTTTCTGCTTTTCCTTTGGTAAGGTGTCCCTTTGTGTGTTGGGCTGAGATCTTTTGGCACGGCACCCAGTGTGCCCATTACCACTGGGACCACCTGTACTGGTTTATGCCAGAACCCTTGCAATTTGATTTTGAGATCCTGATAACGGCTGAGTTTTTCCTGTTGTTTTTCCTCAATGCGGCTGTCACCCAGTGACATCAATAATCCAAACTGTTTTCTTTTCCACAATTGTGAGGTCTGCTGTATTGTGTTCCAAAACTTCATCAGTCTGGATTCGAAAGTCTCACAGTATTTTTGCGTGTTCATTTTCCACGACCTTTGCAGGTTTATGATCCCACCAGTTCTTGACTGCTGGCAGGTGGTATTTGTGACACAAGTTCCAATGAATCATTTGGGCCACAGAGTTGTGCCTCTGTTTGTAGTCTGTCTGTGGGATTTTCTTTCAGCAGCTGAGGAGATGATCCATGGTTTCATCAGCTTCCTTGCACAGTCTGCATTTTGGGTCATCAGCTGATTTTTCAATCCTGGTCTTAATTGCCTATTCCAGGCCTGGGGAAACTTCGGCCCTCCAGGTGTTTTGGACTTCCAACTCCCACAATTCCTAACAGCCGGTAGGTTGCTAGGAATTGTGGGAGTTGAAGTCCAAAACACCTGGAGGGCCGAAGTTTGCCCAGGCCTTGCCTATTCAGACCTCATTTTTGGGGGGTGTTAAGGCCCTAAGATGCTTTGCCTGATTCCAGATGAAGGAGGGGAATCTACCTTTTGTGTATGTGAACACATAACAATACTGTGTGGCTTCAGTAGTTGTCACATAGTTGACAGAGATTTCCCATCCCACTCTTTAAACATGTATGTCTTGTATGGTAGCAAAGAAGTCTGTCCTTTGATGTTACTTTCTCAGATTTCGGCAGCACTTCACGGTCGGCAGCGTAAGCCATGAGCCAGTGTTGAGAGCTCATCTCCCAACGTTGCTGCAAGAATCGCAAACCATTCCTCATAACGATGCAGAGAACGATAAGGTAAGGTTCTCAGTTTATGTACCATTCTTCCTTCAAAGGTAATTTGTGTGCTTTTGTTCTTTTTCTTCTTCCAGAACTGAGTCAACAAGTGTCACAGAAGTGTGTACTAGATTCTATACTTTTCCCCCTGGTCGATATCAGGCTTATATCACTGTGTAGCAAAATGGGGGTGGGGAATCAATAGGTTTGAAATGTGATTCTAAAGGAGAGTTTAGCACAGGGGTGGGCAATTATTTTTTCGAAGGGGCCACACGAGAGCCAAAAAATATTATGGAGGCCAGCACCTAAAGGCAGAACTACATTCTAATCTACATTATTTGTTTATTTATTTATTTATTTACTATATTTACTATATATTACACATCATTAATATTAACATATTAATATATCAAGAAATATTCATATATTATTAGTATTAATATTTATTTATTTATTTATTCGATTTAGTAGACCGCTCTCTCCGGAGCCCAGAGCGGTTTACAACAGTAAAACCAAATAAAAACGCAGATAAAAACACATAAAACAGCATTATAAAACCAATTAATCCCGCTCCCAACAATAAAATCCCAGCGGAACGACTATAATGCAGGTGGCAGAGACGCGGCAGGATGGCAAATTATAGCAGGCATCAGTCAAAGCCGAATGCCTGCCTAAACAGCCAAGTCTTTACGGACTTGCGAAATGCCATCAAGCCCCGTAGGGCTCGCGTCTCCTCAGGCAGTGAGTTCCAGAGGCTCGGTGCGGCCACTGTGAACGCCCTCTGCCGTGTACTCGATAACCTGTAGGTCTTGATACCAGGCACCTCCAGTAAATTGAGCCCCTCTGAACCGAGTAATCTTCTGGGCACGTATGGGGTAAGCCGCTCCTTCAGGTTTTATATTATCTATATATATAAAAAGGAAGTGGTCGTGCAACGGGGCAAATGCACGCCAAAACTACATGTCCCACACACACGAAAAACACAGGGCCAATCATCCATACCCCGAGGTCCCTACTCCGCCCACGCAAACCCCCCGAAACACAACCCACCACCCTCTAAAACCCCCCAAAAAACAACCTTCCCACGCAGGCGCACACAGCGCACGGCGGCGACCGCGGCGGCAGCTACAACGCCCCGCCCCTCCTCCTCCTCCAACACACCCTCCCACCCCGACTCCCCTTCACCCCGCCCCTCCTCCTCCCTCCCACCCCACCCGCGCCCCCGACTCCTTACTCGCCGCATCCACGCCCCGCCTTCTCCGCCGCATCCTTGGCCTTCCGCAGCGGCTGCCAGCCTCTTTGGGACCCAGCCCACGCCATCGCCTCCTCGACCTTCTCCGACGCCTCTTCCCCGGTCCCTGACCCGGGCCGCGCGGAAGAGACCTTGCCCGTTTCGCCACACGCGGCCTGGGCCAGGACCGGCTGGCCAACGGCCGAGGAGAGGGGCAGAAGGCCAAAGAGGCGGCGCCGCCCGGGTCCCAAACAGGAAGCGGCGGGAGAGGCCGAGGAAGCAGCGGGAAAGGCGTCCGCGCGACTCGGCTGCATGCGGCGCCTGAAAGGTAAGTGAACTACCCCTCCCTGAAGGCTCCGCGCCGGCCCGTTTCCCAGCGAGCGGCGCGGAGCCTTCTGGGAGGTGTAGTTCACTTACCTTCCAGGCGTGGCATGGAGCCGGGTCGCACGGACGCCTTTCCCGCTGCGTCCTCGGCCTCTCTCGCCGGCCACCTTCCTGTTTGGGACCCGGACCGCACCGTCGCCTCCTTGGCCTTCTTCCCCTCTCCTCGCCCGTTACCACGCCGCTCCTGGACCGAGGCCGCGTGAGGCGAAATGGACACGGTCTCTTCCGCACGGCCCGGGTCAGGGACCGGGGAAGAGGCGCCGGAGAAGCCCGGAGAGACGATGGCGTGGCCGGGTGAAGCAGCGCACCACCTCCCAACCACTTCCGGACGAAGAGGCCAAGGGGTGGGACACCCTCCTACCGGGGATCCCCCATGCCCCCCCCCCAGGGAGCTGCCGACTACGGGCGACCAATGAAAGACACGGACAGGCAAGCTACCAACATATACATTACTATTGACATCCATACAGAAACCACCCAAACATTACCACACCAACACAAAACGAACACATAGACATATATACACATATATAGACACACAAATACATATACACACACATCTATATCTACACATAAACCCACACATGGACACATACACATAGATACATACACATAGAGACACACATATATATACACACATACAAACACATACACACATAGATATACACAGACAAATAAATACAAAAAGAACTATACACACAGACACATATATACAGACACAAATATACACATATACATACATACACAAACAAACATAAATACACAACCACACACACATATAAATATACACATATACACACACATACACACATACACAAATATAGACATATACATACACAAAAACCCACACATACACACACACACACAAATCAACACGCACATATATACACACAAACATACACATATAAACACACACAAAACACATAATCACATCATTCCCAACAATACAATACCCAGACTTCCTCACATCTCCTACATAGGGCACAGCAACGCGTTCCGGGTTCAGCTAGTTATATTATATAATTATTATATTATCGTATATATATAGGCATTATAATATATTGAAATTATAATATAATATAACATTGATTATATTATTTATTATATTATAATAATATTATTATAAAATTATTATAAAATAATAAAAACCACTTAAATTAAATTAAATTCAAGAAGACAAGGTGCGAACCAAGATGAAGGCTGACATCCTCAAGAGAGGAAGGATCCCAAAATGGAATGGCTCAATGGACCCAGCCCAGAGGATGGCAAAGTGGACCCAGCCGTCGCTGCAGCAGAGGAGAGCAGAGCAGCAGGCGATCGAAGGCTGCAGGCCTCCGCCCGCTCTCGCCCCCAGCCGTTCTCCAGCTGATCGCTCTGCTATGGAGTGCCTGCCATCCCTGGAGGCGATCCGGGCCTGCAGGGGGAGCAGTCGGCGATCTGAGGCGGCTTATTCGACCTGGCGACCCGGAAGACTATCAAGTCTTCCGGGTCGCCAAAGCGATCAGTCCCCGCAGTTCGCCGAGTGCTCCCGCTGCAAGCCCGGATCGCATCCAGGGATGGCAAGCACTCCAAAGCCGCCGCTTCCTGCCTGTCTGCCAACACAGAGCCCGCCATGGGATGGCGGCAGTAGCACCCCTTCCTCTTGGCCCCGCCCCCGACGCCCTTCTCCACGGGCCGGACAGAATCAGCTGCGGGGCCGCATCCAGCCCATGGGCCGTAGGTTTAGCAGATATCACAGGCTGCTAAAAATGATCCTAAAACACCTACGTTTGAACTATCTCGGCAAGGCAGTTCAGTACGGATCTTGAAGGTCTCTCATTCATAGAATCCTAGAATTGCAATAGATCCCAAGGATCATCTGGTTCAACCCATTCTGCCATGCAGGAAGACACAGTTAAAGCCTCCCTTACAGATGTCCGTCCAGCCTTTATTTAATAATCTCCAGAGAAGGAGAATCCCCCGATGCGCATTTATATTCTACTGTGAAATAGCTCTTACGATCAGGAAGTTTTTCCTAATGTTTACATACAATCCTAAAAAGAGCCAAAACTAATTTTCAAGACACTTGAGTGGATGAGCACTCATGTATGTTTTCTTAATATGCTATGATAGTGTGGTGTTTGCAGGATGTTAGTTTGTCTTAGTTCCCGCTTTCTAGGCTGTGTGTTCCTTGTCCAAAATGTTTGAGATCTGAAGTGTTTGGCTTTTCGATTTTGCAGTTTTTGTGTTTGTTACATGTGCACCATAAATACATTTTTATAGCTTTGTGCATATAATTGAACTGTAATGTAATCTAACCCTTCCTTCCTTTTTGAGGTGGTGATCACCATCTTGACGGGACTTCCAGGCTGTCACTCAGGTGACCTCGCTTCTTTCTTGGTCACCTTTAACAAAGAATATGGAAGGTGAGTGGGACTTTTCTTCTTTTCCCCACACTGACAGAAATGGAAGTATTTGAATATGCATTGCATATATTTGAATGGTTTCTAACTGTGAATTTTTCAATACTATTTATATTTAATTCTGTTTTAATGTTGGTTCTGCAAGTGAAACAAACTGTAGAGCAGGGCTGCCCAACTGGCGGCCCGGGGGCCGTATACGGCCCCCCAGCCCCTTCCCTCCGCCCCCCTAAGCTTTTAAATAAAAAATAAAAATTGAAAAATAAAATAAATAATAAAAATTTAAAAAAATACCTACTTCCGGGTTCGGAGCAAGTATCGCGAGAATACGCAATCCACACGGGATTTCGCTGTCAACGAAGAGATCACGCCGCCGTTGACAGCGAAATCCCGTGTGGATTGCGTATTCTCGCGATACTCTTCGGCTACTCTACTACTGGATCGCTGAGGCCCACAGACGCGATTAGGACCTTCTTCGACTCAGTCGGTCGTCACCTCTCCCGTCGTCCGGGTACTTCTGGATCCTGCGTGTTTGGAAAAGGTAGGCCGAAGCAGGGGGCTCCTCAGGGGGCTCCTCATTCCCTCCCCCATCTCCCCTCATGTATTAAATATAAAATTAAATATATTTAAAGATGAAATAAGGGGAGATGGGATACATTAAAATAAGGGGGGGAGGGGAGGATGGAATTAAATATATTTAATATTAAATTAAAATAAGGGGAGAGGGAAGGATGGAATTAAATATATTTAATATTAAATTAAAATAAGGGGAGAGGGGAGGATGGAATTAAATATATTTAATATTAAATTAAAATAAGGGGAGAATGGAATTAAATATATTTAATATTAAATAAAAATAAGGGGAGAGGGGAGGATGGAATTAAATATATTTAATATTAAATTAAAATAATTTAATATCTTATCCCTGCATTTTATCTCAGTAAAAGATTATATTTGACTGTATGGATGCCCTTTTTGCCCACCCTGCATTTTATCTCAGTAAAGATTATATTTGACTGTATGCATGCAGGGGGGTGGAGCTGGGGCAGAGCCGGGGGAGAGGGTGGAGCTGGGGTGGGGAGGGGGTGGAGCCAGGGGCGGGGGCGGAGCCGGGGATGGGGGCAGACGCTAAGGCCCCCCAGGTCATCAGTGACCGGAATTCAGGCCCCTGGGCCTGTAGAAGTTGGACAGCCCTGCTGTAGAAGAAGAGAAACGAGCACTGGCAGATGATGGGAAAGGCAGCCAAGACCCAACATAGATGGAAGTCAGTAGTAGAAAACTGCTTAAAGTACAAAAGACAAAGAGGGAATACCGCAAGAATACAATTTATTTATTTATTTATTTATTTATTTACGCTATTTCTATCCCGCCCATATCAGCCCGAAGGCGACTCAGGGCGGCATACAAAGTCAGCACAATTCGATGCCATATATAAAATACAAACATTGATAAAAAGCAGAGAAAGAAACAGCCAAGTTTTCACTCTTTTTCGAAAGGTCAGGAGGGAGGGGGCTGATCTAATATCCCCAGGCAGGGAGTTCCACAGCCGAGGGGCCACTGCAAAGAGGGCCCTGTATCTCATTCCCGCCAGACGTGCTTGTGAAGCAGGCGGAATCGAGAGCAAGGCCTCCTCCTCCGATCTCAAGTTCCTGGTGGGTTCGTAGGAAGAGATGCGTTCAGATAGATAAGCTGGGCAGAGCAGAAGAGAAAACTGGCCAAAGAAGGCTTTTCATGTACAGTTCCTGGAAAAAATTGAAAGCAAAATTGACAAGAGAAAAACATGGCTGTGGCTCACAAATGGAACTTTGAAAAAGGAGGCGGAGGGCCTGATTCTGGCAGCCCAAGAACGAGCCATTAGAACCAATGCTATCAAAGCCAGAATTGAAAAGTCAACTACAGATTTCAAGTGTAGACTCTGCAAGAAGATCACGTAGACCAGTGTTTCTCAACCTGGGGGTCGGGACCCCTGGAGGGGTCGCAAGGGAGTGTCAGAGGGGTCTCCAAAGTGAATCAGAAAACACAGTATTTTCTGTTGGTCATAGGGGGTTCTGTGTGGGAAGTTTGGCCCAATTCTATCCTTGGTGGGGTTCAGAATTCTCTTTGATTGTAGGTGAACTATAAATCCCAGCAACTACAACTCACACATGTCAATGTCTATTTTCCCCAAACTCCACCAATGTTCACATCTGGGTATATTGAGTATCTGTGCCAAGTTTGGTCTAGATCTGTCACTGTCTGAGTCCACAGTGCTCTCTGTATGTAGGTGAACTACAACTCCCAAACTCAATGTCCACCAGACCCTTCCAGTATTTCCTGTTGGTCATGGGAGTTCAGTGTGCCAAGTTCGGGGCAAGTCCATCATTGGTGGAGTTCAGAATGCTGTTTGATGGTAGGTGAACTATAAATCCCAGCAAGTCCCAAATGTCAAAATCAACCTGGCCCGCAACCCCACCAGTATTCAAATTTAGGTATTTGTGGCAAATTTGGTCCAGTGAATGAAAATACATCCTGCATATCAGATATTTACATTACGGTTCATAAAAGTAGCAAAATTACAGTTAGGAAGTAGCGACGAAAATAATGTTATGGTTGGGGGTCACCAAAACATGAGGAACTGTATTAAGGGGTCACGGCGTTAAGAAGGTTGAGAACCACTGACGTAGACAGACTACAAGCAGAGGCATAATATCGAAAGAGATCTTGTAGCACTTTAGGGCAGAGCTTTCCAAACTGTGTGTTGCAACACATTGGTGTGTCGACTCCAGTGTGTTGTGCAAACATAACGAGAAACCTCTGTAGAAGTGAATGACTGTGTTGTGAAATGATACCTCATTGGGAAATGTCTGCCTTCTGAGATTCACTGAAAGGATGAAATTGGTGGCGTAAACCACTCATATATTAAGTCTACTTCCTCTGATGCATCTCTAAGATGTTGACAAGCTGCAATGTGTCAAGAGGAGGGTGACTAAAATGATCAAGGGTCTGGAGAACAAGCCCTATGAGGAGTGGCTTAAAGAGCTGGGCATGTTTAGCCTGAAAAAGAGAAGGCTGAGTGGAAACATGATGAGGGCCATGTATAAATATAAGAGAGGAAGTCCTAGGGCAGTGTTTTTCAACCTTTTTTTTTTGCTGTGGCACATTTTTTACATTTACAAAGTCCTGGGGCACACCACCAACCAAAATGACACAAAATGACACTCTAACACAGTAATACGTATAGTTAATATGTTTTTAAATGTATTTATATACTCAGTGAACATAACATAGATATCCTGGCAGGAATGGCAGAAAGACACAAACTTCCCACACAGAACTCCCATAACCAAGAGAAAATACTATAAGAGTTTGGTGGGCATTGACCTTGGGTTTTGGAGTTGTAGTTTACCTATATCCAGAGAGCACTGTGGACTGAAACAATGTTGGATCAGGACCAAACTTGGCATAAATACTCAATATGCCCAAATGTGAACACAGATGGAGTTTGGGGAAATAGACCTTGACATTTGGGAGTTACAGTTTCTGGGATTTATAGTTAACACACAATCAAAGAGCATCCTGAACTCTTGCAACAATGGAATTGAACCAAACTTGGCATATTGAACTCTCATTACCAACAGAAAGTACTGAAAGGGTTTGCTTGGGAATTGACCTTGAGTTTGGAAGCTGTAGTTCACCTACACCCAGAGAGCACTGTGGACTCAAACAATGTTATGTTGTTTGTTTTCTATCCAGAATCACAATGTTGGAAGGAGACTCACCACTTTAAGGTCCCTCAAACAGGCATGGGAAAACTTCGGCCCCCTGGGTGCTTTGGACTTCAACTCCCACCATTCCTAACAGCCTGAGGCCCTTTCCTGCTTAAGTGGCTGAGGGGGGGAAAGGAAAAGGGCCTCAAGCTGCTAGGAATGGTGGGAGTTGGAGTCCAAAACACTTGGAAGGTCCACGTTTGCCCATGCCAGCTTTCGACAGAGACCTCTTCCTCCCCCTTCGCGCCATTTCTTCCCCCTCCTGCTGAACACTTGCTTTTTCTTCTACACTGCCACTTCTGCCGTCATTTTGATCCGAGGGGACAGCGTGAGCATATTCAGGAGGGGAGGGGAGAGGGAGGAAGACGTGACCCATGTGGGCACTACTGCGCAGACTCGCCCCAGAGCAAAGCGAGGCAAAGTGAGCAGAGCGAGGCTGGGAAGAAGGGAGCCCGAGTGGAGAATAAAAAGTGTTTGGCAGGAGGGGGAAGAAAGGGTATTGGAGGTTCCAATTTCCCACGGCACACCTGATGATCGCTCACGGCACACTGGTTGGGAAACACTGAGTTAGAGGAGTGGAAAAATCACGGCACACTGGTTGGGAAACACTGTCCTAGGGAGTAGGGTGCAAGCTTGTTTTCTGCCGCCCTTGAGACAAAGACGCTGAGCAATGGCTTCAAACTACAGGAAAGGAGATTCCACCTGAACATTAGGAAGACCTTTCTGACTGTGAGAGCTGTTCAGCAGTGGAACTCTCTACCTCGAAGTGTAGTGGAATATCTTTCTTTGGAGGCTTTTAAACGGAGGCTGGCTGGCCATCTGTCGGGGGTGCTGTGAACGGATTTTCCTGCTTCTTGGCAGGAGGTTGGACTGGATGGCCCACAAGGTCTCTTCCAACTCTATGAGTCTAAGATGCCACATGATTCTTTTCACGTACAGATATTCCACATCAACATAGTTATGTCCTGTATTGAGGCCATTTTCTTATGACCGCTCCTTGCTGGGCTGTGGGGATGCTTCCATCAATTGTAATTTTTTTTTAAAAAAAATTCAACCATGAGTTCATTATGGTTTGAGCCCAGTTTGTTTTCTCGTTCCTAGTTTAAGCTCATTGAGGTGAGAGTTAGGAAGAGATAAACAATAAAGTAGGCAACATTGCAAACCAGCCACCATAGAGCCCCGAGGTGGAGGGAGTTGTCCCCTTAAGTCCCCTCGGAAGGAGGGCCCTTTGGAAGAGACGCCGTGCGCGCTCGGCGACGACTGCCCCTTTGCGGGGCTAGGTGGTTGCCCTTGGTCCCGCTTGGGCATCCGATGCGCCCGCGTGACACTCCCAGAGAGCACTGGGAGCGCACCCGGGGCCGCGGATGACCCGGAGGTCCTGGCGAGGGTCCCGGGGGACCTGCACCCAGCTCGGGGGGTTGGGGCAAGTCTGGCAGGATGGCGCTGGCCCCCAGTGACGCCGTGATGGAGGAGGGATTTCCGCCCCCTCCGCCTCCTTCCTTTGGCCCTGCGCGGAGGGCGATTCCACCTGTCTCTCCGGGCGAGCGGAGGCATTGCCAGAGGAGGGGCCAGAGGCGTGGTCGGAGGAGGAGTCGGCGTATCCCCACTCCCCCATTGGCACCCTGTTTGCCTCTTCCCCTTCAGACGGAGGTGAAGAGGTCCATGTCCATGGAGTTCAGGACCCAGAGGTCATTTACATCTAGGACGCTCTGGAGCTTGCGCTACAAGCAGCTGGAGCCCCGGGGGATACGTTCTGGTCCCAAGAAGGACTAGAAGGACACTCCTCGGGCACGTCAGAACCCCCACCTCAGACTGCCATATAGAAGAACGCAGGTCTTACCTTGTACCTGCAACTGGTCACCAGTGATCCCGTTAGGGCGTCCTAATCTTCCCTCCTTCGATGGCAAGATGATGCCTTAGCAGGACTATAGCCGCTTTTGGCTCTTTACTCCTACCCTGTGCTCCTTCCCACCCCATCCCCTCTCTTGCCCTACTCCCCCCTTCCCCCATCCCAGTTTGTTGTATTGATATATTATTGTGTGTGACTCAAACTGTTGTAAACCACTCCGAGCCTCCGGGGAGTGGCGGTATACAAGTTTGACGTAATAATAATAATAATAATAATAATAATAAACAATGTGGATATTAAAGAGACTAGTATTATTATTTATTATTATTAGTAATAGACTTGGCTTTATCTGTTCACAATGTTATAGGTGGCTCGTTTACCGCCAAACCATGGACAGCCCTGAGTGTTTCAGTGCCGCTCACTTCCAGAAGTACCTGGCCGGCGTCCTCGACTCCCAGCACAAACGCAACAGCCGGCTCTCCTCTTACGGCAGGCAGAAAACAAGGCTGCTGGTGGTCCTGCAAGGGTAAGGGACCTCTTGCAAATTTTACGTTCTCATTTTGGCATTGCTTGAGTCCAGATAAATCATCTTAAAATGCAAGCGGTGGGAGGTGCCTCTAGCCTAATACATCACGGGCTTTTAACGTGCTGGGCAGTCGAGGGGAGGAAATAGTAAACTTCAGGGGTTGAATAGAAGGCACTTTGTCTTCTTTGTTTACATCTAAAAACATGCTCCTATCCTGCGTATTATCCATCAATATGATGGTACAAAAAAGGGTTTCCTAATGCCCCAAATGCACCAAATTCTGTCTGACCTTGGAAGGTAAGTAGGGTCCACTTTGGTTAGTCCTTGGATGGGAGGCCACCAATGAATACCAGACACTGTAGGCCATGCATCCTCAAACTGCAGCCCTCCAGCTGTTTGGGCCTTCAACTCCCAGAATTCCTGACAATTGAACAAGCTTGTTTCTGGGAATTGGAGCCCAAACAGCTGGAGGGCCGCAGTTTGAGGATGCTTGCTGTGGGCGATATTTCAGAGGAAGGATCTAGCAAAACACTTGTGGGTTTTACTGTTGTCCTTACGCACCATCATTTGGCCATTGGATTGCAGTTCTATGTCAATTATAGAAAGACTTCATGGTCTTAAATACACTTAAGGCACCAGATGTGGTCTGATCCTGGAAGCTAAGCCGGGTCAACTCTGGTTAGTGCTTGGATGGGAAAACACCATGGGATGCTCAGTGCTATAGGCTAGAGCAGGGGTTCTCAAACTTTTTCAGCCACGGAGCACTTTTTGAAGCAAAGTTTTCTCATGGAGCCCCCAATGAATGTTCATATTCTATATCAGGGCTGTCCAACAGACGGCCCGTGGGGCCATACACGGCCCCCGAGCCCCTTCCCTACGGCCCCCTAACCCCCTGCAAGACATCCGTTTTTATTTTTTAAAATTTTTTTTGGAAAAAAATTCCAAAAAAATTCATTGGGGGGGGGGCGTGAGAAGGGCCGGGGCCGGCGCGAGTGAGGAGGAAGCGGAGGGAAGCCATGTCAGATGCCCTAGGGGTGGGACTTCCCCCCGCCTGTTCCTCGCTCGCGCAGAGCCGCTCGCAGGCTTGCGCGCCAGGGCGGGATCGGCAAGCCTCCCTCCACCGTGTCCCTAGCTCTTGCAGCGGCCGCGCCTGAAGGAAGGTAAGCTCCGGGCTTACCTTCCTTCAGGCGCGCCGCTGCAAGAGCTAGAGATGGCGGAGGGCGGCTCGCTGATCCCCGGCCCACCTCTCGCCCGGCACCTTGCGCGACCCGCCCCTGATGTCACCCGCCAAAAGGGGCGGGTCGCGCAAGATCGATCGATCTCAGGCATGGACAAACTTTTGGACACAGGCCGCAATGGGTTTTGAAATTGTAATGATCATATCTATTTTAATTGTTTTTACTTGTTTTTACTTGTTTTTATGATGTTGAGCATTGAATTTTTGCTACTGTAAACCGCTTTGAGATGCCCAAGGGCTGAGAAAAGCGGTATATAAATGGAGCAAATAATAAATAATAAATAAATAAATGGCAGATAGATGGAGAGTGTTTATGTGAACTAATTGGAGGGTATGGGAGGAACAAGTTTCAATTCCCACTGCACATATTTCATTTGGTAGGAAAGAAAGAAAACAATATTTAAAATGAACAACTTTCACCAACATAAACTTAAGTATTTCAGTGGAAAACCCCAGGGGCCATCCAAACCTACCCCGTTGTGCCATGCAGGAAAGCACAATCAAAACACTCCCAACAGATGGCCATCCAGCCTTTGTTGTAGTAGTAGTAGTAGTAGTAGTAGTAGTAGTAGTAGTAATAATAATAAGGATTGAGGCACAGGGAAGTGCAGAGACCCTCAATTTCCTTTACGGAGCCCTAAGGGCTCCATGGAGTACAGTTTGAGAACTGCTGGGCTGGAGGATTGAAGAACTTTCCCTACACGCAGGAGGATTGTCAAGGAATCTCAGGTGCTATGGGCCATATTGGGAGAGGGGAACTGGCAAAACCACTTCTGAATATTCCTAGCCTAATAAAACCCTGTTAAATGAATGGGCATGCCACAAGTTAACAGGCAACTTGAAGGCTTGCGCAAATTGTGTGCATGCTAGGTTGAAGCATCATGAATCCAGGAGAAAAGGGGACAAAAGTGCAATGACCGGGGTTTCCTGTCTTCTGTTGACAAAATGCCAAAGGTTACTATTATATTAAACAAATGTTCTAGACCAGGGGTGGGCAACCTACGGCCCGCGGCCCGGATCCGGCCCGGCAGCCAATTCTGTCCGGCCCGAGAAAGGGCGTCGGGGGCAGGGCCAAGAGGAAGGGGTGCCGCTGCCGCCATCCCATCGCGGGCTCTGTGGGGCCTGTGTTGGCAGACAGGCCGGAGGAGGCGGCGGCTTTGGAATGCCTGCCATCCCTGGAGGCGATCCGGGCCTGCAGCGGGAGCACTCGGCAGCCTGTGGGGGCTGATCGCCGTGGCAACCCAGAAGACTTGCTCGTCTTCCAGGTCTCCACGGCGATCAGCCACCTCAGATTGTCGAGTGCTTCCCCTGCAGGTCAGGATCGCCTCCAGGGATGGCAGGCACTCCAAAGCCGCCGCTCCTCCAGCTTGTTTGCCAACACAGGCCCCACAGAGCCCGTGATGGGATGGCAGCAGCGGCACCCCTTCCTCTTGACCCCGCAGGGCGATCAGCTGGGAACCGGCTGGGGGCGAGAGCGGGCAGCTCTCCTTTGCTGCGGTGGCGACTGGGTCCGCTTTGCCATCCTCTGGGCTGGGGCCATTGGGCCATTCCATCTTGGGATCCTTCCTCTTTTGAGGATGTCAGCCTCATCTTGGTTCGCACCTTGTCTTCTTGAATTTAATTTAAATTTATTATTGGTTGGTTTTTATTATTATTTTATAGTAATAATATAATAATATAATAAATAATATAATGTAATGGTATATTATATTATAATTTCAATATATTATAATGTATATATATATATATATATATATATATACTATAATATAATTATAGAATTAGAATAGAATAGAATTTAATATTTGTTAATCGCCCTCCATCATAGATGCTCCGGGCGATTTACAGCAACAGAACAACAACATATACAAAAAACACAGAGGGAAGAGCGAAAGGGTGGGGCGGGAGGGAGGAAATAGGGACGGGGCCGCGGCGATGCCCTTAAGGCCCCATTCTGCCATCGAATAATAATACTAATAATATATTAATATTTCTTGATATATTAATATGTTAATATTAATGATGTGTAATATATAGTAAATATAGTAAGTAAATAAATAAATAATGTAGATTAGAATGTAGTTCCGCCTTTAGGTGCGGCCCTCCATAATATTTTTTGGCTCTCATGTGGCCCCTTGGAAAAAATAATTGCCCACCCCTAGTCTAGAGGATCCTTCAACGCTTGTTCTATGGTTGACAAATCTATGTATGAGGGCAGAGCAGACTTCGGGGTTGCTTTGGGAAGTTTTGCTGGAATATGAATGAGGACATAATTTATCACACCGGCCAGGTTTGGAGCTGAAATCCCTTGAGCAGAATAGCATTTTTGTTTTGTTTTCCGTGCAATGCAAGTTGATAATGCAAGGTAAAAACAATATGGGGTTATGACCGGGCGGAAGGAAACATCCCATCTTCTCTGCTTGAGATGTCATACAGTCATAACAGAATAAGTCGCCCCAACAGGCATCCCTGGCTGTCAAAGGGAGTGGACTTCATCTGAAACACAAAAACACTGCTCTTGTTTCATTGGTTCCTCTTCCTCGTTGTTTCGCCGGAAGCATTTGCTGGAAAAAGCACTTAAGATCCCTGCTGGTTGAGGCCAAAGTCTTCTCTCTAAGCAGAAACCTAGTTTCATGAGCAAGTTCTTTGCTTCTGGGGCATTCTCAACCCAAAACCGAAGCCATCACCTCTTCCCTGCTGTGCATCTAGCATTCAGGTGTGCCTGGCTTCAGGACTTGGAAGTTAAGTTGTCCCTGGCTCTTGTATCAGATAGTTGTTAGATCTGTTGTCTTCACATTCGTCTAGACCACGGCTGTTAGGAATTGTGGGAGTTGAAGTCCAAAATACCCGGAGAAGGGCCAGAGTTTGCCCATGCCTTCTTTAGAAGGTCTCAACAAACTATGACTGCATCCCAATTTGATTGAGAGGTGAGAAGGCCCGGTTGCATAAGCTGCCAGAGCTGTGCCATTTCTTTCCCTCCTGATATTGCGTACTCTCTCTTTCACACAGAGAGACCCCTTTATCCCTGCTGCCCCCACCCAGAAGTAGCAGTACAGGTCATGAGTGGCATTTATCACTTCACAGCTCTTTCCTTTTGTGTTCTCTGCAGATACACAGATGTGATTGACGTAGTGCAGGCTCTCCAAACGCACCCCGATGCAGACGTCAAGGCCGCATTTGTCCTCGGAGCCATCACGACTTGCGTGGAGCCACTAAGTTGCTACATGGAACATAGGTACGTTTTCCAAGTCCTTGGATTCGTGTTGCTGGGACTGGAGAGATGGTCTAAAGCTCTGCAACCAGGAGCTCAAACTGTTTCGCTTGGACAAGATTTCTTAGATGAAGAGTAGCAATGAGCTACTTACTTCTATTTCCAGTAGGCCTGTTTTTATTAATATCTCAGGCATGAAAGCAACCACTTGGCCAGGACTGGAGACATTGCTATCGCAGAAGACACTGCATGGGTCATCTAGTCCAGTGTTTCCCAACCTTTTTTGAGTCGCGGCACACTTTTTTACATTTACAAAATCCTGGGGCACACCACCAACCAAAATGACACAAAATGACACTCTCACACAGTAGTTCATATAGTTAATATGTTTTTAATGTATTTATACACTCTATGTTGTGTTGTGTTCATGAAACAGGCCAGGTTTCACACTGAGTGTATAGATAGAAAAAAATCTATCTATACACTCAGTGTGAAACCTGGGCCTGGCATGAACACAAAGACATAGATAAGGAATGGCAGAAAGACAGAAAGTACTGAAAGGGTTTGCTTGGGAATTGACCTTGAGCTTTGGAGTTGTAGTTCACCTATATCCAGAGAGCACTGTGGACTGAAACATTGTTGGATCAGGACCAAACTTGGCATGAATACTCAATATGCCCAAATCTGAACACAGATGGAGTTTGGGAAAAATAGACCTTGACATTTGGGAGTTGTAGTTGCTGGGATTTATAGTTCCCCTACAATCAAAGAGCATTCTGAATCCCACTAATGATAGTACTGGGCCAAACTTCCCACACAGAACCCCCAGGTGCCTCCCTTCCTGAATGGCTCTCTCCCTCTTCCACACCAGAAGGGAAGGCACTCACTCGGTCAGCAGTTGCCTGCCTTACTTCCTTCTTTCCTATGGTTCGAAAGAAGAAGCCAGTGGGCCTGCCTCGGACTGCGCTCCTCACTTCCGCTTCCGTTCCCCAACCTCCCTCAATTGGAGGCTGGCTGGGGAAATGGCCGAAGGAGGCGGCGCCCCGGCCCCTTCTTCGCCGCCGCCCGGCTCTTCCTCCTCCTCCCCCCCCCCCCAGCAGCAGCAGCAGCAGGAGTTCGGCAGGAGGGGGAAGAAAGCGAGGAAGAGAGGTTTTACCGCGGCACACCAGGTGATCGCTCACGGCACACTAGTGTGCCGCGGAACAGCGGTTGGGAAACACTGATCTAGTCCAAATCCCTGCTGTGCAGGAAAAGCACAATTAAAGCACTCCTTTTTGAAAATGGCATTCATAACCTTTTGGAAAACACCATTTGGAGATTATAACTTTTCCGAAAAGCATGACCTTTCAGAGAAGAATCTTCTTTAGAATAGAATCTTCTCTTGTGATATACAACCAGATATAATTATGCTAGGCAATGGGTTTCTGTTGCTAGACTGAATAACTGTTATCTTGAAGGGGTTAATGAGCTTAAATAATGCTAAATGGCTGAAATATTAGTTTGAAATGAAAACGCCCCTTTGCAAAAGGTGAACAGAAGGAAGGAGGGCAAAAGGGGAAGACTGTGTTTTCCAGATAACCAGGATGTTATAATTTCAGTGATAATGTATTGTCTATCCATGCTGGCACTGCAATATGAAAACATAGGTAGTAGCTTATTTAGGTTAAGTGTTAAGATGGAAAATCCTGAGAAAAGCGTGTTTTTAAAAATGTGATTGGATGAAGAGATGTAAGGAGAAAGGTCATGCCATGCCTAGTGAAAAAATGTATAAAAGATAAGAGGAAGAATGCTGCGGCACGGAGCAGCTCTTTGTTTGAAGGCACACATCTTCAGCCGCACCCATCTTTGCATGGCCATGCTCACAAAATACAAGATTTTTTTCTTCAACTAAAGGAGACAGGTTGCACTTTGCTTTTGATTGGCTGCTCTGCTGGGTCGAGGTTTAAGGAGTTTCCCTTTCAATCTCTGATCCATTTGGAAAACAGAGATTTGCCAGTGCATAAAAATTGCAGAGCTTTAGAAGTGTTTTTCAGTGCCCAAAAATATATAGCTACTCTCCCATAAAACAGCTTGTTTTATATCGTGCACTCAAGAGACCAAAACGAAGTAGACTTGGATAAAAATAACATAATTTGATTTTCTCACAACCTTCATGTGTTCAGCATACACAGGTTCAAAAACTTATCAGTCCAGTTTCAGATATGTTTGAGATCATTCTCTGTGCCATCCGGCCAGGGCATCTCTCTTATAACAAAACTGCTACCAACAGGTCACACAGTCAAAAGGACTGCAGCCCCTTTTATAACTTCTCAGGAACCATAGAGTAAAGGAAGCTGCATACGAGAACATATGTACAGGATACAGTAAACCAGTGTTTCCCAACCTTTTTTGAGCCGAGGCACATTTTTTACATTTACAAAATTCTGGGGCACACCACCAACCAAAATGACACAAAATGTTTTATGGCGTTTCGGCACCTCTTTTTCTCAACAGGCTGCATATGCAGGGGACAAAGTGTAGGCAAAAGAATAATATAGTGAAACTAGCAATATGCACAATTACAAAAGTTTTATAAAGTTGATGTATCAATATAGTGAATTTGAAACACATGGAGTACAGTTTGGCACTCACATGATGTTGGCACCTCCTTACCGCATTGAATTAGGCTCTGTACTGGATAATCTGCAATATATAGAAGTTCAATATATAGGCGTTATCCACAGAGGGCAGGATGCGAGGGAGGAGAAGAGCGCAAGTGGGCGGTTCCAAAAGTTATCCACAACAAGTGGGCGGTTCCAAAATGACGCGGCATCATTTTGGAGCCGCCCATTGGGCTCCTCTGCTCCTTTGCATGCTGCCATCTGTTTGGGGAGAGGAGCCCAGTGGGCAGTTCCAAAATGACGCGGCGTTATTTTGGAGCCGCCCATTGGGCTCCTCTCCTCCTTTGCATGCTGCGTAACGCTTTTCCCTCGCAGCAGGGGGTGTCTGCGGACAGAGCCTAATAAGGGAAGTTTTTTCTCCCATGGAGGAGGACAAAATAATAGCGGCGGCAAAAGGAGGGGGGAAGGAAGGGGGGCAAAAAGCTTTTCTGGAGGCACAGCTGGAGCTCTGCAAAGGCACAGGAGTGTGCCTAGGCACACTGGTTCTAAAAGACTGCAGTAAACAACCGGATCATAGATAAACATTACTAGAGAAGGCTTGAAGCAGGTTGTGTCACAATGCCAGGACTCTGCCGTTATTCCGACAGAGGTGAATCAAACAAACACCCAGTTTGTGTTAAGCAATTCAATTAAAACACCACTAACTTTCTGGCTGTTTTAATAGTCCAAAACATAAAACATAAATTGCACTCAGCCACAGAATATAAAACAAAACTGACAGCAAACACTGTTGCAGGTTCAAGAGAACACTGTAGTCAAAAGGTCCAATCCAGTGGTCAAATGCCGAGAGTTCGATAAGCAAAATCCAGGGATCAAGAGTCTATACCAGGGGTGGGCAATTATTTTTTTCCACGGGGCCACACGAGAGCCAAAAAATATTATGGAGGGCCGCACCTAAAGGCGGAACTACATTCTAATCTACATTATTTATTTATTTATTTATTTATTTATTTATTTACTATATATTACACATCATTAATATTAACATATTAATATATCAAGAAATATTCATATATTATTAGTATTAATATCATAATTATTATATTATAGTGTATATATATAGAGTCTATATATATACTATAATATATATAGACATTATAATATATTGAAATTATAATATAATATAACATTATATTATATATGTATTATATTATTATAAAATTATTATAAAATAATAAAAACCACTAGAATAAAATTAAATTAAATTCAAGAAGACAAGGTGTGAACCAAGATGGAATGGCCCAATGGACCCAGCCCAGCAGATGGCAAAGTGGACCCAGCTGCTGCCGCAGCAGTGCAGACCGGAGCAGCAGGTGATCGGAGGCTGCAGGCCTCCGCCCGCTCTCGCCCCCAGCCGTTCCCTAGCTGATCGCCCTGCTATGGAGTGACTGCCATCCCTGGAGGCGATCCGGGCCAGCAGGGGGAGCAGTTGGCGATCTGAGGTGGCTGATCGCCTTGGCGACCCAAAAGACGATCAAGTCTTCCGGGTCGCCAGGGCGATCAGCCGTTGTAGGTCGCCGAATGCTCCCGCTGCAGGCCCGGATCTCTTCCAGGGATGGCAGGCACTCCAAAGCCGCCGCTCCTCTGGCCTGTCTGCCAACCCAGGCCCCACAGAGCCCGCAATGGTGGCAGCGGCAACCCTTCCTCTTGGCCCTGCCCCCCCCCCCCGACGCCCTTCTTCCCGGGCCGGACAGAATGGCTGCCGGGCCGCATCCGGCCTGCAGGCCGTAGGTTGCCCTTCGCTGGTCTATACCATAGTCAAAAGCCAGTCCAAAATTCAAGGTTCCAGGATTCAGGACCCAGGTCAGGATACCAAAAATCCACAAGCCAAGCCTGCTCCCTCTCAGCCTTCTCTTCTGCAGGCTAAACAGATGTTTTTAAACATGTAACAATTATGTTGCTCTTAACTTTTGTTTATGCACTCATTAAATCGACATTAAAGTACAATTGAATGATCAATAATAGCAATTTAAAGCATGCAGTTTAAATGATAGAAATCGACTTTTGGTTCTCAAAAGGCTGTCAGAATAAAATGCTTTGCCTGCCAACAGAAGGAAATGTCTTTATGTCTGTATTGCATCTGTGTGCTGCCGTTCTCCCAGAGTGGGACACAAGATAGCTTCCAAAGCTACCAGAAGTGTTCGCTGGAAAATTAGGAAGAATTAAAACCACACGAAACATTATAAAATACTAGCTGTACCCGGCACGCGTTGCTGTGCCCTATTTAGGAGATGCGAGAAAGTCTGAGTATGTAAGGGTTGGAATTGATGTTACTTATGGTCTTGGTGGGGTCATGGCTGTGTCGTTGTGGGTTGTTCTGGTGGGTGGGATGTTGAAGTCCTGTGGAGTTGTCGGTGTGTGGTGTTCCTGGCGTTCTGCAGAGCTTGTGGATAAACAATGTTTTTTGTCTTTCCGTCTGCTGTGTTGATGTAGAGGTTCTGTGGTTTCCCAACTCTGGAGCACGCTACGTAGAGTTGTCCGTGGGAGAAGCATTCTGTGTCAAGGTCTATGCCACAGATTTGTAGTGTTTGTCCTTGAGCCTTGTTTATGGTGATGGCAAAAGCTAGTGTAGTGCAGTGTCTTTCTGTTCTGGCGTTTGTTCTGCCCTTTTTTGTGTGATGTATGTAGCGTTTGCGAGTGTGTCATCCGATGCTGTTCTTTTTAGGAGGCATGGCTTGTCTTTTGGGTCAGCTTATGCCTGTGTGGAAGGAAGGAATGGCATACAAATGGGTTGAGCAGTAGACGCAAGGTTGTGTTATGTGCGTATTGTGTTGTGTGTAGGTATTACTTTTGTGTTATTCCTGCAGTATGTGTTTGTCAGTGGTACCTGTGTCCCTGGTGCCCTATTTGTCTCCCTCCTAGATCTTGGCCTTGGCAGTTTAACCTTCAAACACCAACTAACTAAACTGAATTCACTCAGCATTCTAATCTAGCCTTGGCTGGTTTTTGGCCACCGTTACTATGGTAACTGATGTTGGCCAATGGGTTTCGCTGGCGGCCGCAGAGGATGCTGGGAAATGTAGTGTTTTTTGTATCGTTGTTTTGGGGGCCTTCTAGGTTTTGGGGGGGGGAAATGTATTTTTTGTTAAAAACCTTCCTTGCCTGAGGCCTATTTTTGTTGCCAAATTTGGTGTTTCTGCCTTGGATGGTTTCTCTGCCTAGGACGGTCGTTCCATGATGGGACCTCCTTTATATAATAGATTTTTTTAAAGCAAGCAAGTGTCTAAAAAGAATAAATAGTCTCCATTAGAAGGACTTCCTTTAAAGCAAGGAGGGATGCGTTGTCGTCAGGCTCCCTGGGGAGGACATTCACAAGCATTGTGTCTCTTGTGTGTTTATGTATGTATTTTCGATTGCAAGCCTTTGGCTTGTTTTATTGTAAAAGTGCCATGCACACTTAATGGTGTTAGATAAACAAATGACAACAAATAATGTTCGCACGTTGCAGCATGGCTAAACCAAGTCCTAAGCACCTATATTTAAATGTGATTTTTTTTTGGTTCACACTGAAGGAAAAGATGCATGATTTGTGAAAGAAGTACAGAGTGTTCGTGTTGTGTGCCTTTTTTTGTCATTTAGAACAGTGGGCAATGACATGATTGGAGTGTTGACAGTTGCTGGAAGGCAGTGACACAAAAGGGCACGGAGAATGAGAAATCACCTGGGCAGAGTCTGGCCAAAAACATCTCTTTGCTCAGACCGCATTGAAGTCGATGGCACTTTTGCATCAGGGCACAGCTGTGCTCCTTCTGTGTCATCTATCCCGAGCATAACTTGTTCAAGGAACGCAAAGGCCGATTTAAGTTAAGGTGCTGTGAGGCTCCAAATAATGATCCTTCCACAAACTGGAGCAGAATTTATTTATTTATTTTATTTATTTTTTTCCAGTGTTTATACCCCGCTACTTCTCAACCCCCGAGGGGGGACTCAGTGCGGCCTAACAGACGGCAACAATTCGATGCCACACAATACATAGTAAAACACAGTTAAAATTAAAATACATTAAAATACACCTAGAATTCAATACATTAAAATACAGTTAATATTAAAAACATCATATACATTCATCACCATTAAAACAATGTTCCATCCAAAGTCTTAGATCTTAACCACCAATTTGCCAACTGACCAGTCTAAAGTGCCGTGTTGTGCTAGGGTGCAAACGCTGGTCCCAAAGCCAGGATTTCACTCTTTTTCTGAATGTTAGGAGGGATGAAGCTGATCGAATATCAATAGGGAATGCGTTCCACAGACGGGGGCCACCACCGAGAAGGCCCTCCTCTCGTCCCCGCCAACTGCATTTGAGAGGTTGGCGGAGCGAGAGCAGGGCCCCGGATGTTGTTAAATTACGAGGTGGGACATAGAGGCCGATGCGGTCGGACAAGTAAGCTGGGCCAGAACCGTATAGAGCGTTAAAGGTCAAAACCAACCCTTTGGAGTGAGCGCGGAATTGACAGGCAGCCAATGGAGCTGACACAACAGGGGGGGTGGTATGCTCCCTGTATGTAGCTCCGGTTAGTAATCTGGCTGCTGCCCGTTGGACTAGTTGTAGCTTCCGAACTGTCTTCAAAGGCAGCCCCACGTAGAGCAGAAATCCCCTTCCTTGTTCTTTTTAAAATTTTAATAGCAATTAAACAGAAAGATGTATGTATTAATGCAGTGGTTCTCAACCTTTCTAATGCCGTGACCCCTAAATAAGGTTCCTCATGTTGTGGTGAACCCCAACCATATTTTCATTGCTACTTCATAAATAATTTGCTACTCTTAAACATTCTAATGCAAATATCTAATATGCAGGATGTATTTCCATTGTTACAAACTGAACATAATTAAATTTATTTATTTATTTATTTCAGGATTTTACCCCGCTCTTCTCAACCCCCAAGGGGGGACTCAGAGCGGCTTACAGCACGGCACAATTCGATGCCACATCAAACAGCGTAAAACCCCAAAACCCCACAACACATTAAAATACATTAAAACATTAAAATACAATTCCTCAGCAACATCTACAGTCATTCCAATTTAAAACAATATTCGACCATAAAAACATTGACCCTCTTCCTCCCTTCCAATTAAAATCCCATCCAACGTGCTGCTTAGTGCTGATGTGGGAACGCCTGGTCCCAGAGCCAGGACTTTACCTTTTTCCTGAATGCCAGGAGGGATGAGGTGGACCGTACCTCCATAGGGAGCGCATTCCACAGGCGGGGGGCCACCACCGAGAAGGCCCTGTCCCTCCTCCCCCACCAACCGCATTTGAGAAGTCGGCGGGAGCGAGAGCAGGGCCTCCCGGATGATCTTAGGTTACGGGATGGGACGTAGCGGCCCGATGCGTTCGGACAAGTAAGCTGGGCCAGAACCGTATAGAGCTTTAAAGGTCAAAACCAGCACTTTGAATTGAGCCCGGAATTGGACAGGCAGCCAGTGGAGCTGACACAACAGGGGGTAGTATGCTCCCTGTATGTAGCTCCCGTTAGTAGTCTGGCTGCCGCCCGCTGACTAATTGCAATTTCGAACTGTCTTCAAAGGCAGCCCCACGTAGAGTGCGTTGCAGTAATCTATTCGGGATGTGACCAGAGCATGGACGACCGTAGCCAGATCAGACTTCCCAAGGTACGGGCGCAGCTGGCGCACGAGTCTCAATTGTGCAAAGCTCCCCTGGCCACCGCTGAGACCTGGGGTTCCAGGCTCAGCGCTGAGTCCAGGATCACTCCCAAGCTGCGAACCTGCGTCTTCAGGGGGAGTGTAACCCCGTCCAACACAGGCTGTAACCCTATGCCCTGTTCGGCCTTACGACTGACCAGGAGGACCTCTGTCTTGTCTGGATTTAGTTTCAATTTGCTAGCCCTCATCCAGTCCGACACAGCGGCCAGACACCGGTTCAAGGTCTGACAGCCTCCTTGGTGACAGGTGGGAAGGAGTGAAAGATCTGGACATCATCTGCATACAGATAACACCTTACTCCGAAACTCCGAATGATCTCTCCCAGCAATTTCATGTAGATGTTAAACAACATCGGGGACAGTACTGAACCCTGAGGGACTCCACAGGACAACGGCTGTGGAGCCGAACAGGTGTCACCCAATGACACCTTCTGGGTACGACCTTCCAGGAAGGATTGGAGCCACTGCAAAGCTGAAACCGCAACCGCCATATCTGCAAGGCGACCCACAAGGATACCGTGGACTACGGTATCGAAAGCCGCTGAGAGGTCCAGCAGAACCAACAGGGACACACACTCCCCCCTGTCAAGTTCCCGGCGTAGATCATCTACCAAGGCGACCAAGGCTGTCTCAGTCCCATGTCCGGCCTAAAGCCAGACTGTGCCGGATCAAGATAATCAGTGTCTACCAAGAACCCTGGAGTTGCGAGGCCACCACACTTTCCATGACTTTGCCCAAATAGGGGAGATTGGAAACTGGCCCATAGTTCACTAATTGAGTGGGGTCCAGTGATGGTTTCCTCAACAGATGTTTTGTAACAGCTTGTTTTAGGCTGGCTGGAATGATGCCTTCCGAAGGGAGGCATTAACCACCACCTTCACCCACTCTGCCAACCCCCTCTGGCTTCCTTGATCAGCCAGGATGGGCAGGGGTCTAGGATGCATGTGGTGGGCCTCGCCTCTCCAAGGATCTTGTCCACATCCTCGAGCTGAACCGATTGAAACGAATCCATTAAAACCGGACAAGCAGGTGCTCGTGTCACATCCTCAGAGACTGCCGTTAAAGTGGTATCGAAATCGGAACGGATCAGAGCCACCTTATCGCGAAGACCTTGGCAAACTCATCACAGCGTACCGCCCGAGCCGTCAGGGATCTCGCACTGAGGCGGATTTAACAGACCCCTAACGACTCGAAACAGTTCCGCTGGGACGGTTCTTCGGCGGCCACCTTGGCCGCATAGGGGCGTTCTGGAGCGATCGTGTCAATAGCCCTTGTCATCTCCCTGTCCCAAAGAGAAACAAGAGGCTCAACAGGGTCACTTACCGAGGAGGCGGGAAAATCCCCAAGAGCCGTCAGGAATCCGTTCGGATCCATAAGTCTCCTGGGGCGGACCATTCTAGTAGGTCCACCACCCCCGCGGAGGTGGAAAGGCACAGTGAGTCTAAACCTGATCAGGTGGTGGTCGGTCCATGGCAAAGGAACGATAGTCAGTTCCTCCACTCCGCCACTTCCATCGCATCCCTGACAGAAAACCAGATCCAATGTGTGTCCTGCACTATGGGTGGGACCCGATATTAACTGGGACAGGCCCATGGTTGCCATGGCGGCCATGAAGTCCTGAGCAGCTCCTGATAGAGTGGCCTCGTCATGGACGTTGAAGTCCCCCAGCACAATGAGCCGCTGAGACTCCACGGCCAGGCCCGAGACCACCCGGCTAGCTCAGGTAGGGAGACTGTAGTGCAGCGGGGTGGTCGGTACAGTAACAGAATCCCTATCCTGTCCCGGTCACCAATCCTTAGGCCGACACATTCGAATGTGGCTGACTGTGGGATGGGGTACCTGGTCAAGGGGATGGAATCCTTATAAAGCATAGTGATTAATACAAAAACAATATGTTTGGGGGGCGTATGGACAACGGATGCTGGGATTTGCAGTACCTTCAACTAATTCAGCTCGGACTTCCACAGCCACGACCCCACGAATGACAGATCTGGACCAAACTGGGCACAAAGAACCCCCATGACCAACAGAAAATATGGGAAAAGGTTAGGAGGAATTGACAGTGAGCCCTTCGTTCTCTCTCCCCCTTTCTCCCCACTGGCCTCAGGGCGCAAAAAAGGAAACGGGGAGAAAATTGAGGGCCCTCCCCTCCCCTTCCCTACAAGCTGCAGGGCCAGTGAAGCACCAAAAGCGGCGCAAAAAGCAGCCATTTTGGAGGGGTGGGGCCAACCAAGGTGGTCTTCACCGCCCCCCCCTGAATCGCTCCACCGCCCCCCAGGGGGTGCTAGCACCCACTTTGGGCATGACAGCCATAGATGCAGGATTAGAAGGCATGATCATCAAGTTTGCAGACGGGACGAGATTGGGAGGGAGAGCCAATACCCCAGAAGACAGAAGCAATCATCTCTTCACAGATTAAAGAGATGATTGGCCAAAACTAACGAAAGGAAGTTCAACAGCGACAAATGCAAGTTACTCCACTTAGGCAGAAAAAAATGAAATGCAAAGATGCCTCGCTCAACAGCAGGACGTGTGAAAAAGATATTGGTGTCCTTGAGTGGAGGAAGGTGAACATGAGCCAACAATGTGAAGCAGCAACTAAAAAAGCTAATGGGATTTTGGCCTACATAAAAAGGAGTCTCGTGCCTAGATCCAGGGAAGTCATGCTACCCATGCTCTATTCTGCCTTGGTCAGACCACTTTACCTGGAATCACACTGTGTCCAATTCTGGGCACTGCAAGTGAAGGGAGATGTCTAGAGTTGGAATGTGTCCAGCAACTAAAATGATCAAGGGTCTGGAGAACAATTTTATTTATTTATTTATTTTATTTGTCACGTTTCTATACCGCCCCTCTCAGCCCGAAGGCGACTCAGGACTGTTTACACAGGCAGTCTCTGCCCTCAATACAACACAGCAACAAGTCAACCCCCCCCCCCAGGAAAAAAACATACAATAACAATTTAACAATTAAAAACATACAATTGCAGCCTCAGCGTCATGTTGAAATCAGTTTCCATCACATCGTCGTCATTCCTTATATCCAATTAAGCCTTATATTTCATCAACAAATGCCTGCTCAAATAACCAGGTCTTGACTTTCTTGCGAAATGTCAGGAGGGAGGGGGCCGATCTGATGTCTTTAGGAGGGCGTTCCAAAGCCGAGGAGCCACCACTGAAAAGGCCCTGTCTCGTCCCGCCAGTCGCGCCTGCGAAGAAGGCGGGACCGAGAGCAGGGCCTCTCCAGATGATCTTAAACATCTCGATGGTTCATAGGGAGAGATGCGTTCGGACAGGTAAGTTGGACCCGAACCGTTTAGGGCTTTAAAGGCTAAAGCCAGCACATTGAATTGTGCCCGGTAGCAAACTGGCAGCCAGTGGAGTTGGCACAACAGGGGAGTTGTACGCTCTCTGAATGCTGCTCCTGTTATCAACCTGGCTGCTGTCCGTTGGACTAATTGCAGCTTCCCAACAGTCTTCAAAGGCAACCCCACGTAGAGATCATTGTAGTAATCCATACGGGATGTAACCAGAGCATGGACCACCGTGGCCAAGTCAGACTTCTCAAGGTACGGGCGCAGCTGGCGCACAAGTTTTAACTGCAAATGCTCCCCTGGTCACCGCCGAAACCTGGGGTTCCAGGCTCAGCGATGAGTCTAGGATCACACCCAAACTGCGAACCTGTGTCTTCAGGGGGACTGTCACCCCGTTTAACACAGGCTGTAACCCTATGCCCTGTTCGGCCTTTCGACTGACCAGGAGTGCCTCTGTCTTGTCTGGATTCAATTTCAATTTGTTCGCCCTCATCCAGTCCGACACAGCGGCCAAGCACCGGTTCAGGACCTGAACAGCCTCCTTAGTAGCAGGTGGGAAGGAGTGACAGAGTTGGACATCATCTGCGTACAGATGACACTGCACTCCGAAACTCCGGATGACCTCCCCCAGAGGCTTCATGTAGATGTTAAACAACATGGGAGATAATATTGAACCCTGAGGAACCCCACAAGACAATGGTTGTGGGGTTGAACAGGTGTCTCCCAATAACACCTTCTGAGATCGGCCCTCCAGAAAGGACCTGAGCCACTGCAACAAGCCCTTTGAGGAGCAGCTGAAAGAGCTGGGCATGTTTAGCCGGCAAAAGAGAAGGCTGAAAGGAGACATGGTGAGGGCCATAGGTCAAGAGGTGAGGGGAAGTCATAGGGAGGAGGGAGCAGGCTGCCCTGTAGACTAGAACACAATGGAACAATTGTGTCCTGGCTTTAGACTATAAAGCCCTAAACGGTTCTGGCCCTGCTTATCTGTCCGAACGTATCTCTCCTTATGAACCATCAAGGAATTTAAGATCTCCTGGGGAGGTCCTGCTCTCGGTCCCGCCTTCTTCATAGGTTCGCTTGGCGGGGACGAGAGATAGGGGCTTCTCAGTGGTGGCCCCTCGGCTGTATAACACCCTCCCTAGGGACATTAGATCGGCCCCCACTCTCTTAATATTTCGTAAAAAAGTCAAAACCTGGCTTTGTGAGCAGGCTTTCTCAAATGCAGCGCAGCAAATAAGTTCTTGACTTCGGAACAACTGGACAATTGTGATCGGATAACGATTTTGGTATTGAGATGCGGAGGACTTATGTATTTATTGATTTTACAGTTTATGGAATTTTATGTAAGTTATGTGTTTTTAACTGTTTTTATATTATTGTGGCGCCCTGAGTTGCTCTCGGGCTGTGAAGGGCGGTATAAAAATGTAGTAAATAAATAAATAAAAAAAACAATGGCTTCAAATTAACCCGAATGAAAGGAGATTCCACTTGAACATGAGGAGGAACTTCCTAATTGTGAGAGCTGTTCAGCAGTGGAACTCTCTTCCCTGGAGTGTGGTGGAGGCTCCTTCTTTGGAGGCTTTGCAACAGGCTGGATGGCCATTGTCAGGGGTGCTTTGAATTCGATGTCCCTGCTTCCTGGCTGAATGGGGTTGGACTGCATAGCCCACTTGATCTCTTCCAACTCTATGATTCTATGATTAGTGTTGAGTATATGTTCTGCATTCTTGGAAAGAGATTTTTTATTATCCCTGGCATTTCAATAATAAAGGTTCTTTGCTGGGAAATGGGCTTGTTTCATTTTTGTCACTTAAAGTAGGGTTAACGCATTTTGTGTTTGTTTTCTTCTTGCAGGTTTCTCTTCCCCAAGTTCCTGGACCAATGCTCACAAGGTAACTATAAGCTTTAAAACTCTCCTAACTGGGAATAAACAAATGCAAATGCTCTTTGGGCACATTCAGGAAACTGCCAGCTTGAAAGGGGCTGATAGACAAATCATATAGCAAGATTGAAAAAAAGCATAACTATGCATGGTAGGATACGAGGGCGGGTCAATAAGTCGATGACTTTTTGAATTTCCCGCCTCTTAACCGAAAGGGCAACACTGCTCCTGTCAACAGGCATCTGTCAGTTGACTCCTGTCAAAATTTGAACAAGCTGCGTCATTTAGTTTGTGTTTGACAGCCATTGATAGCAGACTACTCCGTAATTTGAGGAGAAAATGGAAAAAAGTGAATTTTGGGTGCTCATTAAGCATTATTTTTTTGCGGAAAAAAGTCATCACTCAAACCAAGGCTAAGCTTGATAAATACTATGGGGACTCTGCACCATCAATTTCAATGGTAAAAAAATGGTTTACTGAATTTCGTTGTGGTCGTACAAGCACGGAAGATGCCGAATGTTCTGGATGCCCAGTTGAGGTCTCTACACCCGAAACAATTGAAAAAATTCACAATATGGTGTTGGCCGATCGGAGATTGAAAGTGCGAGATTGTGGAAGCCATAGGCATCCCACATGACTCAGTGGTTTCAATTTTAAATGATCACTTGGGTATGAGAAAGCTTTCCGCAAGATGGGACCAGGACAATGCAAGGGTGCACACAATGCAAGGGTGCACACATGTGCAGTTTCCATGGCAACAATCCATGAATTGGGATATTAATTGCTCCCTCATCCGCCCTATTCTCCAGATTTAGCCCCAAGTGACTATTTCTTGTTTCCAAACCTGAAGAAATGGCTCGGCGGAAAGAGATTTGATTCCAACAATGAAATCATCTCACAAACAAATATCTATTTTGATGACCTCGACAAATCTTATTTTTGGAAGGGATAAAAAAAAATTGGAGAAACGTTAGACAAAGTGTATAGAGCTCAAAGGAGACTACGTTGAAAAATAAAATGATTTTTAAAATCCAAAAACCTGTGTTTTATTCAAAAAGTCACGGACTTATTGACCCGCCCTTGTAGGTGTAGTGCTTGATCTGTGGGGCATTGCTGCAGCTCGGGACAAAAGCCGCAAAACTTATCACATTAAACTAAAACACTAAACCCAAATCCTTCCAAAAGTCCAGTCTCTTGGGCCATTTCCTGAAAGAGGAAGGACCCAGCATGCACAAGAAGAATGGAGCATAGATCTTTGCTTCCTTCATGAGATTAGAAGCAGTGACTTAAAGTGTATGAACCTGGTGGTTAAGCTTTGAAGTATGACTCATATTGATATTTTAGGTACGGAAAATTGTTGTTGTTGTCTGCCTTCAGGTTGTTTCTGACTTATTATAGAGGGCTGAGAAAGAGAGGCTCACTCACTCAAGGTGGTTTTTCCACAGCTGAGTGGAGAATTGAACCCAGGACTCTATAGAGTTGCAGCCCAGGGCTCAAACAACTGCCCTGTGCTGGCTTTCCACTTGGCTCATGTTGCAATATCTATATATATACAAAGAGACATGGCGTGTTTAGGGCTGAAAGACACCGCTGAACTCAGAAACACCAAATCAGGCCCCAAAACCCCCAACCGAACAAGGTATGTTTAGCACCCGGAAAAATACCAAAAAACTAAAACATAACACCCTAAAACACCAAAAAAACGGGAACTATAATTCCCAAGATCCCCTGCGCCAAAGACACACAGCGCATGCGCAGAAATATTGCACACACGTACTGGGCCTCTCTCCCCCACCAAAGAGCACAAAAAAAACCCATTCCTACCGGCAGTTGGGCGGAATGGGGTGCAATAGGGGAGGTCACACGCCACATTGGAGATGGCCATAAAGAGGGAGGCCTCTGAGGCAAGGAGGAGGGAGGGAAAAAGGGAAGGAATGAAAGAGGGAAAGGGGAGAAAGGTAAGAGAGAAGGAGGGAGGGAAAGAAGGAAAGAGATACCCAAGGAACGAAGAGCAGAAAGGAAAGAAAAACAAAAGGCATGAAAGTGGTAAAGAAGGAAGGAAGGCAAACAGACAGGAAGGAAGGAAAGAACAGAGGAAAGGAAAAGGAAGGAATGAAAGAAGGAAGGGGGGAGAAAGGTAAGAGAGAAGGAGGGAGGGAAGGAGGAGGGAAGGAAGGAAAGAGATACCCAAAAGAGCAGAAAGGAAAGAAAAAGGCAAAAGGCATGAAAGTGGTAAAGAAGGAAGGAAGGCAAACAGACAGGAGAGAAGGAGGAATGGTTGGAAGGAAGGAAAGAAGGAAAGAGATACCCAAGGAAGGAAGAAGAGACCCCAGAAAGGACAGAAAAATGAGAGGCATAAAAGAGGTAAAGAAGGAAGGATGGCGAACAGACAGGAAGGAAGGAAAGAAGAAAGGAGGGAGGGAAAAGGCGAAGGAATGAAAGAGGGAAGGGGGGAGAAAGGTAACAGAGGAAGGAGGGAAGGAAGGAAGGAAAAAGGTACCCCAGGAAGGAAGAAGAGACTACACAGCAAAGACAAAGGTAATAAAAGGCTATAAAGAACGGTGAAGCTGGTGAGGGGAGGAGAAAAATAAAGGAAATAAAGGGAGTGAGGGAACTGAGGGAGGGAAAGAAAGGGAAGGAGGAGTGATAGAGAAATGGAAAAAATAGGTGGAAAGGAGGGAAAGAAAAGAAGGAAGGAAGGAAGGAGAAACGATAGCAGGAAAGAGCTGAAGGATGAGGGAGACGGGGGAGAGCAAGAACGAAAGGCAAGAAGGAATGTTGCTGTTGTTCTTTGCCACAGCAACGCGTGGCCGGGTACAGCTAGTTCATTGCAAAACACTAAGTGGCCCTGTTTCCCCAAAACTCTTGTGAGCAAAACAGTCTTGGAGCAAAGCAAAGAACCTTCCAGCCAGGGGCGGACCTACCTATTCCCGGGGGGTACATGAAAAATGCGCCCCAGTTGCTCCTGTAGGAGCTTCTGCATCACGCACTGAAAAGCTTTGGAGGCCATGCGCACGCGCTCACTGGCTCCAGAGCGCTGGAGTCTCCCAGAGCTTTTTTGAGGCCAGTGCGCCTGTAGAAGCTTCAAATGCGGAGGCGTGGCTGGCCTAAGAGGCCCGGCGCACGCTCACTGGCTCAAAGCGGGCCCTTCCAGGTGGCGACGCCTCCCGGGTGACGTCGCCCCACCCTGCGTTCCGCCAGCGAATGCCCCTTCCAGCCATCCTCTATGTGGAGCAATCACCACTGAATGCCCAACCACAGCAAACCTTTTCATTATTATTATTATTATGCAAAAAAAATTAAATAAATTTATAGTCTGAAAAATTATTTTACCGAAGAATAAATGCAGAGGAACCTTGCATTTTCGGAAGGCACGCCGAGCAGAGAATGCTGTCCTTTAAAGCTGTCATCCCGTTTTCTTTTGTAGGACTGGTGAGCAATGTAGTCTTCACAAGCCACACCTCTGAGCAAAGGAACCCACTTCTTGTCCAGCTCCAGAACCTCGTCCGTGCCGCTAATCCCGCAGTTTCATTTATCCTGGCTGAAAATGGGGTTGTGACAAGGTAAAGGGGATATTTCTCCATATAAAGGCAGTCCCTGGGCTACAGAAAAGATAGGTTCTGTAGATGTGTTCTTAAGTTAAATTTGTGTGTAAGTCAAATCGGGTACATTTTATAAGTGTAACTCCAGCCAAATATATATATGTGTGTGTGTGTGTGTAAGCCTCCTGGTGGTGCAGCGTGTTAAACCACTGAGCTGCTGAACTTGCTGACCAAAAGGTTGGTGGTTTGAATCAGTGGGACGAGGTGAGCTCCCACTGTTAGCTCCAGCTCCTGTCAACCTAGCAATTCAAAAACATGCAAATGTGAGTAGATCTATAAGTACCGCTCCAGCTGGAAGGTAATGATGCTCCATGCTGGCCACATGAATTTGGAGGTGTCTATGGACAACGCCGGCTCTTCGACTTAGAAATGGAGATGAGCACAATCTCCAAAGTTGGACACAACTAGACTTAATGTCAAGGGGAAACCTTTACCTATATATATAAGCTTTGGGTAGCTTAGGGAAGAGTTAACACGGCTGTGGAGTTTGCGTTTCTGCCTGTGCCCTTGTTCAGAAGGGATTTCGCCCCACTTTCTGTCCCAGTGAGAACTCGATTTTGAGAAAGTGGTTTTTGGAAACAAGGATTGGAGCATAAGCTTCATTGGAGACTCCTTTTCCCCTGATAATAACTCTGGAGTCTGGAAAACAAGCCCTATGAGGAGTGGCTTAAAGAGCTGGGTGTGTTCAACCTGCAGAAGAGAAGACTGAGGAGACATGATGAGGGCCAGGGATAAATATGTGAGAGGAAGTCACAGGGAGGAGGGAGCAAGCTTGCTTTCTGCTGCCCTGGAGACTAGGATGCAATGGAGCAATGGCTTCAAACTACAGGAAAGGAGATTCCACCCGAACATGAGGAAGAACGTCCTGACGACGAGAGCTGTTCAGCAGTGGAACTCTCTGCTTTGGAATGTGGTGGAGGTTCCTTCTTTGGAGGAAAAAATATTTGGGATCTTGATGAAATCTTCGAGGCACTCAGGAAACCTAAGAAGCCAAAACTGGGAGCATCTTGCAATTGGGAATGGGTGAACTATGAAATTTCAATTCGGATGCATGTCCCATTTCTCATTTTAAATGCATGTATACATAATGTATTTATGTATTTTACATAATGCTTCATGATGATGTATTAACTACCTGGATTGCAAAATTCTGGAAAAAGTACAGATCGACATTTACAAGTGCATTTTTGTTTGTTTTCCAGCTGAATTTATTCGGTTTATACATAAATTTGGGCCTGACCAATTTTTCTTGCAAATAATATTAAAATGGCAAACCAGAAAGCTTGTAATATAAAGTAGGAATCGGCCTTAAGCGTAACAACGATGTTTAAAGCAATACGAAAAGAAACCTAGCGTTTCGGTCCTTTCCTTTCTAGGAACGAAGACATTGAGCTCATTCTCTCTGAAAGCGGTTTCTCAAGCCCGCAGATGCTGGCAACGCGCTACTTAACATTTCCTGGCTGGTATGTATTACCTTTTGGCAAAACCTTCATGGAAGGACATAATTTTAATAAACATAACAAAGCAGTATTAGATTTATTTATCCATACATCTAATCACCCGGTTAATGAAATACAGAGATTAGCTTCTTTGAGAAGTCAATTCAGTCCTTTAAAAAAACCAAAAACCATCCCTTATGGATGCCGTGGTAGTATGAAAGAAGCAGTAAAATACAATAATCAAGGCAATTGAGTTTTATGTAATTGTATAATTTGTTTTTTCTGAATGCCACTGGAAATGGTTCGTGGAGTTCAGGACAGACAAGGATGAAATGTTTGTGTTTCATGTTTCAGCTGACCCCAACCATAAATTTTTTTGTTCCTCTTAATAGCATTGAGCATTCACAGGGGTTTCATATGGGCTCAAATAGTTAGGTAGATAATGCACTTAGGGTTGCCACCTGCCCTGTGTTATATTTTTATTTATTTATTATATATTATTGAAAATAGGCTTCTATGATTTATGCCACTGAACCCCACCAATTATAGGGAGGCTCGGGGCAGCTCACAAGCGCCGGATAAAACGGAAAAAAACAGCATATTAACAATTTAAAACACGGCAATAAAACACAATATGACAACAACGAGGTTAAAAACCTGGTGTGTAGACACAACACCACAGGTAATTGATACAAGCGTGGCGGGCTATGCAACAGGCAAAACCTACAGGTCAAAGGCGTGCTGGAATAAGTAGGTCTTGCAAGCCCGTCTAAAAGGAAGCAAGTCCTTGATGGCGCGTTTCAGCGGGGAGGGCATTCCACAACGTGGGTGCAATAACGGAGAATGCCCTCCTACGGGTTGCTGTCAGTCTCGCAAACTTCGCAGAAGGGACATCTAAGAGGTTGGTACCTTCCGACCGCAGTGATCTCGTAGGGCAATATGGGGAGAGACGGTCCCTCAGATACGGGACGTCCCGTATTTCTGCTCTGAATTTCGTGTCCCGTATTTTCAGCTCCTGTCCCGTATTTACAGGACAGGACAGGTGGCAGCAGGAGGTGAGGCCGGGCCAGCAGTGAGGAAGGAAGGAAGGGAGAACTCTACGTGAATGCCCGGTAGCTGCCGCTCTCCCCACACAAACACCGGGCCTGGTCTGGCTTATTCACCCAAGCTGACAGCCCTCTTTAGCATAAAAAGAGGCGAGCACAGAAGGGGAGCAGAAGGGGGAAGGGGTGATTTGGTTGCATGTGCCAGGAGTGACAGACCGGAAGAGGCGGCCCTTCCTGGAAGGAAGGGAGGGCGGAAGCGGCGGCGGCTCATGGAGAGAGGGAGCCAGAATGAAGTTCGCGCACACGGCCGCTTGCGTCTCGGGCCTGCTGGGGATTCTGGGCCTTGTGTAACGGTCGAGGCGGCAAAGGAGGAGGAATAGGTGGCCGTGCGGGAGGGGATGAGGTGCCGGGTCCGCAAAGGTGGCGGTGGGAGGTTTCCCTGGGAGCGCGGGGGGGAAAGGAGGCCATGTGAAACATAACCTGTTATATTTTATGAAGTGTTCCTTATTTTTGTGAAAAATCCTGTATTTTTAGGTAAATGTCCCTTATTTCTTATATCAAAAAGTGACAACCCTAAATGCACCGTTAGATAGAAATGCATTGATTGTAACCCCAGTGTGCATTACTGGTTTGAAAATACAGTTCTAATGAACAGGTGGTCACACCCAGTGAAGAGTTAAGTAGATGGTGAGGTGGAACTGGAGAGACGGGGGGGGGAGGGGGGGGAAGCTGAGCCATGACCTGTTGCACCTCAGCAGGAGTTCACCTTTCTCACAGCATTCACCAGGAAACCAGACATGGTAATAAACAGTTTATTGATAAAACACATATAAGAAAGGGCCAAAGGCAAGTAAAAATCCAGGTGTTAATAAAGAAAGCAAGTCCCATAGGCAATAGATAAATCCATAAACAAGAGTAAAAACATGAACATTAATCCAGAAAATCAGGGACAAAACAAGAGCATGAATCCATAGGTAAATCCATAAAGCAATAATAATAATAATAATAATCTTTATTTATGCCCTGTCACCATCTCCCCAATGGGGACTTGGGGCAGGTAATATGAAACCAAGCCCTTCTAAAATACGATACAACACAGTAAACAACACAGTCAAGATTAAAAGTCTCCACTGAGTTTGGATGAAAACCAAAGTGTTTTCTTAAACAGTGAGCGGCACTTGGGCAGGCTGTGCAAGTAAAACTCTGCTGCCTACTGATAAAGGACTCTGCAATGTTTAGGTTTATTTTTATAGCCTTCCTCTAAGACAATCAGTCCGGTGCGCAGCTTAGGGAGGGCATGCTTAAGGACAGAGAAAACTATAAATCACACATCTATCCCATGGTTTTTCCGACACAAACTGCATTAATTCTACAGTGTGAATGGGAATCGCCTGAGTTTCAGGCTGTATGGCCACGTTCCAGAAGCATTCTCTCCTGAGGTTTCGCCTGCATGCATCCTCAGAGATTGTGAGGCCTGTTGGCAACTAGGAAAATTGATATATGTATTTGTTAATATTCCTTCCTTCCTTTCCAGGTACGATGGCAAATTTCGTGCCGGTTCAGTCAATCCTCCAATGGTTCAGATTTGCGTGTGGTTCAGCCGTCCTTTGGAGAAGACACGATTTGTGGCCAAATGCAAAGGTAAAAAAGCCATTTCACAAGTCACATCTACAGATGGCATTGTCTTTCTGAAAAATCCCAGTGAAGCTCTTTCACAAAGTGAATACTGCTCCCACCCCAATTTCTCATATTTTGGCAAACTACTCACATAGTTGAGATCTAAGTCAAAACACAACATCAGTTAATATACACAGAGCCTGTAGGTCAGGGCTGCTCAAATAGTCATTTGCGATCGACTAGTTGATCTTCAGGCCTCATCCAGTCAATCTTCGGGCCTCAGCTGGATGGGGCGCTCCTGCCATGCGCGTGCACACCGTGCTGCCGCCTTTCGCTCGCGTGGTGCTTCTTCCACCCACGGGGCATTGCAGGAAGGAGGAAGCATGAGGCGGGGCCTCCAGAGGGAGCGCTCTGCCCTGCCTCTCTCTCGCTCCCTCCGGAGGCCCCGCCTCGCGCTTCCTCCTTCCTGCAATGCCCCGCGGGTGGAAGAAGCGCCGCACAGGTGGAAGGCAGCTGCAGGACCGTGCGCGCCAGCGGGAGTGCACACGCGCCGGCAGGAGCATGCACTGGCAGGGGCAGGTAGATCTTTTAGACTTGGTTGCTTAAAAGTAGCTCGCATGCTGAAAAAGTGTGGGCACCCCTGCTGTAGGTACTTTAACACACAACATTTTACATAATTGTGTGCTTCGGACAAAGTTGGTGAATATTGAACCATTTGTAAACAAAGGCATCACTGTCTCAACCTCTCAAGTGGACAGTTATGGATTTTGGCATATTTTGTGTTTCAATATAATACAATACAATACAGTGTTTCGGAATTGCAGCTAAGGGACTCTCAACCTGTATTACAGCTTGTACAAAAGTAGTTCTGCAACAAAAAGTGAATAATAACTTAATATTTGGGTTCCTTGCACCTTGGAGCGACATCTAATGCAGGCAGATAGGAATAATCTCCTTTTCTCTGTGTGTGTTCTGCATTTTTGAAACAGCACTGAAGTCCTTCAATAAGTCGAGCCCTTTCTCCGGAAACATCTACCACATTTTGGGCAAACTCAAGTTTTCAGGTAATTAATAGACAAGTGCCTACCTCTCTTGGCTATTCTGCTTTCTACCTTTGAACTTTTCAAACTCTTTGTTTGTCTGTAGAAATATGTGTTGTTTTCATAGATGGGGTATTTATTTATTTATTTGCTATGCTTCTATACTGCCTCTCTCAGCCCGAAGGCAACTCGAGGTGGTGAACAAGCGCCAGGAAGTGCCCACATACAACACCTCAAAATAAGATAAAAACAATCATATAAAACCATATAAATTAACAATTAAAACTACAAAATACAAATCTCAGCTCCACAATCTTAAAATCGGTTTCCATTTCGTCGTCATATTAATCCTTTGATCTTGGTTAATTAAAGTTTGTCTGTGAATGCTTGCTCGAACAGCCAAGTCTTGACTTTCTTACGAAATGTCAGGAGGGAGGGGGCCGATCTGATGTCACTAGGAAGGGAGTTCCAAAGCCGAGGAGCCACCACTGAGAAGACCCTGTCTCTCGTCCCCGCCAGGCGCGCCTGCAAATCAGGGAGGACTGAGAGCAGGGCCTCTCCTGATGATCTTAAGCATCTTGATGGCTCATAGGGAGAGATGCGTTCGGACAGGTAAGTTGGACCAGAACCATTTAGAGCTTTAAAGGCTAAAATCATCACTTTGAATTGTGCCCGGTAGCAAACTGGTAGCCAGTGGAGCTGGCACAAAAGGGGAGTTGTACGCTCCCTGAGTGCCACTCCTGTTATCAACCTGGCAGCTGTCCGTTGAACCAATTGAAGCTACCGAGCAGTCTTCAAAGGCAGCCCCACGTAGAGAGTGTTGCAAGTAATCTATACAGGATGTAACCAGAGCATGGACTACCATGGCCAAGTCAGACTTCCCAAGGTACGGGCGCAGCTGACGCACAAGTTTTAATTGTGCGAATGCTCCCCTGGTCACCGCCGAAACCTGGGGTTCCAGGCTCAGCGATGAGTCCAGGATCACACCCAGACTGCGAACCTGCGATTATTTTGATGCTTATTTATATTTATGTAACTTGTGTTTTATGTTATGTGTGGATTTATTGTTTATATGTTGGGTGGATGGGTTGTGTTTTTTGTGTATTCCGTAGTTTGTCTTGTTATCTTTGTATGCCGCTTTGAGTCTCATTTGTGGGAGAAAAGGGAGGTAAAAGTAAATAAACAAGTAAATGTGTTTATTGAAAGGTGGGTGTGGTTAGAGCACTTTCCATCCAAAGAATTCATTGATGCGGATACTTCCTTGCATTTGGTCCTACAACAGATTCGGATCGGATGATGGAGGTGTGCCACAACACGCCCGCAAACTCCTTAAGCCTGGCTCCTGTTCAGGAAGCCCCGTCTCCTCCAGATTCGAGGAACGATGACCGAGACCATAATGGCGCGCCCCAGGAATGCTTCCTGGTGTTTATTGGCTGCTCTCTCAAAGAAGATGAGATCAAGGATTGGCTCAGGCAGACGGCCAAACAGGTATGTGGAGTTGGAAATTACCTTTTCCACACAATCAAAGCATCCCGGCAGAGGAACATTCACTGCTTAAAAACCCTATAGGTCAGGGGGGGCATGGTTTGCAAACTTTGGGCCCTCCGGGTGTTTTGGACTTCAACTCGCACAATTCCTAACAGCCAGTAGGCTGTTAGGAATTGTGGGAGTTGAAGTCCAAAACACTCGGAGGGCCAAAGTTTGCTCATGCCTCATATAGACCGTTTCGACAGATTTGAATAAATTGGGAGCAAAAGCTGCAATACTGATAGGCTGGTAATTTGGAAGCTCTTATTCCTAAAATAAATACGCATCGTTGACCCCATTTGCCCACAAAAGGATAATGTTTCTTAGGAGGCCTGACATTTAAAAAAGCGGGTTAAATAGCTTGCCATTTGTCCAATATATGATTTCCACTCCGGTGGGAAGCTTCCCATCAACAAGATGAAGTATCATAGCAATGAAGTTGGAAAATAAGGTTGGGGCGATAACACATCCCTGTTTGACACCTGATTCCACCTTAAATGGATCACTTTGGGAGCCATCGCTGTCCAAGACTGTTGTCATCATGGAGGAGCCGCAGGATGTTCAAAGTTTGTTATGGCACCTGATTTTTTGGAAGATGGTCCAGAGAGCACTGCGATTCACTGTGTCGAATGCCTTTGCAAGGCCAATGAATGCCATGTACAGAGGTTTTGTTCCCTGCATTTTTCTTGGAGCTGTCGTGCAGTGAAGATCATGTCCACTGGTTTGGTGTTGTGGGCTTTGTAATAGAACCTCTTCAGCCACGTTAGAACTGCGATTCAGGAGGTTGTGGTAGTGCTCTTTCCAGTGTAGTGCAATTCATTTTTGTTCTTCAGAAGTTTGGTTCCATCTGATGAGCGTAGAGCAGGGCTGCTCAAGTAGTCGATCGCGATCGACTAGTAGATCTTCAGGCCTCATTCAGTCGATATTTGAGCCTCACCAGCCAGGTGGGGCGCTCCTGCCATGCGCGTGCTCCTCCGCCGTGCGCGCGCGCTCCCGCCGCCAACTTCTGCCCATACGGGGCTTCTTCCGCCAATGCGGCTTTAGTGGGCGGGCCCTGGCGCTCGTCTCTTCACACGGAGGGATGCGAGGCTGCAGGAGGGAGGGAGGGAGGGAGTGTGTGTGTGACGTGACCGCCCATTGGTTGCTCCTGGAGGGGGCGGGAGCAAGGCGAAGGCGTGCGCAGGGATAGGATGCGAGGCTGCGGAAGGGAGGGAGTGTGTGTGTGTGAGAGAGAAGGCCTCACCGGAGGAGGATGGTCCCCGTGGTGGGGCTGCAGCTGACGAGCGCGCCCTCGACACCGATGAATGAAGCCTGGACGGGTCCCCGCCTCGCGCTCTGCCCTGTCTCTCTCTCGCCTTGGCCCTCGGTGGCACTGGGGCCCCGTCCAGGCTTCACTCACCGGCGCCGAGGGCTAGTAGATGTTTTCAGCTTTGTTGTTATAAAAGTAGCTCGAATGCTAAAAAAAAGTGTGGGCACCCCTGGTGTAGAGGGTGTATGTTTCTGTTCTATTATTCTATTAGTGGAGACATTAGTATCATTTAGCTGTCTGATGAAGCACCATACTTTTTGTCTGTTCTCTCCATCCTCGACACAGAAACCACAGAGAAAAGTTTTGAAAACCCGGGGCATGCTGACCTCACAAGAGATCAAGAACATTCACGTAAGTTTTTAGCCCTTTCGTTTGAATTATTCTTCCTTCCTCATTCAGCGTTAGGAGTGCAGCCCTCAAAGCCAAAGGAAGAGCTGAGTAATGTAGGAGCAGGAGGAGGCACAAGGCAGATTCGTAGTCAGCTTCAGTGTTGCCCTAATGTGGTGCATTCTAGATGTGTTCCAGTGGATGGTGGGGAGTATAATCAGCGTATGTATCTGGGAATATTCCTGCAAAGAGATGGTCAACCTGTTTGGCCGGAGTGAGATTATGAAAGCTCAGGATAAGGTTGCATGATTGAAAGCAGGCCCCTGATATCCTTATTGAGTGTTTGAAGTTTTTATAATTTCCTTCTAAGAGTGAAAGCTCACAATTCCACAGCCTAGATAATTCCACAGCCATCAAACCTTTTAGACCAGAATGTCACAAACAAAGCTATTTTAAAGTGGCCCTGCCAAAGATTTCCCTGCGCTGGGCCATGCGCCTTTGCTGTGCATCTCTCTTAAATATGTCCCCTCGACAACTTTGACACAGGGAGCAGTTCTGAGCAATCCTGTTTCTTTTGTCTTTTCTTTTTTTGCATAGGTTAAACGCCACTTAGACCCTCTTCCAGCTGGCTACTTCTATAATGGGACCCAGTTTGTGAACTTCTTTGGAGACAAGTTGGATTATCACCCATGTATCCTTATCTTTTTGGAAATGTTTTTATTCTTTTGTAGGGCGGTGTTCATTTTTTCACAGCCTTTCATGCTGAAACCACAACAATGAAACCCATGACTTATGCATATATTCTGGCATAGAGCTGTCCTGATCCTTCGTCTATAACCAGTGTCTATTATTATTATTATTATTATTATGTTCATTTATACCCCACTTTTTCTCTCCACAAGGAGACTCAAAGTGTCTGAAGCCCCCTCTGTACGTGTGGTCATGCGCCACATCTATGGGTCAAGATAGATTATAGTTGTGTATGTGTGTATTCGTATCATGTTTATTTATTTATTTATTTACTATATTTACTATATTTACTATATTTATATGCTGCTCTTCTCAACCCCGAAGGGGACTCAGAGCAGCTTACAGCAAACAACAATAATGCCAGAGTGGCTTACAATGTACATATAACAATATTGCCAGAGTGGCTTACAGCAAACTGAAAAACATACAAATAACATTACTGTCATAGCACAACATCAGCAATACACATCATATTGGACTACAACATATCGCAATATTGTTAGCAATATTGCATGCAATAAAAATATACAAATTATAATATCACGATATAATTATTATATCACATTATCATTGGCAGTATTATACTGTGTTACATCACAACACCACCAATACCAAATGAATATACAACACACCATACCATAATCATACTATTATTATTAGTAGTATTTGTATTACATTACAATTATTATACTATAACATAATACAATATATTGACATATAGTTTAGGCACTCTTGTCAATAATAATAGTAATAATAATAATCCCAGGCGACAGCAGGATTGAAGAGAAACAACTGGAAAAGCTGACACAATAAGAGGATTTAAAGATCGAACTTCAAAGACTTCACAAGCCAGTAAAGGTAATCCCAGTGGTGATCGGCACACTGGGTGCAGTGCCTAAAGATCTTGGCCTGCACTTAAACACAATCAGCACTGACAAAATTACCACCTGTCAGCTGAAAAAATGCCACCCTGCTTGGATCTGCATGCATTATTCACAGATACATCACACAGCCCTAGACAGTTGGGAAGTGTCTGACGTGTGGTCCAGTATAGCATCCAGCATAGTGATCTTGTTTGCTGTGTACTAATCTTGCTGTGTTTCAAATAAAAACAGCAACAATAATAATAGTAGTAATAATTTATACTCCACTTTATCTCCCCACAGGGGACTCACAATGATAAAAATGTAGTTCCAAAGCTGGTCAAATGTAGTGCATCTCAAAAGCGGTTTAACATACACTTGGCCCCAGATTTTGCATCCATGGATTCCACCACCCATCGCTTGAAAATATAGTCAGTTCTCTGCGGTTAGGACCGGAGGACTGTTGCAAATGTAGAAAAGAAAAGAAAGGGGGGGGGGGGGGTTAAAAGTGAAAACCTGAGAAGACATTTTTCTAAGGATTTTAGACTGTACAGTCACCTTTCACTGAAAGTTGACCATAGTATTGCACTTGAGACATAGGAGTTGTAGAGCAGTGATTCTCAACCTGTGGGTCCCCGGGTGTTTTGGCCTTCAACTCCCAGAAATCCTAAGAGCTAGTAAACTGGCTGGGATTTCTGGAAGCTGTAGGACAAAACACCTAGTTAGGGACACACACGTTGAGAACCACTGTACTAGAGAGATGCTCTTTCTAGGATTCTCTGTAATTCTGTAGTCAACTTCCAGCACACTGGAAGACCTGCACATCTACTCTGGATTTCCCGTCTCAGCTACACCTTTGGATTGTCTTCAAGAATTCACCTAAAATTGGGTCTAGCCTTGCTTTGCCTTTGGGGTTGATAACCAGAATCCAGAAGAATTTCTTTTCCTTATTAGCTTTGCATCAGTGATGGACCAGTTCATGAATGACTACTTGGAGGAAGCAAACCGTGAGATTGAAAAGTACAACAGAGAGTTGGAGGAACAGGAGCACCACGACCTCTTTGAACAGAAAACCTAAGTGGAACTCCACCCACCCCCTTTCGGTGTTGTTAAAAAGGCACAGGACCGTTACATTCTGAACGGTTAATGACCAAGAAATTCTACATCCTTGCTGGCTTAAAGAAACATTTTGAGGTCTATTTTCAACTGTTTTTTTGAAAAATATTTATGCATGTAAGGTTTTTATCGTTGAAGAAAAAAATCTTATCACCATGCTAGCAACATTTAAGTGCCAGTGTGTCTCCAAGTCAGCTGAGTTCTATAATCTTGGGCTTATAAGTGGAAATATGTTGTTACATTTTATGTTTCAGTCGTGTAGAGAGCTGTACATCCTGTGCTGAGAATATGGCCTTGGGGGGGATTCTTGTGATGTCCCACAATTGGCCTATTTTGTGTTCTGAAGTAAGGGGAAATACATTCGCGGCCGATGTGGACTTGTGTGTGCCCTAAAGCAAGAACCGAGGGAACACACATCCTCTTGAGATTTATACTTGACCAACATGATGGTTCATGGTGATGTTCCATAAGACAAGTCATTTAATAACTACTCATAGCTAACATGTTGGCTTTTGAAGGTGTTCCTAAAGCAAGAAATGGGGGAACACATCTGCTCTTGAGTTCTTCTTAACCAACATGTTGGCTTTGAAGGTGTTCCTGAAGCGAGAAATTGAGGAACACATCTACGCTTGAGTTCTTCTTAACAAACATGTTGGCTTTTGAAGGTGTTCCTAAAATGAGAAATTGAGGAACACATCTACTCTTGAGTTCTTCTTAACCAACATGTTGGCTTTGAAGGTGTTCCTAAAATGAGAAATTGAGGAACACATCTACTCTTGAGCTCTTCATAACCAACATGTTGGCTTTGAAGGTATTCCTAAAGCGAGAAATGGGGGAACACATCTACTCTTGAGTTCTTAACCAACATCTTGGCTTTGAAGGTGTTCCTAAAGCGAGAAATGGGGGAACACGTCTGCTTTTGATGTCTTCTTAACTATCGTGTTGGCTTTGAAGCCATTCCTAAAGTGAGAAATGGGGAAAGACATCTTCTCTTGAGTTCTTCTTAACCAACATGTTGGGCTTGCAGCCGTTCCTAAAGTGAGAAATGGGGGAACACATTTACTCTTGAGTTCTTCTTAAAATGTTGGCTTTGAAAGTGTTCCTAAAGTGAGAAATGGCAGAACCCATCTTCTCTTGAGTTCTTCTTAACCAAAATGGTGGCTTCGAATGTGTTCCTAAAGCGAGAAATGGGGGAACACATCTACTCTTGAGTTCGTAACCAACATCTTGGCTTTGAAGGTGTTCCTAAAGCGAGAAATGGGGGAACACATCTACTCTTGAGTTCTTAACCAACATCTTGGCTTTGAAGGTGTTCCTAAAGTGAGAAATGGGAGAACATGTTTGCTTTTGATGTCTTCTTAACTATCGTGTTGGCTTTGAAGCCGTTCCTAAAGGGGGAAGTGGGGAACGCATCTACTCTTGAGTTCTTCTTAACTAACATATTGGCTTTGAAGGTGTTCCTAAAGTGAGAAATGGCAGAACCCATCTTCTCTTGAGTTCTTCTTAACCAAAATGGTGGCTTCGAAGGTGTTCCTAAAGCGAGAAATGGGGGAACACATCTACTCTTGAGTTCGTAACCAACATCTTGGCTTTGAAGGTGTTCCTAAAGTGAGAAATGGGAGGAAACATATACTCTTAAGTTCTTCTTAACCAATACAGTATGTTAGCTTTGAAGGCATTCTTAAAGCAAGAAATGGGGGAACAAGTTTGCTCTTGAGTTCTTCTTGAACAACATCTTGGCTTTGAAGATGTTCATAAAGTGAGAAATGTAGAAACACATATACTCTTAAGTTCTTCTTAACTGATATATTGGCTTTGAAGGTATTCCTAAAGTGAGAAAATGAGAGACACATCTGCTCTTGAGTTCTTCTCAGTTAACATGTTGGCTTCAAAGGTGTTCCTAATGAGAGAAATTGGGTGACACATCTGCTCTTGAGTTCTTAACCAACATGTTGGCTTTGAATGTGTTCCTGGAGCATTAAATGAGGGAACACATCTACTAGTGAGAAATTGGGAGAAATGGGGGCACATCTGCTCTTGAGTACTTCAAATATTTTGAGTTCTTCTAACTTCAACAAAATGTTGGCTTTGAGGGTGAAGAGTGTTCTTCTAACCAAAATGGTGGCTTTGAAGGTGTTCCTAAAGCGAGAAATGGGGGAACACATCTACTCTTGAGTTCTTCTTAACCAAGATGTTGGCTTCAAAGGTGTTCCTAAAGCGAGAAATGGGGGAACACATCTACTCTTGAGTTCTTCTTAACCAAGATGTTGGCTCTGAAGGTGTTCCTAAAGTGAGAAATGGGGAAAGACATCTTCCCTTGAGTTCTTCTTAACCAAGATGTTGGCTTCAAAGGTGTTCCTAAAGCGAGAAATGGGGGAACACATCTACTCTTGAGTTCTTCTTCACCAAGATGTTGGCTCTGAAGGTGTTCCTAAAGTGAGAAATGGGAAAGACAACTTGAGTTCATCTTAACCAAGATGTTGGCTTTGAAGGTGTTCCTGAAAGTATCTACTCATGTGTTCTTAACCAACATCTTGGCTTTGAAGGTTTTCCTAAAGTGAGAAATGGGGGAACACATCTACTCTTGAGTTCTTCTTAACCAAAATGGTGGCTTTGAAGGTGTTCCTAAAGCGAGAAATGGGGGAACACATCTACTCTTGAGTTCTTAACCAAGATGTTGGCTTTGAAGGTGTTCCTAAAGCGAGAAATGGGGGAACAAATCTACTCTTGAGTTCTTCTTCACCAAGATGTTGGCTCTGAAGGTGTTCCTAAAGTGAGAAATGGGGAAAGACATCTTCCCTTGAGTTCTTCTTAACCAAGATGTTGGCTTTGAAGGTGTTCCTAAAGCAAGAAATGGGGGAACACATCTACTCTTGAGTTCTTAACCAACATCTTGGCTTTGAAGGTGTTCCTAAAGCGAGAAATGGGGGAACACATCTACTCTTGAGTTCTTCTTAACCAACATGTTGGCTTTTGAAGGTGTTCCTGAAGCAAGAAATGGAGGAACACCTCTGCATTTGATGTCTTCTTAACTATTGTGTTGGCTGTGAAGCCGTTCCTAAAGTGAGAAATGGGGAAACATATCTACTCTTGAGTTCTTCTTAACCAACATGTTGGCTTTGCAGCCGTTCCTAAAGCGAGAAATGGGGGAACAAATCTACTCTTGAGTTCTTCTCAATTAACATGTTGGCTTCAAAGGTGTTCCCAAAGCGAGAAATGGGGGAACATATCTGCTCTTGCATTCTTCTTAACCAAGATGTTGGCTCCGAAGATGTTCCTATAGCGAGAAATGGGGGAACAAATCTATTATTGAGTTCTTCTTAACCAAGGTGTTGATTTTGAAGTCGTTCCTAAAGTGAGAAATGGGGGAACACATCTACCCTTGAGTTCTTCTTCACCAACATGTTGGCTTTGAAGGCGTTCTTAAAGTGAGAAATGGAGGAATGCATCTACTCTTGACATGTTGTAGCCAACATGGTGGTTAGGCATGTTGTTCGCCTTAACAAGAAATCTGCGAACATATCTAAAAGTACTTTGTGGTTGACATCTCTAGAACATCATAAAAACAGGAAGTGTTATTAGTAATGTAAAATATGTGACAAGATGATCATAGTTAGCTTCTGGTTTTACAGCTTCCAGATTTCACTTCTTTCTAAAAAACATATTTCCCCCCAGGTTAGAATTGTACATGGTACAGCTTAGATTTTGAATGTTTTCACGTGGCTCCATAATGCCTGTAAAGCTTTTCGGGTTTGTTTTTTTTTAAAAAAAAATTAAGGCTAAGTTACTGTTGCACTGCATAGGACTCTTAATAGGGTTAAAGTTGTTACCTTCGAAAGTGTAAGCCAGCTATTTGTAACTTAAAGTAGTTTTAAGATTTCTGTGGGGGCATAAAGCCCATTATTACAGGTAATAGGACGTCCTTTTGAGGACCGTGGATTTATCTATGCATGGTTGTTACCTTAGTTAATTAAAAAATTAATACTGATAGTGCCTGGTAGGAGAAATGTAGCTAGCAATTAATGTTGAAGGAGCAATTGGTGTGCTAATGTTATGTCAGTTTGGCTGTAATGTGGAAATACTAGGAGGCCAAGTTTAATGTGGCTTCAGGGAGTCTTGCCTGATCTTACTTTGAACAACGACTCAACTGCAAGCTTCTCATCCAGAGGTAGCCTTCTCCAAGAAGGTCCCATAGAAGCTTCTGTTGGCAGGAGGACTCTGTGCGTAATCAGAATGCTATTTTTGGCCAGGGATAGACTATTCTCCTGCTAGAAGCAAGACTTGCTGGCTGAGTATAATCCCTGTAGTTGTGTTCATTTTTGAAGGTGGCTGGCAGGCAGCCCGTTCCTGCTTGCTGCTTTGGGTTTCGCCTCTTGAAAGTCTAAATTTTCCGCTTATGGTCACCCTCTGGATTTGTGTTAAATCTGGGGGAAACTGATCAATTGCTGACCATTTAACAGGAGCTCCATACATAGTTCTGGATAGCACTTCGCTCAGAGCACCGTGGAATTCCAAAGAGAATATCTCTCCCAATCACAGAAGCACTCCAAATTATTTCTGGAGGTGTCCAGAAGGGTATAAAATGTCCAAAATGACCAAGGAGATATATCTGGAGCTCTCTGGAAGGGTAAAATGTCTCAACTTTTTCGATGTGGTCCACCAGGAACGTGACCTAAGGCTCCAATCGTTGCCAATGTGGGTTCCTGGTGGGTCATTCTGAGTTATTAAGGCTGTTCTCCCCCCCCCCCCAGCCTTTGTGATTTAGTGGGGACCCCAATTGCTCTTTTTCTTAGCGTAGATTGTCTCATGATCTGCAAAAGCCATATATATATTTAGGAATAACCGCATTGCTACACAGCACCTAGGAGTTGAGAGAAAGAGGCACACAGTTTGCCTCCTTTGCCTCAGCTTCTTCGTCGATAGACGAGATAGATTTTAAGTGCAATTGTTTTTAAAAATAGGTGAAGAGATTGTAGCTTACTTAGCTCTGCAAAGCTCTGATGCTGACAAAAATGTTGAACTGCATTCTGCGCAGGTTCTGAAAATTAGGCGGAGGAGGGTTGATTAAAGCAAGGTCTTTTTCAGCCAAGAAAAAATAGCTTGCGTGAAGGTCGAATGCCGCTAGATGCGCAATCATGGGCTGCCCCCGCAGTTTGCCGTTGTATGATACTGTCTGGCAGATGCACGCTCTGATTCAAGTATCACCTTGTGAGACTCAGTGGCTCTGAACATAGATTGACACTAATTGTTTTGCCCCTCAAGCCAGTCTTCCTTTGTGACTGGTCCCCCCAGGTTGTGCTGAAAAATGGCCAGAGCCTCATCTTGAGTCTCTACATGGGGATGGTTCTCAGTAGGGTGAAATCTGTCACACAGAATGATCCAAAGCAGCCCATTACCTGGGTCCGGCAGCATCTTGAGTCAATTAAGAAGACCATCGTCCTAAACTAGCTGGCATTACGGAGTCTGCAGAAGCACCTGCAGAGCGCCACAGTTTCTCAAGAGGTTTCCTGGGGCACCAAATTGGGCACTCAGAGAGCTGCCACAATCACGTCCCACAAGAATCAGTTGCCCAAATGGGTTCTTTTGGGAAAATGACCAGAACCACATCCATCATGAGCATCTATATGGGGATGATTCCCAGTTGGGTGAAATCTGCCTCATAAGATGATCCAAAACCACCTTTGTCCAGCAACTGCAGGGCCACACGCTGTGGCCTCGTGTTCACCAGCTCCTTTTTGATTCCCATTTAGAGGGCAGAAGGAGCATCATTGTGGTCCTTGCCGATAGGTTCAGGTCATTGCAGAACATCTCTCTGTTACATAGGCCTGTAGGAAGCATCTTGAGCCAATTAAGAAGACCATCATCTTGAACTAGCTTGGATTGTGGAGTCTTCAGAGCTGGCTGCAGAGTTCATGATCTCCCAAAATGTTTCTAGGGACACCAAATTGGGCACTCAGATTACTGCCACGCGAGCATTCCCAGGAGACACAATGGCCTCCTATGGAAGCCCTTCAGGCTATGAGTTGTAATTTGGCCATGAGACTCAAACACATCCGCCTCAAATCTAGTTTGGTTCCAAAGATGAGCCAGAGTTTTAGCAGAGTGCCGTAGCCAAGGCATGGTAGAGAGAATTATATGCTGTACTGCATGCTAAGTGAGAATAATAACCATGTTATATACTATGAAGGCCTTTCACCATCTTGGTACATCTTTGACGTATTCTATTTTGGTATAGACCGTTCTTTTGATTACCTCAACTGTGTTAATGTTGAACTGTGATTTTCTGTTCTTCTTTTTATCTGAATGGGAATGGGGGGCGGGAGGGGAATAAAATAGCCAAAATATTGAAACTGTGACAGTAGGATCCTGTTCAAGACATATTAGTAGTGCCTTGTCTCTGGCGCCATCGAGAACGCGACAACAATTGTGCCGGCGGATGGCGCCATGGTTCCTAACGCTTGCGCCCTCTTTTGAAGGGAGGAAACCATTTTGGTGAAAGGACTCTTCTATTAGCGAAGAATATTTAGCACACATGGTTAAGTTCTGTTTTTTGTGTCTTTTAATAATAATAATAAACTCTTTGAGGACTAAAAGAAAATGGAGAAATACTTGATATTGCCAGTTTTTTTGGAGACAATTGCCGATTTAATTTAGGCATTGCTTCAATGAACTGGCAGCATTTTTATAAGTGGGCAGGCGGGCGGGGAGGGTCGACTTCTTTTTTTTACAAGAAGGGGGAAACTTACATTGCTGATAATAAATATCTAGTTTTGAAATTTTTACGCTACTGTAAAAGCTCGAGAAAAGCACCGTTTCTAGCTGCAGATATTCCAAATCAGAAGTGCCATTAACACTGTTCTTCTCACTGTTGTCGTGAGGCGAAAGCGGCAACAGTGCCAAGAATGGGACCTCCCGCGCCTTTCGTGGAAGCGCCCAAAAGGAGTCCTCAAGGGGTTTTATGTGCTTGCTGACCGTCCCATTAGCAGCCTGTGTGATTCCGTATCACCTGAGAATGAGTGTGGTCAGAAGTCGCTGAAGTTATATGGCGGGGTGGGAGGGAGGGAATTAAGGGGTGATGATAAACTTCGGAAAGAACACTAGCAACCCAAAATCATACTGTTTGGACTGATGTTCAGCTTATTACGTTGACACCAAATCCAAGGAGTTGAGTTGGTGACTCATGGCCGGCTCCATTGACACCAAATCCAACAGGTTGAGATGGTGACTCATGAAGTGCCCCATTGACACCAAATCCAACAAAGTTTATTGGTGAATCATAGAACACTCCATTGATAGAAAATTTAACAAGTTGAGGTGATGACTAATGGCGCACTCCCTCAAACGTGTTGAGTTGGTTTCTCATGGAGGGCTCTGTTGATACCAAACCCAACAAGTTGAGTTGGTAACTCATGGAGCACTCCATTGATGCCAAATCTAACAAGTTGAGTTGGTTTCTCATGGAGTGCTGTATTGATACCAAACCCAACAAGGTGAGTTGATGACTCATGAAGCACTTCATTGATGCCAAATCCAACAGGTTGAAGTCATGACTCATGGAGCTCTCCATCGAACAGGTTGAGTTGGTTTCTCATGGAGGTCTCCATTGATACCAAACCCACAAGGTGAGTTGGTGACTCATGGAGTTCTCCATTTATGCCACCTCTAACAAGTTGAGTTGGTTAATCATGGAGTGTTCTATAGAGACCAAATCTAATGGACTGAGTTGGTGTCTTTTGGGAAGCTATACTGACACAAATCCAACCTGTCAAGTTGGTGACTCATTGAGGCCTCCATGTTGTCATGTGACATCTAGTTCTGCCATCAGCTCAGGATGTAGGTCACAAGGGTCTCCTACATCTCCTACAAGTTGTGGAAGAGAACACCCTTCAATGTTTTATGCTTTGGGGTTATTACCCCCCTGCAAATTTAAAAATCCTATAGTGTCCTATGGAATACCTGGTGGCAGTTTAGATTAGTGTGAGGTTGGTTCAGTGTTCTCTATGTACTTTTTCTTCTCAGTTTCTTGTTTTTCTGAATTTTGCACAGCTAATAAGCTCTGGAATACCATTGGGTGTCCTTGAAAGGGAAAATCGTAACTAGCATAGAGTGGGGAGAAAAAAACAATACGTAAACTGTGAGTTGTTAGAAGCTGCGTTGCTAAATCTAATATTTAGATGGTTAAAAGTGTACCTCAGAAAACTAGTAAGAAATTGCTTTGTCCTTTACCCGGTTGTGAAAGGCTCGTGTAACCATTTCTTTTGTTTGTTTCTTTAACCAGGTGCCAAAATTACTATTTTTTTCCTACTAGTTTTCAACATGTTAATCTTTGGGCAACGTTCAGTAAAATGTGTTATTTTTTACAAACTCTACTGTAACTTCAGTTAAACTGAAATGTGTGATTGAAGCTTTTTTGCTTATTTGTATTTATTACACTACTTGATTCAGTAAATATATAAAAGTACCCCTTTCCCTTTATTTTTGTATTATTTTACACATTTATACCTGCTGTTTGTGATTATTATTTTTTACACCTGTAACGTGGATGCGATTCTAAAAACCAATAAATTATATCCATCTGTTGACTTTCTTCCAGGTCTTTGCTTTGTATGTTCAACTTGGGCCTCTGCAGGTTGGTCCTTTGGCTTCCATCATCCCATTCTCCACTGCTTTTCAAGCCTGTGTTTATTGCTTTTCCCTGTTTGTAATCCCTATGAGTTATTCGTTTAGCGCAGTGTTTCCCAACCGGTGTGCCGTGGCACACTAGTGTGCCGTGAGCGATCATCAGGTGTGCTGTGGGAAAACCTCCAATATACCCTTTCTTTCCCCTACTGCTGAACTCCTGCTGCTGCTTGCAAGGGGAGGAGGAGAGGAGGAAGGGCCGGGTGGCGAAGAAGAAGAAGGGGCCGGGGTGCCGCCTCCTTTGGCCGTTTCCCCTCCGCGCGTGCCAGCCAGCCAGCCAGCCTGCCAGCCTCCAATCGAGAGAGGCAGGAGGGAAGGGTGATGTCACTCGGGCCCTGCCCCCTTCCCAGCGGTTGCCATTTGAGGAGGGGGAAAGGCCGTCAGAGAGGCTGAGGTGAGCGGAGGGAGGGTCGGAAAGGGGTGGAGTGTCCCCCTCCCCATGAGGAAGAGGCCCAACCATCATTATTTGAGTCCACAGTGCTCTCTGGATGTAGGTGAACTACAACTCCCAAACGTCAAGGTCTATTTTCCCCAAACTCCATGTGTGTTCATAGTTGGGCATATTGAGTGTTCATGCCAAGTTTGGTCCTGATCCAACATTATTTGAGTCCACAGTGCTCTCTGGATATAGGTGAACTACAACTCCAAAGCTCAAGGTCAATGCCCACCAAACTCTTATAGTATTTTCTCTTGGTTATGGGAGTTCTGTGTGGGAAGTTTGATTCCATTTCATCATTGGTGGAGTTCAGAATGCTCTTTGATTGCGGGTGAACTATAACTCCCAGCAACTACAACTCCCAAATGCCAAAATCAATTTTTTGACTGATGGTATGTTTTGTGCCAGGATATCTATTTTGTGTTCATCGAGACAGGTCCAGGTTTCACGCTGAGTGTATAAATACATTAAAAACATATTAACTATATGTATTACTGTGTTAGAGTGTCATTTTGTGTCATTTTGGTTGGTGGTGTGCCCCAGGATTTTGTAAATGTAAAAAGTGTGCCGCAGCTCAAAAAAGGTTGGGAAACACTGGTTTAGAGCACTGGATGGGAAACCCCGGAGGAAGAGGCTGTACTTGCTGGTTGCATTCAGAAAAAGAAGGAAAACCTGAGAGTAACTGCAATTGATAAGGCAACGCTGAGATAATTCTATCCAGTACCAGCTAAACCCGACCACGCTTTGCTGTGGCTCAGTCTGATATGAAATGAATGAGATCGTAATTAAAAGTATTGTTGTGAACGTAGATTCACCGAGAACACACACCATTCAATTCAATACCCTGCCTTGCGTTGCTGTGTCTATGTGGAAGGAAAGGAAAAGAGGTTCTTACCAAAATTATTTTTTATTCTACAGCTACTGAATTGAGAAGGAAAGGGTATTATTACAGTTGAGTTCAGTTAGCTCAGGGGTGCCCACACTTTTTCAGCATGCGAGCTACTTTCAAAACAACCAAGTCAAAAAGATCTACCTTTCGCGTGCACCATCTGCGCGGCGCTCACAGTGCTTCCAGACGAGAGAGAGGCAGGGCGGAGCGCAAGGCTGGGCCTCCGGAGGTCCCACCTCATGCTCCACCCTGCCTCTCGTCTGGAAGCAACCATGGACAGTGTGCTGCGCGGAAGGTGTGCGCGCACAGAAGTTGCGCCGTGCGCAGGGCAGAACCACCCCATCCGGCTGCGATTGACCTCCTTTGGACCTGCGATCGACTGGTTGATCGCGATAGACTTTGAGTTAGACAATCCCTCGTTGTCCGAGTACAATGGCCTTCCAAGTTCTTAGACGATGTGTTGTTGAAGGCTTTCATGGCCGGAATCACTGGGTTGCTGTGAGTTTTCTGGGCTGTCTGTCCATGTTCCAGAAGCATTCTCTCCTGACGTTTCGCCCACATCTATGGCAAGGCATACTCAGAGGTTGTGAGGTCTGTTGAACACTAGGGAAGTTTATATATCTGTGGGAAAATGTCCAGGGTTGGAGAAAGAACTCTTGTCTGCTTGAGGCAAGTGTGAATGTTGCAGTTGGCCACCTTGATTAGCATTTAATGGTCTTGCAGCTTCAAGGTCTGGCTGCTTACTGCCTGGGGAGGAGCTATGGGAGTACAACCCAACCAACATGCATATATATATTGATGTTTCTCTATACAGGTAGTCTCCAAGTTCCAAACACCCAACTTACAAATGACTCACAGTTAAGAACAGGGCTGAGACAACATGAGATGAGCGAAATCTACCTTTAGGAAAGGAAATTCACTCCCAAAACATTCCTCTGTTTTGCTGTGTGTGCCCCAATTCAGAAGATTTCGTCTCTGTGGAAAAGGAATTTTTTTGGGGGGGAGGCTTGTTGTGGAAACAAGGATTAGTGAGAAAGCTTCAGTGGAGACACCTTTTGCCCTGAAAATGCCTCTTTCAGGAGTGAATTTCCCTTCCTAGGCATAGATTTCTTCCACTTCTTGTTGTCTCAGCTCTGTTCTAAACCAGGACTGTCCAACTTCTACCGGCCCAGGGGCCTGAATTCCGGTCACTGATGACCTGGGGGGCCGTAGGGTCTGCCCCCGCCCCCGGCTCCGCCCCTGCCTCCGGCCCCTTATTTTAATTTAATATTAAATATATTTAATTCCATCCTCCCCTCTCCCCTTATTTTAATTTAATATTAAATATATTTAATTCCATCCTCCCTCTCCCCTTATTTTTATTTAATATTAAATATATTTAATTCCATCCTCCCCTCCCCCTTATTTTTATTTAATATTAAATATATTTAATTCCATCCTCCTCCCCCCTTATTTTAATTTAATATTAAATATATTTAATTCCATCCTCCCCTCCCCTTTTTTTAATTTAATATTAAATATATTTAATTCCATCCTCCCCTCTCCCCTTATTTTAATTTAATATTAAATATATTTAATTCCATCCTCCCCCTCTCCCCTTATTTTAATTTAATATTAAATATATTTAATTCCATCCTCCCCTCCCCCCTTATTTTAATGTCTCCCATCTCCCCTTATTTCATCTTTAAATATATTTAATGTTATATTTAATACATGAGAGGAGATGGGGGAGGGAATGAGGAGCCCCTGAGGAGCCCCTGCTTCGGCCTACGTTTTCCAAACGTGCAGGATCCAGGAGTACCCGGACGACGAGAGAGGCGACGACCGACTGAGTCGAAGAAGGTCCTAATCATGTCTGTGGGCCTCAGCGATCCAGTAGTAGAGTAGCCGAAGAGTATCGCGAGAATACGCAATCCACACGGGATTTCGCTGTCAACGCTGGCATGATCTCGCGTTGACAGCGAAATCCCGTGTGGATTGTGTATTTTCGTGATACTTGCTCCGAACCCAGAAGTAGGTATTTTTTTTAATTTTTTTTAATTTTTTAATTTTTCAATTTTTATTTTTTATTAAAAAGCTTAGGGGGGGCGTAGGGAAGGGGCTGGGGGCCGTATACGGCCCCCGGGCCACCAGTTGGACAGCCCTGTTCTAAACTATGAGTCACTTGTAAACCAGAGGTTTGTAACCAGGGGACTGCCTGCATATGCAGTATCTGCCCTTTCTTGGTATCTCCGTTCCTTTTTTGCAATTGTTGCTGGGCAGCCACATTTAGCCGTGTCCTTCCAGAAGACAATGGGCTCTTTGCCCTCTTGGTTGGCACAGCCCTCTTCCTCATATCTCCCAAGCCGGACTGATGCCCTGCCAAGGCCAACTTTAGAAGCCTGCTACTGCAATGGCTGTTAAATTGCAGTAAGAGATAAAGAGGTGCTAATGAAGCTGATCAGATGAGAGAGAAAGACCTTGGGAACACGGAGAAAAAAGGTCTTGGGGGCACTCAGAAGAGATGACAGTACCATCACCGCTTGCAGTTTCTATGTTTATTGAATTTATGCCACATGTTTCTCCCAGGATGGGAACCATAATTTGAAACAAAATTCAACAAAGAAAGCTTGTTTTGCAAAAAATAAATAAAAATTAAATGATAAAACAACAATAAAAAATAACTGGTTAAAACACATTTAAAACATAATTACAAACAAAAAGTACAAACTATACCACAACACATCACTTCTTGTAATATTCACACATGCCCCAGGAAATACTATAAGTGCGCTATTAGTGGTTGAGTCCAAACACACAATATTTGTGATAATTTGAGTTGTTCAATGGGTTGTGGCAACATACCGTCCAAGTGTCTTGTAGGGCTGTTCTATAATTTCGGATATGCCCGAATTTTGGAAGTTTTTCGGATACTTCCGACCTTTTTAGCAATTTCGAGAGCAACCATCGAAATTCCAAATTTCAGATGTCATTTCCGAATTTTCTTGCTGATTGCTCATTGGCTGATGACTAACAGCTGACTCTCCCTTCTGCTGATTTTTTTGGCCATTTTTGAAAGCGGACGCCATTTCCAAAGACTTCCGAATTTCGGAAATACTTCCGAATCAATTTTGAAATTTATCGGAAATTTTTTGGAAGTCCATATAATCCGAAACAACAGCTACAATTAGATCTGAAACGAGTTTCGAAACATTTTTCCTTGGATCAACCAGCCCTAGTGTCCTGATATGACATGAAATTCTTAATTGGCCCTCTTGTCATCCCACTTTCTCAGCTGCATTTAGAAGGTCCCGGTTCATCTCAACTCCTCCCACTTTCCCCCTTTGTCCTGTTTTGCTGTAAACTAGGTCCAAAGCACAAAAATAGTTTGCACTCCATTCAGCAGGAAGGAAAAGAGACAGAGGAATATTGTTCTTTGGAGTACACTCAGGCGAAAGCAAATTGCTGCAGCTTCTAGTTTGTGTATTCGACCTAAATAACCACAACTATCTTAATCACATAGTGTCCTGGTTTTCCGCTGAGAAATATTGGAGAATCTGCAGAAATATTGATGTCGTTATTCCCGAAAGCCCAAATGTGGATTCAGTCCTGAGATGTCCTCACCCCTAAACTTTAGAACATCATTTTTATTAGTTGGTAGAACAACAACAAAGGGAACAAACTAGTGTAGCGTTGCTGAGTGGAATTTGAAGTTCCAACAGTACCAGTTTTAAAGAGGTTGTTTAAAAGCTATGCTTGATGTGCTTCTGGCTAAATTGGGTGGTTGTTTTTTCAATAGGAAGCCAACATGGAGACCCATCACAGGGAGACACAGTGTCAATAGTATGCGGCTCCCAGGCCATGAAGGGTTTTAAAGGATAATATTAGCACCTTGAATTGGAATGGGAAGAAAGTAGATCACCATGATATTGGACCGAGCATCTTGAGATAATACACTTGAGGCTATCACCAGGCCCGGAGTAACCCCTTTTGGCGCCCTAGGCCACACTTTGCAATTACGCCCCCAAACCAACCTCTACCGCACCCCCCCACCTCCTCCTCCTTGCGGCGCTGCGTGCCCTCCTTTCTTGAGTCAAGGAAGGAGGGTGCGCGCCCGAGGAAGAGGAAAGAAGGGAAGCCCCACTCCCGCTGCCGGCATCGGCCCCGGGGGCGGGGCTGCCCTCCGCCACCTCCTCTTCTGGGCGTGCCCTCCTTTCTTGAGAAGGGGGGCGCGCGCGAGGCGCGAGAAGGAAGGGAAGTCCTGCCCCGGGGGCGGGGCTTCCCTCCGCCTCCTCTTCACCGCGGCGCACCTCACGCCCGCCTTCCTTGACAAGGGGGGTGCCATTCCCTCCTCCCCCGCTCCCTCGCAGCACTCTCCCCCCGCCCTCCCTCGAGAGAGAGAGTTGTGTTGCGGGGTTTTTTTTGGGTCAGTGCAAATTGTGCCCCCCTTGGCTTGCGCCCCTAGGCCATGGCCTAGGGTGGCCTCATGGGTAATCCGGGCCTGGCTATCACCTCTATCAATTGAAAGGGCTGCCCTATATAGAGGGAATTAAAACCATCCTAACTGCCAATGCCCTTATTTTAGAGACAAAGAGGCAGGTACAGTCCCGTTATGCCAAGGCCCAAAAGTACAAGGAAGTCCTTCCTTCAGCCCAACTGCCATTGCCTTGTTCTCAGAGAGAGGGAAGAAGATGCAAGCACGTCTCCATCGTGCAGAGGCCCAGAAGCCAATGGAAGGCCCTCCCTCCATCCCAACTGGCACTGCCCAGGCCTCAGAGGGAGGGCTGAAGGGGCAGTTCCTGCTTGACTTAACCCCCTTCCAGACTTCCACCCCGCTTTTCCATTTGTACCATGTCTCAATTGTCTCATAAGCCTGATGACAAGGAATGAGTTCGTTGTTCTTTTAGTTGTAAAGCACCATGTATGTACTGTGACAGCAATATATAAATCAATAACTTATCAAATCTAGAATTTAGAAGAGCAGGAAAAGGGGAAGAAGGACTTGCCCAAGGATTTTCATTATGAGAACTATCTCCCAGCCCTCCACAGATAAAGTCACTTCATGAAAGGCAGAACCTGGTCCAAAAGTTCCTTCACCAAAAAAAATAACATTCCTAGGCAGTGATAGAGAGCTACACTTACCAAGAAGTTAACAGCCATAAAACTGGGAAATTAATGGCACAAAGTCTGAGAAACAGCAATTCAGATCTTGGATGAAAACTAGACTTAAATTCCCTCTCTTAATTGCCATCTCTGGCTGGGATCCCTCTGTCTGTGCATACTCTTACTGTTATTATCCCTGGCCTAAGTCTTGGAAGAGCAAAGAGTTTTTTGGATTCAGTTGTGGCCTCCTTTGAGCCTTGTCTGTAGGTCCTGTCCTTCCAAAAAGATTAGTCAGAGCCCTTAAAAACCAAGAAAACCCAGAGGTCTTCATCCAGAAGAGTCTCCAGAACCAGAGCTGGTACCTTCAACTTCAAATGAGAGGATGACATCCATACTTGGGGAATCGTGGGAGAATTTGACGGCCACTTTGAGCGTTGCTCCAGCAAGGCCCGTATAAACATCTCCCTCCCATACTTTGTTCTGCCCCAGTTTGAGGTCCGTCCTCGAATGTCCAACGACATGAGCGCTGTAGGCTTTGGGCATCTTGACCCGAAATCTCATCCAGCTTTTCTCTTGTAGGATTCCTGTCCGGGGTTGGAGGAGGACACAACCCCTTCTCCATGAGCTGTAGACCTTGGGAAAGGGCAGCCATCTTGGGCTAGCAAAGCAGCGGATGACATAATCGCATACGTGGATGAATTCTTCACCGTCCCCATTTTTCCCATAGAGACCTACCCTATAGATCCCAGATTCCGGGAGGAGGACTGAGACACTCACCTTGTTCGCTATGTGGGTGATCAACACATATCGGTCCATGGGGTATATACTATTTGTTATGTTGTCCTTCTCCAAAGTGGCAGTGACTTCGAAGCTTGGTTGTGTGTGGAAAGTAATGTTGCATTGTCCTTTTTGGGTGTTGATGATGGGGGATATGTGACTTGGGTTGGAGAGACCCCTCCAGCGGGAGCTAATACCGGTCCCACAGTGTGTGCTAAGGCCCGATGGGAAGAGCTCATTTTGGTTGATGGGACCAGAGCAATGGATAAGGAAGTTGGCTGTGTTCTTGAACTCATTTTCAGAAAGACTTTTGATGAACACAGAGAGTCTGTAGTAGCCTGAAAAAGGGCAAAGAACGTGGCAACTGAGTTTTTCCTCTTCTGATTGAGAAACCAAACATCTCCGGCTCAGAGAGTCATCTAAGTTTTGATGGACAAATTCATAGGTTGCCAACAACGGCCTGTGAGTCTTCAAAGCTAACATCAGTGAACCTCTGGTAGTGAGAGTCAAGGCTTCTTCCCAGTTGCAGCCTTCAATCCCAAACTCTCTTGCCTTTGGATGTAGACCCCAGTAAGGGAATGGGTTCCTTGGTAATAAGTCTTTTCCGCTGGATTCCAAGCACTCAATCTGGTAGGAACACACCCAAGTATATGGCTCCTGGGAACCGGACGGACGAGCAAAGATCTGCAGGTCAAAGAGGCCTTCAGATGGTGGGAAAACCTTGAGGACCATCTTGCTCTCAGACATGGTCAGCATCCCGTGAGATTTGCCAACATCTTCTTTGTTATCATTGTGGCAAAACTTGAAGAGCTGGTAAGTGAACTCGGTGGAACGGGCGCTTGCTAAGGAAACCATTGCTTCACCTTGATCTGGAAAGAAGACAAACGAAGAAGACAACATCACTGGTTTGATCCTTGTGGAAACCAACATGTCTTTTCAGTGAATGCCATCAAAATTACACATTTTCCTATACAAGAAACACACTAGTATTGTAATGTTTATGGCAGAGATGGGCAACTGTGTGGGGCCCAAGAACCAACTTCTAAGCCTGTAAACATCACTGAAGGTCACCCCACACACCCTACATCAAGCCTAGATACCTGTATGTCCCTTTACAGCAGTGTTTCCCAACCAGTGTGCCGTGGCACACTAGTGTGCCATGAGCGATCATCAGGTGTGCCGTGGGAAATTGGAACCTCCAATACCCTTTCTTCCCCCTCCTGCTGCTGAACACTTTTTCTTCTCCACTCGGGCTCCCTGTTTCCAAGCCTCACTTTGCTCATGTTGCCACTTCTGCGGGAGGGGGGGGGGAGGGGGGAAGACGTGACCCGTGTGGGCGTTACTGCCTTCCTCCCTCCCCTCCACAGTGCTCTCTGGATATAGGTGAACTACAACTCCAAAACTCAAGGTCAATGCCCACCAAAATCTTATAGTATTTTCTCTTGGTTATGGGAGTTCTGTGTGGGAAGTTTGATTCAATTCCATCACTGGTGGAGTTCAGAATGCTCTTTGATTGCGAGTGAACTATAACTCCCAGCTGTTGAGCAAGACCTTTGTGTGTGTCTTTCTGCCATTCCTGCCAGGATATCTCTGTTGTGTTCATTGAAAGAGGCCCAGGTTTCACACTGAGTGTATAAATACATTTAAAAACATATTCACGATATGTATTACTGTGTTAGAGTGTCATTTTGTGTGATTTTGGTTGGTGGTGTGCCCCAGGATTTTGTTAATGTAAAAAATGTGCCGCGGCTCAAAAAAAGGTTGAAAAACACTGCTTTACAGACCCTCTCAAAATAGTGGTCAGAAATGATATCCCTTCTTGTTGAAAAATCTTGCCAATTTGGGAGATTGAAGAGTTTTTAGGAATTCCAGTGGTCATGTGTAGCCTACAGGCCAAATGTTTCCAATCCCTTTTTAAGGGATCAATGGCAATCGCACTTGAGTTTATGGCAAGTAGGGCTCTGGAAGATTCTTCATTCAAGACAACTATTCTCTGTCATGTTTTGCCACTTCTGCTTTATTCATTGTTTTAATAAATCTTAACTCTGTGTCTTTGCAGCTGTAGGTTGCAAGCATTCAGAGATCCATATCTAATCCATACCTTGCCCACTTAGCAGCTCTGTAAGTATTATTTTATTCCTTTTAGGTCTTTCAGGTGTCTGAAGGCTAATGTGAGGTTTCAACGGGGGAATTGCAATGTTGGCTCCCCTTCTGCCCTATAATTTAACAAACATTTAATTTGAAGTGAAATGTAAACCTCATTTCCAATAGACCTCAGGGCCAGAAATAATAAGAATATGACAAATACTATGTACGCAGCAACAATAATTTGTTAGGAGCTGTACAAATTTGACATTGAATATGACTCTCACAACTTGTAATACTGGAAGGAATTGTTAGCAAAGGGTTTATTTACCTTTGTGTCGAATCTTTATTAAATTATTGTAATTCACAAGCTGTGAAGTGTAATAATGCTCAAGGGCAGTGAAAGGAGTCTGTTATTGAAATTGCAGTGGCCTTGCCGTGTTACCTGCTATGATACCACTTGATGCTCAATCAACACACAAAAGAAATGAGGCTATGGTACCTAAGCAACTACACAACACAAGGGAAGGGGAGTAACAGGAGGTAATATCCTAGATACTCAGTGCAATGCAAGACCAACACAGGTCATAAGCAAAAATATAAAGCATTTAATACAATCACAAGATATAGGATGGATGGAAGGAGAAGGAAGGGGGAACCCAAAATAAGGTACCCCTCAGCAACGGGCAAATGCCCTGGGTGGTCGATGAAGCGCCTCCACAAATTGTGGAAACGCCAAGCAGCAAGGTCGAGCAGCCAAACCAGGAAGTGGCCTGTGGCCAATCAGTAGAAGCGGCGTCTCCCAGAGGTGCAATGCCTCGGCGGGGAAGGACGGGATCGTCAGGAAAGATGTATAGGGAATGCGAAGATCACAGGGTTGTATGGGAGAAGATCCAGGGAAAGGGGATTCCAAACGCCGTGGAGGTGTCGAAGTGAGGTTCCGTGGACCATAAAGCCTTGTCAAACCCTAATGGGTAACATCACATATGGCATCCAAATGGACAAATGAAAAATCATGGGGAAGGCCCCATGAAACGCCAGGTTCTAGCCCGTTGCTGAGGGGTACCTTATTTTGGGTTCCCCCTTCCTTCTCCTTCCATCCATTTGGATGTGGTGGAGGAGTTGCAGCCGCGTTGTGGCATTCACGCAGCGGCTTTGATCCTTTCTCGGCTTGACACAGCATTTGCTGCTTATCCATCTACTCAGCCTCCAGACCGGCGTCCGGATCATTTGGGTTTCGACTTACAACCGTATGTACTCAGGGAAGGGTGGCTCTTTTCCTTCCGCCCAGGAGTACCCTAACTGAGGGGCCCCTGCCCATGTCTGTTTATATCTGTATATCTGTATATTCCATCCATGTTTAATATGTTTGTACATGCTTAGGAGGCGCCTTGACCCCATTGTGGGTTTATATAGGATATCTGGGGCCTATTGCCTTGTGTTGTGATATAGTGATATTTCACTTGTTGTACTCCCCCGGAGGCCCATTGCCTCAACATTCCTATATCTTGTGATTGTATTAAATGCTTTATATTTTTGCTTATGACCTGTGTTGGTCTTGCATTGCACTGAGTATCTAGGATATTACCTCCTGTTACTCCCCTTCCCTTGTGTTGTGTAGTACCACTTGATGCTCCTCACTTGATGCTCCTCAGTCTCATCAAGAGGCATCGCATCCTTGCCAGTCCTACTCAGCAACATAATTACACCAAGTGCAGGAGTGGGACGTCCACATGTAAATGGAAAGGGGCCATGAGTTAAAGAGTTTGAGAACCACTGCATTTTTGGACCTGCAGTTGTTGGGACGAACCAACAGATCAGCATGGACCTCTTAGAGGAGAAAGTGATGTTTTGTCTCCTAATTGTAGAACCCTGGTCAGACATGCAAGAGCCTTGAATTGGAGATGATACATAGATCATGGACGTGACGGAGCATCGAGATCAGCATATAAGGTATTTATGGATACTTATGAGCATGCTATCATCAAGGCAAAACAAATTTACTATTCCTCTTTGATAGCATCTGCAAACTCACGCCCAGCTAAATTGTTTAAAATAATTCGCTCCTTGACGACGGTCCCTACCGTCCCAAACAATAATGACCAGGCCCTTACAGCTGAGGCTGCTCCGCCGGAAACTCCCTGCCACAGTTGATACAGTGAGCGAGCTCGAGAGTCCGTGGCCCTCTGCTGGGCCCACCCTCAATCGGTTTACCCCACTGGACGCAGGGGCTGTGGACGAACTGTTAACTGCAGCTAGACCAACCACTTGCTCCCTCGATCCGTGCCCCTCTTGGCTAGTGAAATCTTGCCAAGAGGGACTACGTGAGCCTCTGTTGAAGATAATAAATGGCTCCCTTGAGCAAGGAGTCTTTCCAGAGTGTTTGAAAGAGGCAGTGGTTTCCCCGCTGCTGAAGAAGTCGAATTTAGATTGATCGGTTCCCTCCAATTACCGGCCAGTTTCGAACCTTCCGTTCCTGGGCAAGGTGATTGAGAGGGCGGTAGCAGGGGAGCTGCAGCAGTTCCTTGATGTCACAGCCAGTCTAGATCCCTTCTAGTCCGGCTTCCATTCTGGGCTTGGGACGGAGACTGTTGGTCGCCATTTCAGATCAGCTTTGTTGCCAACTGGACAAGGATGGATCAGGGCTGCTTGTGTTATTGGATCTCACAGCAGCTTTTGATATGGTTGATTACAATCTTTTGGCCCACCGCCTTGCCGTTGCTGAAGTTGGGAACAGCCTTGAAATGGCTGTTGTCCTTTCTCCACAACCGGGTACCGCAAGTGGAAAGGGGAGGTGTAGCTTCCGAGAGGGCCCCACTGCTCTGTGGGGTCCCTCAAGGGGCTATACTCTCCCTGTTGTTATTTATCATCTAAATGTGGCCACTTGGTAGTCTGGTGCAAAGTTTTGGGCTGGAATGTTATCAGTACGCTGATGACACCCAGCTTGTTTTGAGGATGGAAGAACGACCAGACTCTGTACCCTCTTGTTTCCATCAGTGCCTTGAGGCCGTCACTGGATGGCTGCATGCCAGTAGATTGAGGGTGAATCCAGCAAAGGGTTAGGGAGATACTGTGGCTGAGTCGACCGGTGGGTGGGGTGGTCCAGCTGCCTACCCTGGATGGCAAGGCATTCGGTCAGTAAATAACCCCAGGCCGTTACTATGCAGCCGTAGGCCATGGGAGTAATTTCTGGTGCCCGTGCACTATTGTATAATTTTAATTGTATAGTTTTAATCTTGTGTTTTTATCTGTATTTTATGGGTTTTTTAACACTTGTAAGTCACCCCGAGCCTGATGGGAGTGGCAACGAATAAATCGAAATAAATAAATAAATATTAAAAAAATTAAAAAATAATTTCTAGGGGGGCGGTGAGCTTTTTTTTTTCTGGAAAGGGGGTGGTAGGCCAAAATAGTTTGAGAACCACTGCCCCAAAGCCTTACCTGTTTGGAGCACGGAGGTGTCTGGAGACCGGAGGGTGAGCCGCAGCTTAAAAAATTCTGGCGTTTTGTAGACTCTATCTTCAAAAACCTCCAATGCAACAGGAGGCTGGATGAGCTGCCATTGGGGTTCATCAGGCCAATGGCTATGGATAAAGTCTTCTGGATCCGTTAGGAAGAAGAAATCATCATGCCTAGCATTGAGAGAGAGAGAGAGAGAGAGAGAGAGAAGGGGAGGGTGAGAAAACCGGAAAATAGGATAAAGTTCTTATCTGTGACATAGAACAGTGACATTCCTGTCTCCAAAAAAAAAAATGCTGCAATTGACATAATGGGGTTGATCTCTTATCTGCCTTGATTTATGATGTGCTAGCTGTGTTTTTCTTGTTTTTATCTCCCCCTTTGTCATGTCAGGCGATTGTTCTATTGCAATTCAAAACAAGTCTTTAACGTTCATTAAAAAAAACCCCACTTAATTTTAAATTAATTGACTTTTAAATTAAGTAAGATTAATTTTTTTTACAACCCTGCTCTTTATCTGCAGCCATCGCATACACTCACTTAATTTTTTTTTTAAAAAAACACGAAAACTTTCAAAACATTCAAAATTTGCCCCCAAACACCTGATTACAGATCCAGATTTGAACTTGGAATCAGGATTGGAATCAATCTGAAAGCAGACGAGTAGGTTATGAAACCTGACAGACGTCATTCTTGAGATGGCTTAGAATTTGAAATCTCAAATGGAGGACTCGTTGTGCAACCTGCCATCCTAAGAAGCTACATTCAGGCGGCCCCAGCGATTCCGCGATGTAAGCGGCGCAGAGAGCGCCACCGGCTGGGCGGGCGTCACCAGCTGGGAGGCGCCGCGGCACCACCTCGCTTCAGCGCCCCCGCCCTGCCGCCGCCCGGTGCCGCCGCACAGCCGGCCCCACGAAGCGCAGACATTTTCTGCGCATGCCCAGAAGCAACTACAGGCACTACAGCGCCTGTTGCTTCTGGGCATGCTCGTGAATGTCTGCGCATGGGCACTGAGTCCGAGCGCGCCTGCGGCTCTGGAGCCAGCGCGCAGGTGCGCTCGGGCCGCAGTGCACATCTTGCGGACATTCGCGCATGCGCAGAAAAAGTAGTGCCCGGGAGGCTGCAGCACGCCTCCCGAAGCACAGACATTTCTGCGCATGCCCAGAAGCAGCTACAGGCGCTACAGCGCCTGTAGGTGCTTCTGGGCATCTTGCCGAAATGTCCGCGCTTCGAGGTGTGGTGCAGCCTCCCGAAGCTTGGCGGCGGGCGGCAGAAATGGCGGCAGCGGAAGCGGCGGAAATGGCGGCGGCGGAAGCGGCGGCGGCGAAATGGGCGGCGGCGGCGGCGGCATGATGCGGCGGCCGGGCGCCAAAATTTACTTCGCCTACTCCCCGGAAAAGGTCGGGCCGGCCCTGGCTACATTGGAGAGGGGTAAAGACTCCTCTGTTGCAACACCTAAAAGAGGAGAAAAGGGGCAGTTCCATCATGCGAGGCCAAGAACCTCCATCCCAGCTGTCACTGCCCTAGTCAGATGAAAGACCCTCCCTCTATCCCAAAAGTTACCCTCCTGCCTGTGATGTCCCAGCCTAGTCAGCCCAGGCCCGGATTACCCATAAGGCCAGACTAGGCCATGGCCTTGGGCGGCAGGTTTTGGGGGGCAGCGGATTCGACCCCCCAAAAAACATTTTTTTTAAAAACCGCCCCCTCGCAGCGCTTTCCCCTCGCCCTCTCCCAAGAGAGTCATCATACCTCGGGAGGGGGGGGAGAGCGCTGCGAGGGGCGGGGGAGGAGGAATGGTGCCCTCCCTCGCCTGGGCCACCCCCTTGCAAAGGAAGGAGGCGGTGAGGAGGAGGAAGGGAAGCTCCGCCCCGCCGGCGGGCATGCATGCGCATGCCCGCCGGCGGGCTTCCCTTCCTCCTCCTCTTCCTGGCCGCCTCCTTCCTTTGCAAGGGGGCGGCCCAGGCAGCCAGGAGGGGGGCTGGACTTTCCTTCATCCTCCTCGCGCCTTCCTTTCGGTCGCGGGAGGAGGAGGAGGTGGACGGAAGTCGCGTGGCACTGCTCGTGGGGCTTCCGTCCACTGCCTCCTCCTCCTCCCGCGACTGAAAGGAAGGCGCGAGGAGGATGAAGGAAAGTCCCACCCTCCTCCTCGTGCCTTCCTTTCGGTCGCGGGAGGAGGAGGCGACGGAAGCCGCATGGCCGGGGCTGCTGCCGCACATGCGCAGCAGCTCCCTGGGAGCGTGGCTTTCCGCGCCTTGGGCAGCGTGGCTTTCCGCACCCTGGACAGCGTGGCTTTCTGCCCCGTGGGGGGCGGCGCGGGCGTCTTGGCCTCGGGCGGCCAAAGAGCCTAATCCGGGCCTGAGTCAGCCTAGTGGTCAGAGACAGGCACCGGGGGTCCCAGTTGACCAAGGGGGTTCAGTTGACCAGGGCCAGATTGGGGAAGATGTTTGGCCAGATGGGTATGAAACTGCTGATGAAGAATTAGCCTGGGATGATGAATGGTTACACGGATATGGGACTGAAAATGAGAATATTGATGACTCCATGGCAGCGAGTTCTGAAGTAGATAGACCAGTGACCTTGATTCCCACAAGAGTTTCTATACTCCCTTGCCGGGCGGACATTCCGAAATAAGGGAGGACCAGATCTCTCAGCATGAGAGCTCTGCACCTGGGCCTGCTAATGACATGGAATTTGACCGAAGGGCTAGTTCAGGGAGTCCAGGAAAACCTGGAGTTTGAGGAAGGGGGTGCGATGGGCTCATCGAAACTAGTTCTCTTTATTAGCTTGTGCCCCGGGGATTCTCGTCAGACCTGAAGCCACGTTTAGCTTGGAGAGGTTCAAGCTTCAGGACTCAAGTTTCTCGCTGACCGCAGGAGCAATTGCCTTGCTTTCAGGACTCTTAAGTTCCCGTGGACCGCCGGAGCGGTTTGTCTTGCCTTCGTTCTCTTTTGGTTTTGATGCAAGTCGGTTTGACTTGCAAGCTCTTGGGACTAATTTTGGATCTACTTTTGGACTATTGATTTACTCTTTTATCTTTCCATTTTGGACTATCCTTTATTCTAAATAAAAGACATTTATTGCATCTGCCTGTGTGTGTGTGATCTGTCTGAGGTGCAACACTGCCATGGAGACAGAGAAGGAGGAGGAGGCACAGCTCCATCATGCCAAGACCCAGAAGCAGGTAAAAGCACCCATCACTCCAACTGCCGCTGCCCTACTGTGGAACGCGAGAAGAAGCAGCAGGCACAGCTGCAGGTGGAAACTTCCCTTCTTTATCCCAACAGACACCTCCCTTGCTTCAGAAGGACATGGCTACATGGCTACATTTCTAGTCCTAGAACCTCCATCCCAACTGCCACTGCCCTTCCTCCATCCCTACTGCCACTGCCCTTCCTCCATCCCAACTGCCGCTGCCCTTCCTCTATCCCAACTGCCACTGCCCTTCCTCCATCCCAACTGCCGCTGCCCTTCCTCCATCCCAACTGCCGCTGCCCTTCCTCCATATCCCAACTGCCGCTGCCCTTCCTCTATCCCAACTGCCACTGCCCTTCCTCCATCCCAACTGCTGCTGCCCTTCCTCCATCCCAACTGCCACTGCCCTTCCTCCATCCCAACAGCCACTGTCCTAACCTTAGAGGAAGAAAATAAGCAGACACAGCTCCATCCTGCCTAGGCCCAGAAGTAAATGAAAGACTCTCCCTTCATCCCATCTGTCACTGCCCTTGCTTCAGAGGGAGAGAAGAGACAGTCACATCTCCATCATGGCTTGACCCAGAAGCAGATGAAAGCACCCATCATTCCAACAGCTATTGCCCTGGCCTCAGAAGAAGAGGAGACAGACACTTCAAACCTAGCCTATTTTGTTTACTTTGCTTCTAGACCGCCTCTCTCAGCCCGAAGGCGACTCGATGCGGTGTACAAATAGCAGGAACTGCTCAAGACAAACAAATCAACAGTTATCAATACAATTTCAACACATACAATTTAACATTTAACGTTAAAAACACAATATCAGCGTCTCATTATTAAGTCAATTTCCAGTTGCATCGTCGTCGTTCCTTAGGTCTCTATTTGATAATCATACTTCATTTGCAAATGCCCGGTCAAATAGCCAGGTCTTGACCTTCCTCCGAAATGTCAGGAGGGAGGGGGCCGATCTGATGTCATTTGGAAGGGCGTTCCAAAGCCGAGGAGCCACCACTGAAAAGACCCTGTCTCTCGTCCCACCAATCGCGCCTGCGAAGAAGGCGGGACCGAGAGCAGGGCTTCTCCGGATGATCTTAAGCATCTTGAAGGTTCATAAAAAGAGAAGCGTTCGGACATGTAAGTTGGACCAGAACCGTTAAGGGCTTTAAAGGCTAAAGCCAGCACTTTGAATTGTGCCCGGTAGCAAACTGGTAGCCAGTGGAGCTGGTGCAACAGAGGTGTTGTACGCTCCCTGAGTGCCGCTCCTGTTATCAATCTGGCTGCTGTCCGTTGGACCAGTTGAAGCTTCCGAACAGTCTTCAAAGGCAGTCCCACGTAGAGTGCGTTGCAGTAATCTATACGGGATGTAACCAGAGCGTGGACTACCGTGGCCAAGTCAGACTTCCCAAGGTACGGGCGCAGTTGGCGCACAAGTTTTAACTGTGCAAATGCTCCCCTGGTCACCGCCGAAACCTGGGGCTCCAGGCTCAGCGATGAGTCCAGGATCACACCCAAACTGCGAATCTGCGTCTTCAGGGGGAGTGTAACCCCATCCAACACAGGCTGTAACCCTCTGCCCTGTTCGGCCTTTCGACTGACCAGGAGTGCCTCTGTCTTGTCTGGATTCAATTTCAATTTGTTCGCCCTCATCCAGTCCGACACAGCGGCCAAGCACCGGTTCAGGACCAAAACAGCCTCCTTAGTAGCAGGTGGGAAGGAATGACAGAGTTGGGCGTCATCTGCGTACAGATAACACCGCACCCCGAAACTCCAGATGATCTCCCCCAGCGGCTTCATGTAGATGTTAAACAACATGGGAGATAGTATTGAGCCCTGAGGAACCCCACAAGACAATGGTTGAGGGGTTGAACAGGTATCTCCCAGTAACACCTTCTGAGATCGGCCGTCCAGGAAGGACCGGAGCCACTGCAGAACAGTACCTCCAAGGCCCATCTCTGCAAGGCGTCCCAGAAGGATACCGTGGTCAACGGTATCGAAGGCCGCTGAGAGGTCCAGCAGAACCAACAGGGACACACTCCCCTGTCCAGCTCCCGGCGTAGATCATCCACTAAGGCGACCAAGGCTGTCTCGGTACCATGCCCCGGCCTAAAACCAGACTGTCCCGGATCCAGATAATCCGTGTCTTCCAAGAATACTTGGAGTTGTGAGGCAACCACACGTTCCAAGACTTTGCCCAAAAAGGGAAGATTGGAAACAGGCCAATAGTTGACGAATTGAGTGGGGTCCAGTGATGGTTTCTTCAACAGTGGTTTTATAACTGCTTGTTTTAAGTCTGCTGGAATGCTGCCTTCCCGAAGGGAAGCATTAACCACCACCTTCACCCACTCGGCCAATCCCCCTCTGGCCTCCTTTAGAAGCCAGGATGGGCAGGGGTCTAGCATGCATGTGGTCGCTCTCATCTCTCCGAGTATCTTGTCCACATCCTCGGGTTTCACCAATTGAAATTGATCCATCAAATCTTGACAAGCAGGTGCTCCAGCTACATTCTCAGAGACTGCCGTTAACATGGTGTCCAAACCAGAACGGATCAAAGCGACTTTGTCCGAACAAAACTGAGCAAATGCTTCACAGCGGGCTGCCGAGTTGTCAGGGCTCCCATCCTGAACGGTGGGATGCAATAGGCCTCTGACAACTCGAAACAGCTCCGCCGGACGGTTCTTTGTGGACGCAATATTGGCTGCCAGAAAAGATTTCTTTGCAGCCTTTATTGCCGCGCCATATGCCCTTAGAGAGGCATCAAGGCGTGTTCGATTTGGCTCGCTCGGATCCGAACGCCACACGCTCTCTAGGTCCCTCTTCCTTCGCTTCATCACTGCCAACTCCTCATTGAACCAAGGAGCTGGTTTAGCTCGGCTACTTGAGAGGGGCCGTTCCGGAGCAATCGTGTCTATTGCCCTAGTCATCTCCCCATTCCAGAGAGTGACCAGAGCAGCAACAGGATCACCAACCGAGGTGGCGGGAAATTCCCCAAGAGCCGTCAGGAATCCATCCGGATCCATAAGCCTCCTGGGGCGGACCATCTTAATGGGTCCTCCACCCTTGCGGAGATTAGAGGATGCAGTGAGTCTAAACCTGATCAGGTGATGGTCGGTCCATGGCAACGGAGCGATGGTCAGCTCCTCCACACCGCCACCATTCTCCCATCCCTGACAAAAAACCAAATCTAAAGTGTGGCCAGCACAGTGGGTAGGGCCAGATACCTGTTGGGACAGCCCCATGGTTGCCATGGAAGACATGAAGTCCTGAGCCGCTCCTGAAAGGGTGGACTCCGCATGGACATTGAAGTCCCCCAGCACAATGAGCCGTTGGGACTCATTTGCCTAGAAGCAAACAAAAGCAGTGACAGGTGTCCATCCCATCTGTCACTGCCCTCACTGCCCTCACTTCAGAGGGAGAGAAGAAGAGGCAGGGACATCTCCATCACGGCTGGGCCCAGAACCAGATGAGAGAGGCCCTTTCATCTGCTCTCTCCATCCCAGCTGCCATTGCCCTGGGCTCAAAGGAAGAGAGGCAGATGAAGCCCCACCAGGACTATTCCTAGGAGATGAAATGACCTTCCTCCATCCGAACTGCTCCTGCCCTAGCCTTGAAGAGAGTGAGGAAGAAGCAGACAAGGCTCCGTTATGCCACGGCCCAGAAGCAGATGGTCTAACTTTGCCTTTCCTTTAGGGTTCATTGCATCATCCTTCTTAACAATAAATAACTTTGGTGCCTCTCTGACGTTTTTGTGTGTTTTCTCAACACCTGTGCAAGACTGGGACCTGAATGGCTCAAGGCCCTGAGAACTTCAAGAGCAAAGTGACTGTTTAGTCCACTATATTCCAACCAAGCTTTCTCATTTCTCTTCCTACCTCCTGAAAATACATGAAGGAGTACGGTTGCTTTCTCTCTTACATATCAGAGTAAACTTGTTTCACATAATATGATTAGGTGTTACAAATGCCACAGTAATTCCATTATGTAGGATTGCCAGAAAGCGACAAGTCCATAACGCGTCGCACGGAGAACAATTTAACACGGTTAATCTTTTTTTTTTTTTTGAAGCGAGTCATTATTTACTTATGTATAAAAATTGTACTGCGGAGGCTTGAGTAATTGCACACAGAGCCGCCTAATAAACCCGGCAAGGAGCAAGAGATTACTAATTTTGTGAAAGGATGACCCAGATATCGATTTAATGCGGAGGCGGAAAACAGGAGCGGTCAGCTTAACCTGGAGCTCTTTGCAAAGGTAGGATGCCTGCACTGGGAGGTTTCCTAGCATGTATTCACTAGGCATGCTAAAATTGAAACGGAAATCTAATTGATTCGTTAGAAATTCGTAATTAATGGGACTTTTGTTGTTTTACGGCTCGCTGTCGTGAACCCGGAAGTAGACTTCCTTTTACGGCACTTCGCGGCGCCATTTTTGTATCTGGGCCGTAAAGCATTCGTATGGCTTCGTTGCCCTTTTTAAGCGTGTTTTGTCATTGGCTGAGGAGAAAGGCCCCGCGCGCCTCTCCGCCTCTCTCTAGCCTCGATCCAGGCTAGAGAGAAGCAGAGGGAGTCTTGTGAGCGCCTTCCAGCTAAAATATAAGCCGACCCAAGCCTGGGCCGGCTTATATTTTAGCTGGAAGGCGCCCAGCGCTCTCCGCCTCTCTCTAGCCTGGATCCATGGATCGAGGCTAGAGAGAGGTGAGGGGGTGAGCGAGGCACCAGCGGCGGGGGGAAGCGGGGCGAAGACGAGAAAAGACGGGCTGGGTAACCAAAGAGCACAGGAAGGAATGAAAGAAGAGGGTCGAGAAGGACGAAAGGAGGGAAAGGGGAAATAATACGGGTGGGGGGGGGAGATTCGTACTTCACTTTCTGGTGTCCTGAGAGCTAGTAGCTAGTAGCTACTACCTCTTATATTTATGTTATACATTACAGCTCCACTTAATTGCACTGCAGAGGTGAGGGGAATGTTCCCCCCTTGATTTTAACTGTTTCCCTGCTTTTCCTACTTTAGAACCACTTTAGAATTTCGTTAGTACTTAAGTTACATTTTATTTATTTATTTATTTATTATTTGCATTTGTATTCCGCCTCTTCCCGAGGGCTCGTGGCGGGTTACAAGACATACATAGTGATCAGCAGGCAACACTCATGCCGACTCACGAACAAAATAAAACAATGCTATAACCATAAAAATAACAAAAATGATACTAAAAACATCATTAAAACATTGTTAAAATTACACTAAGTGACAAAAAAACGGTAACACAGAGTCATAAGTCGATTGAAAGCAAGAGGCGTTATATGTCAACCGAAGGCCTGCTTGAAAAGGAAGGTCTTACAGGCCCTGCGGAAGGGGCGAGCTCCGTATGGCTCTAGCCTCCTCCGGCAGGGCATTCCAGGCTGTTGGAGCTGCTACTGAGAAGGAGCGCTGCCTAGTTGATGATAGGCGGCAGAGGCGGATCGGTGGAATCTCCAGCAGGTTTTGCTCTGCTGAGCGGAGTGATCTCGGGGATCGTATGGGGCAAGGCGGTCCAAGAGGTACGCAGGCCCTAGACCGTACAAGGCCTTAAAGGTCAACACCAGCACCTTGAAGGTGATTCGGTACTCAATTGGCAGCCAGTGCAGTTGCTGGAGGATGGGCGTAATGTGCTGCCTCACCGGCACTCCTGCCAGCAGGCGAGCAGCGGCATTCTGCACTAGCTTGAGTTTCCGAATCGTCGCCAAGGGAAGGCCAACGTAGAGGGCGTTACAGTAGTCTAGTCTCGAGATGACCGTCGCTTGGATCACCGTAGCCAGGTCATTCCTGGACAGGTAGGGGGCCAGTCGCCTAGCCTGGCGTAGGTGGTAGACGCCACCCTGCTGACCGCGGAGACCTGGGTCTCCATGGTCAGCAGGAGTCGAACTGAACACCCAAGCTCTTAACAATTAACGACGTGCTTAATTGCTCGCCGTCCAGAGTAGGCACCGGCACTCATCCCGGCCAGGCCGACCAGGCCATAGGATCTCCGTCTTCGACGGATTCACTTTCAGCCGGCTGGCCCGCAGCCAACCAGTCACGGCCGAGGCACAGATGGAAGCAATCGGGTACGGTATCCGGCCTGCCGTCCATTCGCAGCAGAAGCTGGGTGTCATCAGCGTACTGATAACACTCCAGACCAAAGTCGCGGGCCAGCTGGGCCAGGGGCGCATATAAACGTTGAATAATAGGGGGAGAGAATGGCCCCTGGGGGACCCCACAGTTAAGTGGGAGCCGCCTGGAGACCATCCGCCCCCTCCACACGCTGTCCCCGATCCCGGAGAAAGGAGGCCACCCATTTAAGGGCAGTCCCCCTGACTCCGGAAGCGGATAGGCGGTGGGTCAACAATGCATGGTCTACCAAACGCTGCTGTCAGATCTAACAAGACAAGCAGTGCCGATCCACCCCGGTCCAGCTGGCGGCGAAGTTGGTCTGTAATGGCGACAAGCACGGTCTCCGTCCCGTGCCCAATACGGAAGCCGGACTGGAAGGGATCAAATCCAGCTGTGTCTTCTAAGAACTGCTGCAGCTGATCCGCTGCTGCCCTCTCAATCACCTTGCCCTTTAGCACTTTTTGGAAAAATTTTTGTAAGTCTTTGATATACTAATCAAAAAAATCCCCCCCCCCCCCATTTGATTTTAGAATCCCGATTTTAAGATTCTAAACCAACCCTAGTATTCACCTCCATATTGGCCAACTCTTCGTTGGTAAGGCAGGAAGAGAAACAGTGAAAAGGGGATCCAAAGGTACGCAAAACTAAGTTGAGTCAAGTTGGCACTTGGATGGGAGATTGCCAAGGCATACCAGGTGATGTGGGTTATATTTCAGATAAGGAACTGGCAAGACCACTATATGTTCTGCACCTTGTGAACTCACCACGGGTCAGCGCAAGAGAGGCACCCCCAAAAAGAGATATAAGGACTCCCTGAAACAGCATCTCAGGCTTGGTCAGATTGATCACCAACAATGGTCCACCCTGGCCTCACATCGGGAGGCGTGGAGACGCACTATCCACAATGCTGCGGCCTCTTTTGAGAAGACACGCCGAATGGGTCTCGAAGAGAAACGACAACACAGAAATAACCGCAACTTGGAAACAACATCACCCAAGGAGACTTTCTGCTGTGATTTCTGCAACCGAACTTGCCTATCTCAGATTGGCCTTTTTAGTCATCAACACGCTTATAAAAAGCGTGGGATGAGTCCTTCCTAAGAATCTTCATTCGCAAAGTAATGCTGAGAGAGAGTGTAATACGAGGGTTGAATGAAAAGTAATGCCACCAACTTCATTACTTGGGTTTGGATGGGAATTTTTAATAAATCAAACGCAGAAATAATCCTTAGAATGTGCTTTTTAACTACCACTATTCACTTTTCCACATAATCACTAGACAATTGGATACATTTCTGCCAACAATGAACAAGTCTTTTTAAGCCGTCTCGGAAGAAGTCGACACTCTGTTTCCGCAACCAGCCTCAGCATCCTGGGTATCCATTGTGCACAGATCTTCCAATAGCCAAGGAAAGCAATAATGTGACCCACACGTTCTTGTGAAATGGTGATTATACTTGAAATTTCTCTCTGAGTGATACGATGATCATCCTGAATCAATCTGTCAACCTTTTGCTTGTGAAACTCGGTGGTTGCTGTCACAGGACATCCAACTCTTTCCCTGTCACGCAAGTCAGATGTTCCCACCTCCACATCTTTAAACTTACTCGCCCAATGACGCACAGTACTCACATCAACACAATCACCATAAACAGCTCGCATTCTCTGATGAATTTCCTTTGGGGTGATACCTCCTGCTGTCAAGAATTCAATGACTGCACGTTGCTTAAGTCACATTGACTGACCATCTGCGCAGGGTTCCATACTTGGCACTTTAACAACACAACTGTTCAATGCTAATGCTTCCTGCCAAAATGGAACTGTAGAGGAGAGTCTACTGAACAAGCCAGTACCTGCCACATACTAGTACTTCCATCTGTTGAGGAGATATGAAGGTGGAGGCATTACTTTTCATTCAACCCTCGTAACATTCATAGGGTCACCAGCCTTCAGAAGATTAAATAGACCACCCATCCATCTGTTCTTCTGTTCTCAGTAGGTGGGAGTTAGAAGAAAGAAAGAAAGAAAGAAAGAAAGAAAGAAAGAAAGAAAGAGGGCTTACTTTGGGACAAACGTCCCCTTTTCCACATCCACAAGGCCGGCTCCCCAGCAGGCATCCAAAAGGAACCATTGGTCTTCCAAGTTCACCGCATTCCACATATGGTTGGATTTCTTTTGCAGGAAGCTTTGGCCTTGGCTGTATCCGGCTCCTCTGCCATGCCCTGAAACGTCCACACAGGACAAGCCTGCTTCCCTTTAAGACACAAATGAGAGAAGCTAATGATGAGCACAACTAAAAAACAGGCCATGGACAATTGGTTAGTTCACTGCAGTTCACCTATCTTGATCTTTTGAGAGGTTGGTTGGAGGATGTTATCATTGAACAGCCAGAGGCCGAAACACAGCCAGCCATAACATGCACCCAGTGGCCGAAGCATAGCCAGTCAATGCTAGCAGCTAGTGAATGGAGCATAACCAGCCTTCACCTACAACTGGTGGATGGTGCATAGCTAGTCAACACTCATAACCAGTGACCAGAGCACAACCAGTCAATGGTAACAACTGGTGACTGGCGTCTACACTTGAAACCAGTGGATAGAGCACAACCAGCCTTCATCTCAACTGGTGGATGGAGCATAGCTAGTCAACACTCATAACCAGTGCCAGAGCACAACCAGACAATGGTAGCAGCTGGTGAATGGAGAATAGCTAGCCTTCACTTGCAATAGTAGATAGAGCATAACCAGCCTTTACCTATAACTGGTTGATGGAGCATAGCCAGTCAACACTCATAACCAGTGGCCGGAGCACAACCAGTCGATGGTAGCAACTGGTGACTGGAGAATAGCTAGCCTTCACCTGCAATAATGGATAGAGCATAACTGGCCTTCACCTACAACTGGTGGATGGAGCATAGCCAGTGAACACTTACAGCCAGTGACTGGAACACAGCCAACCAACCTTCATAACCAATAGCCAGAGCACAACCAGTCACTCGCAGCGGCTGGTGACTGGATCATAGGCAGCCTTCACCTGCACCTAGTCGATGGGGCCCAGCCAGTCAAAATTAGAAGCTGGTGGCCAATGTGAAGCCAGACAACACTTGCTGCTGGCGGCTCAACTAGCTTTCATCTGCAGCCTGCAGTGCCTGGAGCACAGCCAGCAAATGTTTGCAGCCAGTGACTGACTGGAGCATAGCCAGTCAACAGTTGCAACCAGTGGCTGGAAGATAGCCAGCCATCCCTTGCAACAGCCAGCCAATATTCACAATTAGTGGATGAAGCACAGCCAGTCTTTCCCTATCACACACACATGCGCACACACCCCATCATGTATGAGCATGTGAAGATGCCCTGGCATCAAATGTGCAGGGAGGAAATGGGCACTTTTTAATGCTTGGCAAAATGGTTCCATTCTGCCAGCAGGACATAGGCGCTTCTCCTTTGCCTACTTCACTCACCCATACAGTTAAATTGATGACATGTTGGCTGTTCATCCTGCAATGGATGTAAACAAAAACAACCCACGTACTTGCACATTTCGCGATAAAGATGGGCATATCCAGAGCAGACGCCTTTCCCGGTCAAGAGGACTTGTTCAGGGCTGTGGATCTTCTCTGATAACCCCAGGAAGCCTTCTACATCATATTCTGTTTGAGAGGGAAACCACATACTGTTGTCATAGATATCAATGCCCTTGGCTGTGTTTTGAGACCTTAAAGTCTTGGAAGAAAAAATGTGATACAAAAGGTGCAGGAGTCCCTATTCTGTCATTCTTTCTCTGTCCAAGGCCACAAGCTGATGACTTCCCAGATTTCCCAGTCACTCCACAGAAAACCTGAGATGGACAATATACATTTACCTGCATGAGGAGTGGATCTGTCATGAGTGTTACATCCTTTTCTGCTGGGAATAGGAAATGAGACACCTGGGCTTCTAATACATCAAATTTGTGGCGGAATGAAAATCACACGCAGTTCATGTTTTTAACAGTCCACACACTGTCTTGCCACAGAAAAGATATGCCATGCTGATGAGCAGTAAAGAACAAGGAGTTTATTCCTTGTAATGCAGAGCAATACATATACAGTCGTGTGAACAGTTGCATCGACCCAAACTATATCCTTTGAGAGAGATTCAAATGGTACTTAGGTATCATCCATGTGGAAGATCTTCTTCCAGTAGCCCAGAAGCAAAAACTGTCTTGGTAAGCTCCTGCACAGCTCTAGACTAAATATGTAACTGTTGCCCAAACTCCCAGGCTCAGCTAGTCTCTCAGGCATAGCCCAACCAATCAGCTTCGTGCTTTGCATTTTCAGTTAACACGCTCGCCAACTGGTTTTTACATGATTTTACAAAATTTGCATATGATACAAAACTGGGAAGGAAGGTTAAATAGCACATCAGAGAACTACATATGTAAGGGACCTGTGGGATTATTGTTGATCGTAACTTGAACATGCTCCAGCAGTGTGATGCTGCAGCAAAGAAGACACATGCTATCTTATCCCACATTAATAAAAGGATAGTTTCCAATTAAAGGAAGTAATTATATGTTATTATTTAACATCTATATGCGACCACTTGCTGAACTGGTGCGGAGTTTTGGTCTGGAGTGCCATCAGTACGCTGATGTCACCCAGCTGGTGCTGAGGATGGATGGCCGGCTGGACTCTGTACCCGATACTTTCCAACTATGCCTTGAAGCTGTGACTGGTTGGCTACGAGCCAGCCGTTTGAGAGTGAATCCATCAAAAATGGAGATCCTATAGTTGGATCACCCGGGTGGGTGTGAGCTCCAGCTGCCTACTCTGGACGGCAAAGCATTACGCCCGTCGTCCTTAGTAAAGAGTCTGGGGGGCCAACTGGACACACTGCTGACAATGGAGGCTCAGGTCTCTGCTGTCAGCAGATCTGCTTTTTTCCACCTGCGACAGGCTAGGCGGCTGGCGCCCTACCTAACCAGGAATGACCTAGCTACGGTGATCCAGGCGACGGTCATCTTGAGATTAGACTACTGTAACACCCTCTACATTGGTCTACCTTTGGCGGTTATCCGGAAACTTAAGCTGGTGCAGAATGCTGCAGCTAGACTCCTGGCTGGAGTGCCGGCCAGGAGCCATATCACTCCAACTCTGCGGCAACTGCACTGGCTGCCAATTGAGCTCTGGATCACCTTCAAAGTGTTGGTCTTGACATTTAAGGCCTTGTATGGTCTGGGACCGGTGTACTTGAGGGACCGTCTATTCCCATATGTTCCCCAGAGATCCCTTCGGTCGGAGGACCAAAACCTGTTAAGAGTCCCTTCTATGAGGTCCATTCATTGGTCATCTAGTAGGCAGAGAGCCTTTTCTGTTGTGGCGCCGAGCTTGTGGAATGCTTTGCCGGCCGAAGTCCGAGCGATTAATGAGCTACCTGCCTTTCGGAGGGCTTGCAAGACAGTCCTCTTTCGGCAGGCATTTAACTCTTAGCCGTTCTCTTTTGTGTGCTAATAGTAACATCGTTTTAGTGTTCTGTGTTTTATTGTTTTAGTGCTATTTTACTGACTGTATGTTTACATGTTGTAAACCACCTTGAGCCTGTGGGAAAGGGTGGTATATAAATTGAAATAATAGCAAATAAATAAATATATTCTGCAGTGGTCGGGTGTCTTTGAGTGCTGTCAAAGAGGGAACATCCCTAAAGAGACATCCAGGCATATAAGGGAAACATATGTGCAGATAGAAGATCATTAACACAGTGCCTGCCTCACTCTATTTTTCTCTTTGATTCAGCCAAATGAGCAACAAAAAGCCACAGACTTACCAATATTGTGACACAGCCATACCCAGATGGCTCTTGCCTTCTCCAAAGGGCTCTTGGCCTCCTCAGTAATCAGTGAAACCACGGTTTGGATGGATGTTGGACCTGGTATGAGTTTCAACTGGTACAGACAGAAAGGCAGAATTTGGGGCAATCAGCAGAAGAGCATTTCTTACCATAAGCATTTCTGTGCACTATAATCATTCACATCTGTTCAAAGCAACCTTCCCCAGGTGGGATGCCTCCCGTTCCCATCATCCACAGCTACTGTGACCTATGGATCCAACACCATTCCATGTCATGGCTTTAATGTCAACGGGGCAGTGAATCCACCCTGGGTTTTAGCCCAGACCAAGGTGGCGCAGCAAGTTAAACCACTGAGCTGCTGAACTTGCTAACCAAAAGATCACTGGTTCAAATCCGGGGAGCGGCGTGACCTCCTGCTGTTAGCCGCAGATTCTGCCAACCTAGCAGTTTGAAAACATGCACATGTGAGTAGATCAATAGGTACTGCTCCAGCGAGAAGGTAATGGTGCTCCATGCAGTCATGCTGGCCACATGACCTTGGAGGTGTCTACGGACAATGCTGGCTGTTCAGCTTAGGAATGGAGATGAGCACCACCCCCAAAGTCAGACACGACTAGACTTAATGTCAATGGGAAACCTTTACCTTTACTTTAAGGTTTGCTGTTATGTTAAACTGACCTAGTCAACTACCATTAATGGCAACCCTACTATACAGTAGTGTTCTCTAGGCAGGATTTCTTCCAAGGAGGTTTGCAAGTTGCTTAGCTTTGAGGCTGAGAGAATAGGACTAGCCGAAGTGTACCCAATAGTTATCTAAGGTTTGGCAGAGATTCAAACCCTGGTTCCAGAATCCTAGTCCAACACTCAACCACTACGCCATACTAAGTGGTTGCTATCCAGAGGACTGAATCTAATTTCACCAAAGGGCCTTAGCTTCTTTAGCTTTCAGTACCACTGCCCCATAGACATGAAAGCTAACATTGACAACAGCTAAGGAGATGGTGTTGACCTAGCAACATCTTGGTCACTGGACCTGACCTGAGATTGACCCAATCAGCCATTACATTTCCTACAGTCGCTGGCTAGAGACAAGCAAGATATCTCAGTTTGATCTGCCTTTGACATTCATGGGCCTAGTATATCTGAATGCGGATGGGGTGACTGATGCCCATGGAGCTTGGTAGATCAGAGGACACGTTCACTAGAAGCAAAGCATACCGTTCAGTGGTTCTGGAGCTAACTATCCAGCCTTCTCAAACCCTGCATGCCATTGATGATTGACATAGGGGCGGGCTCAGAGGTCATGTCTGAGGCTTGCTACAGGTTCTGCTGCCCATGTATTGGCTCCAGATTTTAGTCAGAACTTCAAAAGAGGGGCTGAGGATTGGCAATGTCCACCTAAGGTTCAGCACCCTAACGTCCAGAGAAGGGTTGCCACCCTATTGATAGTAGGGTCACCAGTTGCCACTGGTTAGGTGGGAATTGCCAATTTGACCACTTGGAAACCCAAGAGGCTTCCCTTCTATTGTTGTTGTTGTTATTGTTGTTGTTTCATTGATACCCCACTTTTTCTCTCCACAAGGAGACTTGGCCCTGTTGGTTGAGCTCTTGGAAAAGAGTCTTTACAAGCGCGTTGATGACTAAAAAGGCCAATCTGAGATAGGCAAGTTCGGTTGCAGAAAGCAGAGCAGAAAGTCTCCTTGGGTGATGTTGTTTCCAAGATGCGGTTCTTTCTGCTTTGTCGTTTCTCTTTGAAACCCGTTCGACATGTCTTCTCGAAAGAGGCCGCAGCATTGTGGATAGTGCATCTCCATGATGTGCGGCCAGGGTGGACCATTTTTGGTGATCAATCTGGCCGAGCCTGAGTTGATGTTTCAGGGAGTCCTTATATCTCTTTTTGGGGGCGCCTCTCTTGTGCTGACCCGTGGCAAGTTCACCATAGAGTAGTATCTTTGGGAGGCGGTGGTCCTCCATCCTAGAGACGAGCCCTGCCCAGCACAGCTGTGTTTTCAATAGCATGGCCTCAATGCTGGTGATCCCTGCTTGCTCAAGGACAGCAACATTCGTCACATAGTCGGTCCAGTGTACATTTAGGATTGTGCAAAGACAGTGCTGATGAAAGCGTTCGAGGAGTCGTAGGTGTTGGCAATAGATGACCCATGTTTCAGACCCATAAAGAAGAACAGACAGTACGATTTCTCTGTACACACTGATTTTGGTGCTTTGCCTCAGGTGCTTGTTGCTCCAGACTCTTTTGTGAAGCCTTCCAAATGCACTATATGTCTTTGCTAATCTGTGATCTATCTCTTTATCAATCTTGGCGTCTGAAGAGATGATGCTTCCTAGGTAGGTGAACTGCTGAACGGACTTGTGCACAGATGTGCCTATGCTGATGTGGGGATAATGGTGTTCTTCCTGTGGTGCGGGCTGGTAGAGGACTTCCGTTTTCTTCAGGCTGACTTCCAGCCCAAACAGCTCTGCAGCTGTTGCAAAGCAGGATGTCAGGCGCTGCAGAGCTGTTTGGGCTGAGTCTTAAATCTCTGCTTAAAAGCTTTGCCACGTTACTCTTTGAGGCCACTCTACTTACTGTAGAAGATATGGCAGATAACACTATGTAACTCAATCTCATAGAGCCTCAACCAATTTCACATAGTTTGTGGCAGCCACAAAAACAAAGATTCGGGAGTTGAACAACTACTTTCAAAGTAAGGAATACACAATTCTACAAGAACAACACTTTCAAACTAGGAACAGAAAAAGTTTCGAATTTTGTTAAATAGTGTAATAATGATAGTTTTGACCCACCTGCTCACTCACATGAAGAACATGCGTGTCAAGTTGATTGAAAACCTCTGAGTTGGGGAAAAGGTCTCTCCATGTTTTCCTTTGTGTCGTTTCAAGGCCAATGGAAGTTGGAGGCCAATGACTTCCTTTCGTGCATTTCAGCCCAGCTTTGGAAGGACGAAGGTGAGAATTCGTCGCCTTCTGATGCCCTTCAGTAGATTTTTTGGAGTCCGATACACAAGATGATATTTTGTTATTGGTGTCATCAACCTTCTTGGCCCAAAACAGAAATATGTCCTTACTCAGGATATCTTTGGATACATTTGGGGTCGTCTTGGAAGGTGGGATTTCGTGGCCAGAGTGACTCCAATGCTTGTTCCTGCCATTGTGTTTCTCGTAAGGGTTCTCCACAGTCCAGCTATGGAGACCTTCTGAAGGACTTCCTTCTGGGGAGACATTGCCGTTGCAGAAATCGGTCACACAGCTCTCTTGAGCAAGAGACACGATGGGGGCCCCTTGCAGCGATGTTATTCCTCCCCTTTGGTTCAAGTTTTGTACTTGTCCAACTTTCTTTATCTCAGGACAGCGGCGGTGGAAGTTGCGGTTTGCTGACGATGGGGGCACGAAAGGCATTCTGATGTCCTTCTTCGGCTGGGAGGCTTTGATGTCGTTGTTGTCTGGCTTCATCTTTGCCAACTACAAACAAAACAGAGTGGAATCATGGAATTGGAAGGGACACATTACATAATTATAATAGCCACACTCTATGGGTGAATCTACACCAGGCATGGGCAGGCCTGGATTAACACTTTTTTTCGCCCTAGGCCACACTTTGGAATTACGCCCCCTTTAAGCCAACCTCTACCGCATCCTCCCCCATCCTTTCATCCGCTCATCCCCCTTAGGACCCCGCATCCAGCTCTCCCGGTGTGGCCCCACTAGGTCTGCCAGAGGAGTTTCCCTCTCGGCAGGCACTATGGATGCAGCCATGGGGGGAGGAGCCTCCTCCCTGATGCCGGGGCTTGAGGCACTTGGCTCCTACCCGGTATCGGGGATTGCGCATGCATTGTAGTCAGCAGCTGTACCGATGCCGCGCTTCTCCCCGATACCGGGGCTTGTCACATTGGGCTTCTCTCCTGTATTGGGGATTGCGCATGTGCCGTAGCCGGCAGTTACGCTTCTCTCTCCAGTAAGGAGGCGTCTCCTTGTGTTGGAGGAGGAATACCAGCTTTCATGGTGTTAGGGCATGCGCAGACTGCGCAATGGAGTTTCCTGTACTGCACTGAAGGAGCCAGCAAATGGATGTTGTCGGCATCGAGGGAGTTAACTGTTCCTCCTGTCGACGTCGACCCCAGTGTCGAGAGCCCCTGTGCATATGCCGTTTGCGCAACAATAGCAGAGGCAGGAGCTGGTATTCAGGAAGGGGCAGGGGCGCCGTCGAAAAGGAGGACCTCCGGTATCCTTCCTTCCTCATCTCCATGCGCGTTGCATTTTTATTTGTTACAACATATTTTTTTTGGTCCATGTTCTGCTCCCCCCCTCGGCTTGCACCCCTAGGCCATGGCCTAGGTTGGCTTTATGGGTAATCCTGGCCTGGGCATGGGCAAACCTGGGCCCTTGAGGTGTTTTGGACTTCAATTCCCACAATTGTGGGAGTTGAAGTCCAAAACACCTCAAGGGCCCAAGTTTGCCCATACCTGATCTACACTATAGAATTAATGCACTTTGGCACCACTTGAACGGCCTTGACTCGATGCATCGGAATCCTGGGATTTGGAATTTGGTGAGGAACCAGCATTCATTGGCAGCGATGGCTCAAGACCTTGCAAAACTACAACTCCCAGGATTCCATCATGCCTTAAATTGGAATGGGAAGAAAGCAGATCACAACAACACTGGACCAAACTGCATTAATTCTGTTTCAGAGCGGTTATGATAATGCCCAGGAAACGCTTTGTAGCAGCCACAGACACAGTGTGTATAAATAAAGATTTCCATTGTCCCGGAGATCCTTTTCCATTGCTTTTTAAATGTTGTTTTATTTGAGGTTTTAATTGGGTTTCTTTCGAGGGGCTATTTTTAATCCGCCGTTGGCTGCCATGTTCGAGTGTTTTGCATAAGCAGCTGGCTTCCTGCCATCTGGCAAGCCAAAAAGTAAGGCAGGAGAGAAATTGTACGCAGAAATAAATGCAAATTGGAAAAAGTGATTTACAGCGATAGTTTTCCTTGTTTCTCTAATGGGAGAAGAGGGTAAGAATGTTACTCTTTGGAGACTAAAGATTCCAGATTCCCTCAGCTAAGATGGCATTGGTTATTGGTCATAGGCCTAGGGCCTACGTACCAATCTCGGGATCTATTGTATTTTGTTTTATTGTATGTTTTATGCTGCATTTTATTGTATGGCGACATGGATGTTACATGCCTGCCGAATTTTATGATGTTATCCGCCCGAGCCTGCAGGGAGGGGCGGAATACAAGATGGAACAAATAAATAAATAAATAAATAAATATTGACTGGATGGGATTTGTAGTCCAAAGCCATGGAATTTGACGTCTAAACCCATGGGATTTGTAGTTCAACCCCATGGGATTTGTAGCTCAAATCCATGGGATTTGTAATTTGACCCCATGGAATTTGTAGTCCAAACCCACTGAATTTGTATTTCACCTCATGAGATTTGTAGTCAAACCCATGGGATTTGTAATTTGACCCCATGGAATTTGTAGTCCAAACCCATTGAATTTGTAGTTCAAACTCATGGGATTTGTAATTTGAGCCCATGGAATTTGTAGTCCAAACCCAATGAATTTATATTTCAGCTCATGAGATTTGTAGTCAAACCCATGGGATTTGTAATTTGACCCCATGGAATTTGTAGTCCAAACCCAATGAATTTATATTTCAGCTCATGAGATTTGTAGTCAAACCCATGGGATTTGTAATTTGACCCCATGGAATTTGTAGTCCAAACCCACTGAATTTGTATTTCAACTCATGAGATTTGTAAATTGACCCGATGGAATTTGTAGTCCAAACCCATTGAATTTGTAGTTCAAACTCATGGGATTTGTAGTCAAACCCACGGGATTTGTAGCCCAAACCCATGGGATTTGTAATTGACCCCATGGAATTTTTAGTCCAAACCCACTGAATTGTTTAGTTCAAACTCATGGGATTTGTAGTCAAACCCATGGGATTTGTAACCCAAACCCAATGGATTTGTAGCCCAAACCCATGGGATTTGTAATTTGACCCCATGGAATTTGTAGTCCAAACCCACTGAATTTGTAGTTCAAACTCATGGGATTTGTAGTCAAACCCATGGGATTTGTAATTGACCCCATGGAATTTTTAGTCCAAACCCGCTGAATTGTTTAGTTCAAACTCATGGGATTTGTAGTCAAACCCATGGGATTTGTAACCCAAACCCAATGGATTTGTAGCCCAAACCCATGGGATTTGTAATTTGACCCCATGGAATTTGTAGTCCAAACCCACTGAATTTTTTAGTTCAAACTCATGGGATTTGTAGTGAAACCCATGGGATTTGTAGTCAAACCCATGGGATTTGTAACCCAAACCCAATGTAGTCCAAACCCATGGGGTTTGTAGTTCAAACTCATGGAATTGGTAGTCCAAATCCATGTAATTTGAAGTCCAAATCATGGGATATAACCCAAACCAATGGTTTTTGTAGTCTGGATCCATGGGATTGGTAGTCCAAATCCATGGCATTTATAGTTCAAACCCATGGGACTTGTAGTCCCTACCAAAAAAAATCACTTTTTCAAGTTCTAGCAGAAAATATAAGGCAGTGTACCTTGTAGATTCAGACAGGTCATATCTTAATCTACAACTCCCAGAATCCCCAACCAGTATGACCATTGGGGATACTGGGAGTTGTAATCCAAAATAGTAATGTTCTCAAGATTTAGCCTGGAATTTCAGGACAGCACGTATCATGGTTTTGCAACAGCTGCCGATTTACTTGGCCAAAATATTATACCTCGATCCAGGGGGCTTTTCCACATTCCCGGCTCCTATAATAAAGTGCTGACCTTGTGGGTCCAGAGGCTTAACGCAGACATGCATCAGAATCCTCACGCCATGCTCTTTTTTAAGGCGGAGAGCCAAAAAGCTTTCAGCACACAGATACGGTTAACTACTGATTTTTCCATTCCCGAGACCATTCCGCAGGCGTGTGCCAATTTGTGCCACTCGGTGCCAGATTGCTGGACCCTTGGACTTTATGACCAACAAGGGCTATGCACAAAAGTGAAGAGACTGATCTAGTTCATTAGGATCTGTAGATCTACAAGGTCTTTAGCCTTGTCTGCCAAAGAGTGCCGATGTCTCTCCAAACTAGAAACCTTTATGATTCCAAAGCACTGACCCAGGACAGTTCAAGTGGTGTCAAACTGCATTAATTCTGCAGTGTAGATGCATCTCCTAGAGTCCAATTGTTTTATGCTTGACTCCAGTTGATGTGAGTTGTAGTTCGCACACATCTGGAGAGCTATGTGAATCCCATCGACAATGGACCTGTACCATACTTGACACCCATACCCATGATAGTCACCTTGAAATGCTGGAGAAATTGACCCAAACTGATGGAATTTGAGACTGTTAATTCATTTCAGGAGCTATGAACAATATTTCAGAGTAAGGAACTGGCAAAATTACCTCTAAGTATTCCTTGCATAAGAAAACACTACAGAACAAACATAAATACCTTAAAAGGCACAAAATCTCATCTGATCTTGGAAGCTAAGCAGGGTCAGCCTTGGTTAGCACTTGGATGGGAGACCGCCAATGAATACCAGCTGCTGTTGGAAATATTTCAGAGGAAGGAAGTGGCAAAATTACCACTCAATATTCGTTGCATAAGGAAACTCTACGGAACAGACATATACAGTATCTTAAAGGCACAAAATCCCATTGATCTTGGAAGCTAAGCAGGGTCAGTCCTGGTTAGCTTCTAGATGGGAGACCGCCAAGGAATATCATCGGCTGTAGGGAGTATTTCAGTGGAAGGAAGTGTCAAAAATACCTCTCAGGATTCCTTGCATGAGAAAACTCTCTAAAGGACAGACCTAAAGGCAGAAAATCTCATCTGATCTGGAAGCTAAGCAGGGTCAGCCCTGGTTAGCACTTGGATGGGAGATTGGCAATGACACAGGGTGCTGTAGGCCTGTGTCTCCCAACCAGTGTGCTGTGGCACACTAGTGTGCCGTGAGCGATCATCAGGTGTGCCGTGGGAAATTGGAACCTTCAATACCCTTTCTTCCCCCTCCTGCTGAACACTTTTTCTTCTCCACTCGGGCTCCCTTCTTCCCAGCCTCGCTCTGCTTGCTTTGCCTCGCTTTGCTCACGCTGCCGCTTCTGCGGGAAGGGGAAGGGAGGAAGACGTGACCCGTGCGGGCGCTACTGCGCAGACTCACCCCACGTCTTCCTCCTTCCCCTCCACAGTGCTCTCTGGATATAGATGAACCACAACTCCAAAACTCAAGGTCAATGCCCACCAAACTCTTATAGTATTGTCTCTTGGTTATGGGAGTTCTGTGTGGGAAGTTTGATTCCATTCCATCATTGGTGGAGTTCAGAATGCTCTTTGATTGCGGGTGAACTATAACTCCCAGCTGTTGAGCAAGACCTTCGTGTGTGTCTTTCTGCCATTCCTGCCAGGATATCTATGTTGTGTTCATTGAAACAGGCCCAGGTTTCACACTGAGTGTATAAATACATTTAAAAACATATTAACTATATGTATTACTGTGTTAGAGTGTCATTTTGTGTCATTTTGGTTGGTGGTGTGCCCCAGGATTTTGTCAATGTAAAAAGTGTGCCGCGGCTCAAAAAAGGATGAAAAACACTGCTGTAGGCTATATTTCAGAGGAAGGAAGTGGCCAAATGCCCTCAGCATCGTCCTTGCCTGGGAAAACCCTATGGAATTCTTAAAACCCCTGTCTGCACTGCCATATAAAATCCACATTATCTGCTTTGAATTATATGAGTTCACACTGCCATATAATCCAATTAAAAACAGATAATCTGGATTTTATATAGCAGTGCAGAACGGGCCGAGGTCTCCATAGGTCAGTAGTCAACTTGAAGGTAGAATACAATGGAGCTCATGCCCAAAATGACCGCATTCCTTTGATTCTAAGACACAATCGATTGTAAGATGCACAGCCATTTATAATTATTTATTTATTTATTTATTGTTTCGATTTCTTAGTCGCCTCTCCCGACTGGCTCGTGGCGACTCACAAATGATTAAAAACACAGTAAAAACACAATAAAACGCAGTAGTACAATAACATTAAAACACAGCAGGATGCCAGGAGTTCCATCCATAGTTAAAACCATATATTAACGCAGTGTTTTTCAACCTTTTTTGAGCTGCGACACATTTTTTACATTTACAAAATCCTGGGGCACACCACCAACCAAAATGACACAAAATGACAAATCTAACACAGTAAAACATATAGTTAATATGTTTTAAAATGTATTTATACACTCAGTGTGAAACCTGGGCCTGTTTCAATGAACACAACATAGATATCCTGGCAGGAATGGCAGAAAGACACACACAAAGGTCTTGCTCAACAGCTGGGAGTTATAGTTCACCCGCAATCAAAGAGCATTCTGAACTCCACCAATGATGGAATGGAATCAAACTTCCCACACAGAACTCCCATAACCAAGAGAAAATACTATAAGAGTTTGGTGGGCATTGACCTTGAGTTTTGGAGTTGTAGTTCACCTATATCCAGAGAGCACTGTGGAGGGGAGGGAGGAAGACGTGGGGCAAGTTTGCGTGGTAGCGCCCGCACGGGTCACGTCTTTCTCCCTCCCCCCTCCCGCAGAAGCAGCAGCATGAGCAAAGTGAGGCAAAGCGAACAGAGCGAGGCTGGGAAGAAGGGAGCCCGAGTGGAGAAGAAAAAGTGTTCGGAAGGAGGGGGAAGAAAGGGTATTGGAGGTTCCAATTTCCCACGGCACACCTGATGATCACTCACGGCACACTGGTTGGGAAACACTGTGGTAACGTATGCTCGCTACATAAAGCAATGGCCCAAGGAATCCACAATATATAAAACACATCCCTAGATTTCTAGAGGTCTCTGTAGGAGGATGGAAAGTGTCTCTTGGGATATAGTACTGTCAAAAAGAGCTGTCAATATATACAGAATGGAAAAAGTCCTTCTGCCTTACCTCCGGGTTTCCGGCTGTGATGCCCAAGAGTTTGACTTCTGCTTGGAATCGGGATACAGCTCCAGATGGACCTTCACCGGATCCCTCTTTTCCAGAGTCGGTTTTGCAAAGGTTGTGCTTTTATGAAATCGAGCAAAGCAGAAGGCCCTTTATAACATCCCGCCTTCACCTCTCCGGTGCCAACGGATCTAAAAATATTCCCAAGCCTCAAAGAACAAAGCATGGATTTTCCGATGGGAGCCGGCACTCCGAGGGCCTGATAGCAAGCGGGGTTTGGGTTTGAAAATATTATCAGGAGCTGACGTTTACTGGTTGGTGCAAAAGGGCTCTCTGCAAACGGTCAAGGAACACTCCAAGATCCAGGAAAGGAAATGTAATTTTCCATTGGAAGGGAGAGGGAAAGCTTTGACCCCATTTGCATGGCCATATAATGCATTTCTATGTATAGTACCTCTCCATTGGCGCCCCCTTGCAGTGGGGGTGAGGCTTGCTTATTGATTATCCTGTTACATGAGGGCTAGCACGGTCAAGTCAGATACGGCGATGCTCTCTCGGAGCCCTTTCTAATAACTAGTGGAGTGAAACAAGGTTGTGTTCTTGCACCAACCCTATTTACAATCTTCTTCAGCATGATGCTCCAAAGAGCTACGGCAGACGTCAAAGAAGAAGAAGACGGCAGATATATACGCTATCGTACTGATGGTAGCTTGTTCAACTTAAGCCATCTGAGGGCTCGCACTAAGACTCTAAACCAGGGGTGCTCATTAGGTAGCTCGGGAGCTACTAGTAGATCTTCGGCCCTCTTCTAGGTGATCTTCGGGCCTCACCAGCTGGATGGGACACTCCTGCCATGCGCACACACACCCTGCGCACATGTGCGCTCCTGCTGCTGGCTTCCGCTCTCGCGGTGCTTCTTTCGCCTGCAGGGCATTGCAGGAAGAAGGAAGCACGAGGCGGGGCCTCTGGAGGGAGCGCCCTGCCTCTCTCTCGTCTAGAAGCAGCTGTACAGCCTCTGTTGCCAGCGAGACAGGCAGGGTGGAATGCTCTCTCTGGATGCCCTGCCTCGTGCTTTCTCCTTCCTGCAATGCCCCACAGGCAGAAGCGCTGCGCGGGCGGAAAACAGCAGCAGGAGCACGCGCGGTGGCAAGAGCGTGCGGCGGCAGGGAGCGCGCGGGAGCACACGGCGGCGGGGGCAGGTAGATCTTTTGGACTTGCTTGCTTTAAGAGTAGCTCGCATGCTGAAAAAGTGTGAGCACCCCTGCTCTAAACTATCTAGTCCGTGAGCTGCTTTTTGCTGACGATGCTGCCCTTGTCGCCCACACAGAAGCAGCCCTGCAGTGCCTAGCATCCTGCTTTGCAACAGCTGCAGAGCTGTTTGGGCTGGAAGTCAGCCTGAAGAAAATGGAAGTCCTCTACCAGCCTGCACCACAGGAAGAACACCCTCATCCCCACGTCAGCATAGGCAAATCTGTGCTTAAGTCCGTTCAGCAGTTCACCTACCTGGGAAGCATCATCTCTTCAGATGCCAATATTGATAAAGAGATAGATCACAGATTAGCAAAGGCATATAGTGCATTTGTAAGGCTTCACAAAAGAGTCTGGAGCAACAAGCACCTGAGGCAAAGCACCAAAATCAGTGTGTACAGCGCTATCGTACTCTCTATTTTCCTATATGGGTCTGAAAATGGGTCACCTATCGCCAACACCTACGACTCCTCGAACGCTTTCATCAGCGCTGTCTTCGGACAATCCTAAATATACACTGGACGGACTATGTGACGAATGTTGCTGTCCTTGAGCAAGCAGGGATCACCAGCATTGAGGCCATGCTATTGAGAACACAGCTGCCCTGGGCAGGGCATGTCTGTAGGATGGAGGACCACCGCCTCCCAAAGATACGACTCTATGGTGAACTTGCCATGGGTCAGCGCAAGAAAGGCGCCCCCAAAAAGTGATATAAGGACTCCCTGAAACAACATCTCAGGCTCGGCCAGATTGATCACCAACAATGGTCCATCCTGGCCTCACATCGGGAGGCATGGAGATGCACAATCCACAATGCTGCGGCCTCTTTCGAGAAGAGACGCCAAACGGGTCTCAAAGAGAAATGACAACGCAGAAAGAACCGCAATTTGGAAACAACATCACCCAAGGAGACTTTTTGCTGTGCTTTCTGCAACCGAAATTGCCTATCTCAGATTGGCCTTTTTAGTCATCAACACGCTTGTAAAAAGCGTGGGATGAGTCCTTCCTAAGAATCTTCGTTCGCGAAGTAATGCCGAGATGTATAGTAAAGGTAAAGGTTTCCTCCTGACATTAAGTATAGTCGTGTCCGACTTTGTGGGTTGGTGCTCAACACCATTTCTAAGCCAGAGAGCCGGCATTGTCAGTAGGCACCTCCAAGGTCATTTGGCCAGCATGACTGCATGGAATGCCGTTACCTTCCTGCCAGGGCGGTCCCTATATATTTATTTATTTAGCACATGTGTATACCGCTCCCTCTCAGCGCGAAGGCGACTCGGGGCGGTGTACAACAATATCATAGAAACAACATTTAGAACAAATTAAAAACATAACACATTGATTAAAATCATAACAATAAAAACATCAATACGTCTCCAAGATAAAATGATAGTCCGATATCATAATGCATTGTTCCAATTCCTATGTCAGTTACACTGCCTTTTTGAACGCCTGAATTGCCAAGTTTATCTTTTTTTACCGAAGGCCAAAAGAGAGGGAGTAGATCTAATGTCCCTGGGAAGGGCGTTCCATAGCCGAGGGGCCACAGCTGAGAAGGCCCTGTCTCTCGTCCCCACCAAACACATTTGCGACGTAAATGGAGTCGAGAGCAGGGCCTCCCCAGATGGTCTTAATGTCCTAGATGGTTCATAAGGGGATATACGTTCTGACAGGTAAGTTGGGCCAGAACCGTTTAGGGCAGTGTTTCTCAACCTTCCTAATGCCGCGACCCCTTAATACAGTTCCTCATGTTGTAGTGACCCCTAACCATAACTGTATTTGTGTGTGTGTGGGGGGGGGGGGGTGGGTTGATTTTGTCATTTGGAAGTTGTAGTTGCTGGGATTTATAGTTCACCTACAATCAAAGAACATTCTGAACTCACCAACAATGGAATTGAAACAAACTTGGCACTCAACATTCCCATGACCAACAGCAAATACTGGAAGGGTTTGGTGGGCATTGACCTTTGAGTTTGGGAGTTGTCGTTCACCTACATCCAGAGAGCACTATAGACTCAACAAGGATGGATCTGGGCCACACTTGACACGAATCCTCAATATACCCAAATGTGAACACTGGTGGAGTTTGGGGAAAATAGATCTTGACATTTGGGAGTTGTAGTTGCTGGAATTTATAGTTCACCTACAATCAAAGAGCCCCTTGCACCCCACCAATGATAGAATTGGGTCAAACTTCCTACATAGAACCCTCATGCCTTGAAGGGACTAGCTGATGTGAGCCCCCATCCCACCTCTCACACTCTCCCTCACCCACACATGCGCATCATGTTGCCATGTGCCAAGCACGCCTGCTCTCCCCCCCCTGCTTGGAGTCTCAGAAACAGCTCTCCCCTTGGCTGGGAGGCGTGCCAATCACAGCAGAGGAGAGCTTTAGGTGGGAGAATTCGCAGTCTGTTTCCAAAAAGAAAGAGAAGGACAAGCGGAGAGATCTTCAACCTTCTCTGCCAAAGGGCTTCCTAAGACCACCAGAAATATATGTTTTCTGGTGGCCTTCGGTGACCCCTCTGAAACTCTCTCGCGACCCCCCTGGGGGTCCCGACCCCCAGGTTGAGAAACACTGGTTTAGGGCTTTATAGGCCAAAGCCAGCACTTTGAATTGTGCCCGGTAGCAGACTGGCAGCCAGTGGAGCTGGCGCAACAGCGGAGCAGTATGGTCCCTGAGCCCCGCTCCTGTTATTAATCTGGCTGCCGTCCGTTGGACAAGTTGAAGCTTCTGAGCAGTCTTCAAAGGCAACCCCACGCAGAGTGCGTTGCAGTAGTCTATACGGGATGTAACCAGAGCATGGACCACTGTGGCCAAGTCAGACTTCCTAAGGTACGGGCGCAGCTGGCGCGCAAGCTTCAGTTGTGCAAAAACTCTTCCGGCCACCACCGAGACCTGAGGTTCCAGGCTCAGTGATGAGTCCATCATTGAGTCCATCAACCCAGCACCAGGAATGTGGCGCAGCTGGCTGGGTGTCAGCTGCATAAAATCTCTACTGACCAGAATCTGGTCATGAGTTCGAGGCCTGCCTGGGTCTCGACCAATTTGTGAGCTCTCGACCAATTTGTGTAGCTCGCTGTCGACCTTTGCAACCTGAAAGACAGTTGTATCTGTCAAGTAGGAAATTTAGGTACCCCTTTGTGGGGAGGCTGAATTTAACTGATTTCTGGAATGTTAAATTGCCTCTATGTCTGTCTATATATGTTGTATGTCAATGGCATTGAATGTTTGTCTGTATATGTGCATTGTGATCCGCCCTGAGTCCCCTGCGGGGTGAGAAGGGCGGAATATAAAGGACGTAAATAAATAAATAAATAAATAAATAATCTATCCATCATTGAATATGTGCACCTTCCCAAAAGAGGCCCTGTTTAAAGACCCCCTCAAAGGACAGACTAGGGGTGCGTCTACACTGCAGGATGGATGCACTTTGGAACCACTTTCACTGTCATGTCTCGATGCAATGGAGTGATGGAATCTGTCCTTTGGTTGCTGCACTGGCACTCTTGGCAATAGACCTTGCAAAGCAATACTGGACATGGTTCCAGAGCATCACACTGTGGCAGTTCAAGAGATGCCAAACTGCATTCCCTCTACAGTGTAGATGCAGTCAGGATCAGTTCCTGGCAACCTTCTTGAGCGGTTTCACGTTTCCTGGCTCGGATTTGCTTTGGACAGATCAGCCCTTGTTAGCTTTAGCTTGTCGTCGTCGCGGGAGGCCTAAGACCCTGGTCCTGCGGATATCGGCTAATGAAGGAGCCAAACCGTTCCTGGGCTCCTTATTAGATTTTCCAGCTGGGCAGACAACTTGGCACCATGTCCACTCCTGCTTTCTCCTCTCATTAATAGAGAGTAATATATTTTATGTAACTGGCATGTTATGTCATGGAGAGGTCAGGAGGTGGCTGAATTCTTCCCTTTGTCTGTTTTGCCTTCTTTTCTCTTCTTACTACTGTTCCTTTTTGGGGAAGACAGTAAATCTACACTGTAGAATTAACACACTTTGGCACCACTTTCACTCTGGGAGTTGTAGTTTGGTTGATTTATTTATTGTGTCAGAAGCAAGTTGAGGGTACAATTAAAATGCATTCAAAAACACAAATAGTTCGGTGAGGTCCCAGCACCCTTGCTGGGCAGAGAAGGCTAAAGATCTTGGAGAGCTACAACTCCCTGGAGGCCATAGCATTGCATCATGGCAGTTAAAGTGGTATCAAAATGCATTAATTGTTCAGTGTAGTGCATACAGCTGACATAGGTTTATAGCAGGCCTGTCCAACAGGCGGCCCGTGGGCCGTACACGCCCCCCCAGCCTGTTGGGCACGGCCCCCCTACCCTCCTGCAATAAATCTGTTTTTTTTTTTTAAAAAAATTTAAAAATATTTTTTTGATTTTTTTTAAAAAAATTCTTTGGGGGGGGGAGGGAGGAGGGAGGGACCCGGCTCCTCCTCCCTGCCTCCTCCTCCCTGCCTCGTCCCCTCCGTCGCAGCGGGGGCGGAGAGAGGGAAGAAGGAGGCGGGGCAGGGAGGAGGAAGGCACCCTCTCCTCCCTGTCTTGTCCCCCCGCCCCTGAGCTGAGGCTCTCCAGGCGATGACATCGCAGCCGGCATCGCCGAACACGCTCTGGGGGCGACGCTTCCCCCACAGTTTGTTTGGCAATGTGAACGAGAGGAAGGGGACCCCACGTTCGCCTCCTATGCTTGTTTTTGCTGGGCGTAAACAAAGCCACGCGTGGCTTTCTACCTGCCTGGGCCTCCCTTTTTCGCCCGCTAAGCAGCGCTGGCACCGGCTACCTGGCTTCGCCAGGGAAGGCGCGCTGCCTGGACGTCCTCTTCCAAAGGAGGAAAGAAGAGGTATGTTATTGTGTTCCGGGATATCTAATATTAAATGGATTGCTTCATTAATAGAATTGTGTTCTGGGGATACCTTCCACCTTTCTGTTATAATTATATTTAATTGTGTTTTAATCCCTCCATTTATTCCCAACCTTCCACCTTTCTGTTATAATTATATTTAATTGTATTTTAATTAGGGGGCGGAGCTGGGGTGGGGAGGGGGCAGAGCCGGGGGGCTTGGCCCCCCACGTGATCAATGACCGGAATTCCGGTCCAAGGTCCGGTAGAAGTTGGACAGCCCTGGTTTATAGCATTGATCCATGGTGGTTAAAGTGGTGCCAAGCTGCATTAATTTTGTCTTGTAGTTTCATTTATGTTTTTGGACCTTGACCATTGTTTTTATTTCTGTGGGATTTTGGCCTGAATTAATAGGAGTCTAGTAACTAGATCCAGGGAAGTCACACTCCCTTCCTCTTCTATTCTGCCACTTTTTCTGGAATCACACTGTGTCCAATTCCAGGCACCGCAATTGAAGGGATATATTGACTCTAAGCTGGAATGTGTCCAGAGGACGGTGACTAAAATGATCAAGAGTCTGGAGAATAAGCCCTATGAGGAGCGGCTTAAAGAGCTGGGCATATTTAGGCTAAAGAAGAGAAGATTGAGAGGAGACATGATGACGGCCATGTGTCAAGGTGTGAGGGGAAGTCATAAGGAGGAGGGAGCAAGCTTGTTTCCTGCTGCCCTTGAGACTAGGACACGGAACAATGGCTTCAAACTACAAGAAAGGAAATTCCATCTGAACATTAGGAAGAACTTCCTGACTGTGAGAGCCGTTCTGCAGTGGAACTCTCTGTCCTGGAGTATGGTGGAGGCTCCTTCTTTGGAGGCTTTTAAACAGAGGCTGGATGGCCATCTGTCAGGGGTGCTTTGAATGTGATTTTCCTGCTTCTTGGCAAAATGAGGTTGGACTGGATGGCCCAAGAAGTCTCTTCCAACTCTATGATATCCTCCCCCCCCCCTCTATATATGACATGGTTAGGTTCGGTCGGAATCTCTGTAATTCGGAAATATTTGCTTTTTGAAGCAATTTCAAAGTTTTTAAGGAAACCGGAAATATCTTCCGAAGCTTTTTCCACCACTTCTGTTCCGAAGCAGTAAGTGAGTCAGAAATGATTCAGCGTTTCCCCAATTCCAGTCTCACTTATGGCGAAGCCACCTCTGGCTGAGTGAAGCAGTTGGCGAGTGTGCCAGCCGCTGCTTCCCGCCTCCTTCCTCATGCTTCTTCCGTCCTTCCTGGATGCTATAGCATTGGGCAATGGCAGTTCCTTTACTTTACAGAGGGAGTAAAGGTACATCCACATCAGGCCTGGGCAAACTTCGGCCCTCCAGGTGTTTTGGACTTCAACTCCCACAATTCCTAACAGCCAATTGGCTGTTAGGAATTGTGGGAGTTGAAGTCCAAAACACCTGGAGGGCCGAAGTTTGCCCAGGCTGATCTACATGGTAGAACTAATGCAGTTTGATACCAATTGAACTGCCATTGTTCAATGCTATAAATGCTGGGAGTTGTAGTTTTCCAAGGTCTTTAGCCTTCTCTGCCCAAGAGCACTGGGACGTCAATAATAGCAAGCAATGGAGTCGGACCATGGCCAGGTCAAGGACAGCACTGAGCCTTTGGAGGTGGGCTTTGCAGCTGTGATGTCCTCCGGGTTGAACTCCGAAAGAAGCACTGGTGCGCTGGCACAGTTCCCATTGCTTCTGAAATCCCATTTTAATGAAACTCAGTGCGGATACCGTTGCCTCTCGGTTCGATTTAATCTCCACCTCGAACAGGGAGAGCTTCCCAGCCGTCGCAACAATTAATTTCCAATCAAGACGGAGTTTGAAGTAATCACATTCAGACAGCTGTAGGCAGCGGATGGGGCTCAACTGGAGAAGAGGTTGGTTTGTTGGCATGAGCGTTTTGGATGCCATCCCAGTTTCTCAATGGGAGTTCTTTTAAGAGGAGGAGGAGAGAGGTAGGCATCCTTTTCAAGTGGGTTGCCATAGAAACAACATCAGCACCACTTTTCTCTTACGGTTCCCTTTCTGCGCCACTAAATTATTATTTCCGGTTACTTACAAAGCATCGGTTCTTGAGTGGAAGCCTTGCCTTGGAAGTCAACTTTGCAGGAAGCCCAACATGCTTGGAAATGAAATTTGTTGTTTTCTCCATTCTCTGCAAAGCCACAATGAGGATTAGAATCAAAGGCGAGCCCCAGAAAGAGCCTGTCAGCATCCTAATTGGTTTGACCTGTAGCAGGGAGTTCCAACGTTCCTGCACATGTGGTCTGGCATCTCTAGCACCACAGGCTGGGATTGGCATCAAAAGACCTCCAGCCATTTCTACCTCTCTGTTTTCTTGCCTCGCTTGACCTGAAGCCATGGACTCTTTGTGCACGGAGTTGCATGCTGACAGGCCAACAGGGGCAAGCCCTGAGTAGTTTGGGAGACATAGTTTTCCAAGGATTTTCATGTATTTGGACTCTCCTCAGGCTATTAGCGAAAAGGACTCATCTCTTATAGTTTTCCCAAAGATGCACACTCTTCTATTATGGACTTCCCCAAGGCATATGAATTTGATGCTTTTCAAGATCATATGGACTTTCTTTCCACCCCTTGCATATGAGATATTGGTGATATTCCCCTGAAACCCTCCTATGTAATTTTCCTGCATGGTTTTCCCTCCCCATGTGTAAAATAATCTGAAGAAATGCTACATGTTTGTGAAAGACCCAGCTGTTGTTTTGAGATCAGGATGAAACCACATTCCTGGCTGCACCCTTTAATCCAATCATTGGAACAATTTGCATGACAGAGGACTCCTTCTGGTTTGGAGAAGGTTCTCTCCTCCCCACTTTTTGAAAGACTCCTTTTGTTTCATAAACACTGGACCCTCTGAGATTAGCCTCATCCCGCGTTTATAGAACGTATGGCATAATTATATTTCATATTTCATAACCGGCTATTACTGCTGGCCTCGGAAACCAGCACATGGCTACAATTATTTCATTTGTTTATCATCCAGAAGACTGAAAACTCTCATGGGAAATCTACATATGGCCCTTTGTCAACAAGGAAGGGTCATTAAGGACAATTCCTGTTTTTCACCAAGAACAAAGGACTTGCTTTGACCCGAAAGGTCAAAGCCTCGGATCTTCATTAACATATGGACATGATCTAATCAAGAAAACTCCAGTTGCTCTTGGTTTTGAACACACTCCTGTCCCTCGCTTCCCATTTGCCAGGGCAAAAGCAGCACTGTTTCATGATTGGTTCCCGCTACAGCTGGCTTCCAAGGTTCCAAGCAATCATCATGAAGCCTACAGCGTGCAGGGGCGGGAAAGTTTGAATTTGGCAGTTCTGTAAAATGTATAAAAATGGCATATGTTTTCAATGTAACTTTATGACTGCTTAGCGACAAGGAATCTGCAGTGGTCATCCTTCTCAGCTGACAAGAATAAAAGCTTCAGTGGCATCTTCTTCCGGACTTCTTTGGTGAGATCATTTGGGAAAGGGATTTTTAGGTTGCTTTAAAAAAACTCACCTGAGGTTTTTGCTGAAATTGTAGCACAGCAGTTCTCGTTTGTGCCTGGGTACCAGGGAACAGCACCGGGAGTGCCATTAGCATTAGGGCCTGCACCAGCAGAGATAGATTCTGAAGAGGATTTGGAAGGGTTACCTGAAGATGCATTTCCCCTCACTGGGCCCCCTTCTCCCACCGAAAGTTTGGCTTGGGATGAAGGTTGGCCTGACCCCTATGAAGACATAGATAACCAGGTGCAAATGGAATCTAGTGATAGCGGAAGTTATGAACACCCGGGGGGGAGAGGATCGCAGGAGTTTCTAAGTGAAAACATGGAAGAATGCGGCTGGGAAGATTCTAGGGAGGAAAGCTCTCATGGAGATAGGGGCCCAGCTGCTGAGAGGCAAGGTCGAACCTTTGATAGGAGAAGTAGCATTGAGTCCCGGAGAAGGGGATGGCACCGCAGCCTAGACAGGCCGAGGTCCGTCAGCAAAGATTGAGAAGACAAGGCCTAGAGCGTCGGGGACCTCGGCCGAAAGATTAAGTATAGCATCCGTGGGAACCAATCCCCAGTGCTTCGGCCACGTCTCTTCTGAGTAGATGTGTAGCGAAGTGGGTCCACGGAGCTAAGTTGGCTAGTGGCCACCAAGTCTTGCCTTGCTTTTATCTTGCCTTGTTCCTGAATCCGCATTGCTGCGCGGAGCCTTGCTTAAGCCTTTTGGATTACCTTGCCAAGCCGTTTTGGACATTGATTGCTTCAAGCCTTTTGGATTACCTTGCTATTCTTATGGACAATATACCTTTTGGACTGTTTTATATTCAATAAAGTAGTTAGCCTTTAGTCCGTCTCTGTGTGTGTGATTAAGGGGCCGGTCAAGTCCGTGCATCGTGACAGAAATCCTCGCTTTAGGGGTACTTCTGGGCCTCTGCCCCCTATGGGCCAGGCTATCCTAAATTGTTCGGCAACAGAATCACAGACTTGAAAGAGACCTTCTGGGCCATCAAGTCCACTTGAACTGCCTTGGCCCAATTCTGTGGAATCCTGGGAGTTATAGTTTGGCAAGGAACCAACTTTCTTTGGCAGAGAAGGCACAAGACTTTGGAAAACCACACACAGTGCATTTGGATCATCCTCCTCTCCTAAAGGGCCTAGGGGATGCTGGGAGCTGTAGTCCAAAAGAGAGTGTGAATATGCTATTGTGTGTTTTTGTTTGTTAGGGGGAGACGTTTTTGCACATGTGCTGTAGCATCTTTTTGCTTTTTTGGCTTTTTAATTGCCCTTTGCAGTGTTTTTCAGTGTTTTTATGAGTGATGGCAACTTGTTGGCCTAATAGGTGTATTGTGTCCAAGTTGCTGTGGCCCAGTCTGGTGATCTGGAAAATAAAGTAATGAGAAAGTGTTGGTTTCTAATATATGTAATTTCTTTTTGCTTGTGGGTAAACAGTATTTCTTGCTGCTTTTTTGTCCGTGTCGATGTGAAGAATGTCTGGTTTGCCTACTCTGGAACATGCAACATATAATTCTCCTTTTTAAGGGGTCCCTTTCAAATCTATGATGCTATATCTGTATGTGTGAATCATATATATCTATATCTATGGCTGGATGGCTCTTTGTCAGGAGTGCTTTTGTTACGTTTCCTTGCCCTGGTGAAGGGAGTTGGACTGGATGGCCTTCAGTATTTTCTGTTGGTCTTGGGGGTTCTGTGTGGGAAGTTTGCCCCAATTCTGTCGTTGGTGGGGTTCAGAATGCTCTTTGATTGTAGGTGAACTAAAAATCCCAGCAACTACAACTCCCAAATACCAAGGTCTACTTCCCCCAAACTCCATCTGTGTTCATATTTGGGCATATGGAATATTTGTGCCAAGTTTGGTCCAGATCCATCATGGTTTGAGTCCACAGTGTTCTCTGGATGCAGGTGAACTACAACTCCCAAGCTCAAGGTCAGTGTCCACCAAATCCTTCCAGTATTTTCTGTTGGTCCTGGGAGTCCTGTGTGCCATGTTTGGTTCAATTGCATTGTTGGTGGAGTTCAGAATGCTCCTTATTGTAGGTGAGTTATAAATCCCAGCAACTACAACTCCCAAATGACAAAATCTATTTTTTAATTGATGGTCACTCCTTGGGTTAGTAGGTGTCTTGTGGCCAAATTTGGTGTCAATTCCTCCAGTGGTTTTTGAGTTATGTTAATCCCACAAACACATATTACATTTTTATTTATATAGATAACAAAATAAAACTTTGGCATTTTTGGAATTGTTTGCACATCTTTTCAAGCCATGGATGGATGGCCAAGTCCATAGATGCAGACTCTATGGATGCAGAAGGCCAGCCATAGTTAGTTATCGAGATAATAATGCATGGCGATGCTTCGGATTTCTATGTTGGGTTGAATTGGATCCGGCTTCCTGTCCCTCTGGCCTTTGCTCTTAATGTTGATATTTCCAGCCACTCTCCGATTACTTTTAATTCCAAGACAAATCCAATTACCGGGAGCCATGGCTGCCTCTCATGAATGCACAACAAAGTCTCCCAAATTTGGGTACGGCTAATGGAGGCCATAATCGTGTCTTGGGGGAAAGAGCATGGGACGGGGTTGGGGGTCAAGGGACCCATTAAGAAGGTCCATGGGACACCGGAGCTGTTCCAAAACAACAACAGGGAGAAACACAATCCTTTTAAAACACCCCTTTTGGGGTCCACTTCAAGATATCCATAACTATGTAGAGTTCTATTGCACGAGCACTGGAGTAATAGCACTCATGTCTCCCTTTCCCTTGCAGTTTCCTTTAGCTGTATCCTTTTTTTCTTTCCTTCCAAAAAGCATCCACACAGAGGGCTTAAGTCCCAACACATTGGTTTGTTGTGATGTTAACCACTTTCGCGCTGGTGTTTTGCAAAGCAGCTGCGCAAGGCAGGCATCTCGGAGCCCGGAGCAAAAGTTCATGCACACTCTCAAAATGATATTTACCGACCTCCCCGGCTATCTTGTTTGTTCTGTGCAGCCTTTTCCTCCCCCTCAAGACCAGTCCCGTTGGGTACCAGGCCTCTGGGGAGAGAGTGCAAATCCCCAGGATCCCTTGTTGCCAAGGCAACAGCAGCATCCTCTTTTGGAGCAGGAATCCCACAGCTTCACGCCTTTAGGGCTCCTCCTGTGTGGCTGCCACTAATCTACTTCTGCCTTCTAGGAGATTCCTTTGGGGGTCTTCACAGTTGATGCCGCCGGGAGATTTCAAAGGGGTTTTTAAAATGCTCTTTTATTGGAAAACAAACAACTCCCTCCTTCCTAGAACTACCAGTCAGTACCCTTTCCTTTCCTCTCATTTCCTTTTCTCCCTTCTCTTCCCTTCTGTATCTCTTTTCCTTTCCTTCTCCTTCTCCTTCTTCTCCTTTTCCATCTTCTTCATCTTCTTCTCTTCCCTACTCCTTTTATTCTCCTTCTTCTTTTCAATTCTTCTGCATCTTCATCTTCTCCTTTTCCTCCCATTCTTCTTCTTTTCCTTCTTCATCTTCATTTTCTCCTCTCCTTTTCCTTCTCCTTTTTCATCTTCTTAATCTTAATCTTATCCTCTCATTTCATTCTCCTTCTTCTCCCTTTTCTATCTTCATCTCTTTTCCTTTCCTTCTCCTTTTTCTTCTTCTCCTTTTCCATCTTCTCCTCTTCTCTTCCCTACTCCTTTTATTCTCCTTCTTCTTTTCAATTCTTCTGCATCTTCATCTTCTCCTTTTCCTCCCATTCTTCTTAATCTTTTTCCTTCTTCATCTTCATTTTCTCTCCTCTTCTCTTTTCCTTTTATTCTCCCTTTTTTCAATTCTTCTGCATCTTAATTCTTCTTCTTTTCCTTCTTCATCTTCATTTTCTCCTCTCCTTTTCCTTCTCCTTTTTATCTTCTTAATCTTAATCTTATCCTCATTTCATTCTCCTTCTTCTCCCTTTTCTATCTTCATCTCTTTTCCTTTCCTTCTCCTTTTTCTCCTTCTCCTTTTCCATTTTCTCCTCTTCTCTTCCCTACTCCTTTTATTCTCCTTCTTCTTTTCAATTCTTCTGCATCTTCATCTTCTCCTTTTCCTCCCATTCTTATTCTTTTCCCATCTTCATTTTCTTCTCCTTTTCTTCTCCTTTTTCCTTCTTTCTTATCCTTCATAATTCTCCTTCTTCTCCCTTTTTTCCTTCTTTCCTTCTCCTCATCTTCTCTAATCTTAATCTTATCCTCCTCTTCATTTAATTCTCCTTCTTCTCTTCCTTTTCTATCTTCATCTCTTTTTCCTTTCCTTTTTCTCCTTCTCCTTCTCCTTCTCCTTTTTCATTTCCATCTTTCCTCTCATTTCTTCTCTTCCCTACTTCATCTTTTATTCTCCTTCTTCTTTTCAATTCTTCTGCATCTTCATCTTCTTTTATTCTTTTCTTCTTTCAATTCCATTCCTTTTCCTCCCATTCTTCTTTTCCTTCTTCATCTTCATTTTCTCCTCTCCTTTTCCTTCTCCTTTTTCATCTTCTTAATCTTAATCTTATCCTCTCATTTAATTCTCCTTCTTCTCCCTTTTCTATCTTCATCTCTTTTCCTTTCCTTCTCCTTTTTCTTCTTCTCCTTCTCCTTTTCCATCTTCTCCTCTTCTCTTCCCTACTCCTTTTATTCTCCTTCTTCTTTTCAATTCTTCTGCATCTTCATCTTCTCCTTTTCCTCCCATTCTTCTTCTTTTCCTTCTTCATCTTCATTTTCTCCTCTCCTTTTCCTTCTCCTTTTTCATCTTCTTAATCTTAATCTTATCCTCTCATTTCATTCTCCTTCTTCTCCCTTTTCTATCTTCATCTCTTTTCCTTTCCTTCTCCTTTTTCTTCTTCTCCTTTTCCATCTTGTCTTCTCTTCCCTACTCCTTTTCTTCTCCTTCTTCTTTTCTATTCTTCTGCATCTTCATCTTCTCCTTTTCTTCCCATTCTTCTTCTTTTCCGTCTTCATCTTCTCCTCTCCTTTTCCTTCTCTTTTTTCATCTTCTTAATCTTAATCTTCTCTCTCATTTCATTCTCCTTCTTCCCCCTTTTCTATCTTCATTTTTTCCTTTCCTTTTCCTTCTTTTTCTCCTTTCCTATCTTCTCCTCCTCCTCCCCTTCTCCTTTTTGTTCTCATTTTCCAACTTCTTCTTCTTCATCTTCTCATCTCTTTTCTTCTCCTCCTTTTCCATCTTCATCTTTTCCTTTCCTTTCCTTTTCCATCTTCTTCATGTTCTCCTCTCCTTCTCCTTTTAACATTTTCTCCTTCTCTTTGTTCTCCACCACCACCATCAGCACCTTTTCTTGCTTGCTCGCTTGCCTGCCATCCATCCATCCATGACTGACTTTGATACCAGTGGCTTGATGCATTTGCTCCATGTTTTTGTCTGGGGGTCCATGTACACCAGTGGTTCCCAAACTTTTTTGGCCTACCGCCCCCTTTCCAGAAAAAAAAAAACTACTCACTAGAAATTATTTTTTTAATTTAATAGCAATTAAACAGAAAGATATATGTATTAATGCAGTGGTTCCCAACCTTTCAAACAACAACACATAAGGCACACTAATACAACAGGTGCATAATGCCTAATGACCAGAGAGCTCTATGAGCCTCTGTATCCAGAAATTGTATGCCTGCCGCCTCAAAGTGTATTTTACACAAGAATTCTTTAATTACCACTTGGCCTTGAAAAAGGGTGAAATTTCACAAAGGTCTGGAGAACAAGGCCTATGAGGAGCGGCTTGAAGAGCTGGGCATATTTAGCCTGAAGAAGAGAAGGCTGAGAGAAGACATGATAGCCATGTATAAATATGTGAGAGGAAGTTATGTTCGAAACGAGATGTGGCATTCCTAGGGTAATCACTCCCTCGTCGGCCTTTGTGTAGTGGTGTTGTTCCTCCAGCCGCGACTGTCTCCTCTTGGATTTCCCGGAGCAGCTCGCCGCTTGGCAGCGGCTTTTCGCCCCAGCATCTGCAACCGCCTCCGTTTGCATTCCACGGAGCGGCTTGGCCTTGCGGCGATCTTTTGGCCACTTCCTCCCATTGTGGACTTACAAACGTGGGTCCTTACCCTATGTGGATTTCTCCATCATTGATTGTGTCTTCAGTTCCAGTTCCTTATTGAACTTTGGTCTACATTGAACTCTACCAGACCATCGTTACATTAGCATATGAACATTGTGGATCTGGACTTCACATTGAAGGGTAGGAACCTGCTGTATTAGTGTGCCTTATGTGTTGTTGTTTGTCTACTCATCTATTTATGTATCCTACGGTAAACTTCAAACATCATCATTATCATTAATAATAATAGTTGTCATGAATGACTTTTCATTCATTTAAAGCATAGGTTCTTTTTATTGCAATTTCCAGTGTGAGAGGATAGATCAGATTACAGAAAAACATTTAGACAAAGAATGACATTAGGCATACAGATTCTATGCCAGTGTTTCCCAACCAGTGTGCCGTGGCACACTAGTGTGCCATGAGCAATCATCAGGTGTGCCGTGGGAAATTGGCACTCTCCCCCCTCTTAGCACCCCCCTCACAGGTTTCCAAGAAACAAATTTAGCCTTTCCGCTTGAAAATGTTTTTTTTTGCTATTTTACTGGATTTTTCGAGAGTCCCCCACCCCCACCCCCCCAGGAACTGTTTATAACATTTTCATGACATCCATAGTTAACTGGAAGCAAGTTTCACTCAGGGTGAAATTTCACAAAGGTCTGGAGAACAAGCCCTATGAGGAGCGGCTTGAAGAGCTGGGCATATTTAGCCTGAAGAAGAGAAGGCTGAGAGAAGACATGATAGCCATGTATAAATATGTGAGAGGAAGTCATATCTATGTTGTGTTCATCAAAACAGGCCCAGGTTTCACACTGAGTGTATAAATACATTTAAAAACATATTAACTATATGTATTACTTTGTTAGAGTGTCATTTTGTGTCATTTTGGTTGGTGGTGTGCCCCAGGATTTTGTAAATGTAAAAAGTCTGCCGCGGCTCAAAAAAGGTTGAAAAACACTGTTCTATGCAACTACATTGGATTCGCAATTACATTGGTTAACAAACAAACAAACAAAGGGGAATGACATTTTCACTCAACATTCACACCACATGTACATGCATCCATCCTCATGCATTCAAATATTATTATATCCTTCTCTCCCTCCTTGGAGAAGCGCCTGCTAGGCCAGACCCTGCTTTCCTGCAGCCTGCCAACATACAGTTCCAAAACTTCCATAACACCATAACTTCAAAATGCCAAAATGCATCCTAAGAACATAAGAACATAAGAACATAAGAAGAGCCATGCTGAATCGGGCCTCAGCCCATCTAGTCCAGCATTCTGTGTCGGGGTGTCACAGTGGCCCACCAGTTCACTCGTCCCGCCGCCGCTGCACAGCCGCCCCACGGGGATCTCTAGCAGAAAGGAGGGCAAAACCCTCACCTGCTCCCGACCCCCCACAACCAGTACCCAGTGAAATCCTCTCCCTAACCACAATGCCAAGGACCAGATCTCTGTATTCCATACAGCAGAATCTGACTCCTTGCACAAAATCTAAGACTCCAAGAGCGCACTTCTTCCCCTTCCCTTGAGAAAGAAGCCCCAAACTGTACAGAATCATGCTTTCCCATAGCATACCTGACACTCTCCGAATACACCATCGCTGTCCTTCCCATGGAGCAGAGAGGCGGGTGAACCAGACTCCTCAGGTTTTCCACACTTTGACCATTATTAGACTGAGTCTTTTATAGGAATATTCTGTTGATGCCGTCCCAAAGTTGTAAAAGAATGATAGATGTCTTCCATCCTGGATCCATCTCAGTTTCCTGGCCAGATGTTGACTCTTCTTGATTGATGTTGACAAACACAAGGCTTGTGTTGACTTCCTTCTTAACACTGTAAACATGTATCTTATCACTGTCCCGTTCTTATCAGAGTTTACTTTTATTTATTTATTTATTTATTTACATCAGGGCTGTCCAACTGGCGGGCCCGGGGGCTGCATACGGCCCCCAGCCCCTTCCCTACGGCCCCTGCCTACCCTGCAAAAAATAGTAACTTTTTTAAAAAAAAATTCGATCTCCGGGGGGCGGGGCGGGGTGGGTAAACCAGGCGTGGCACCGGCGCCGAGCCTGGTCCCGTCACCCAGCGGGAACGAACATAAGAACATAAGAAGAGCCATGCTGAATCGGACCTCAGCCCATCTAGTCCAGCATTCTGTGTCCCACCTCTCTCGAACCCCCCGGCGCACCAATCGGGAACTCCGAGGTGGCACTTGAATGCGGGGGGGAGGAGGGAGGAGGCGTGCGTAAATAGGAAGAAGGCACGCCTTATCCTCCGTTCTGCCTCTCCCACCGGTGCCCTGATCGGGGTGCCGGTGGGAGAGGCAGAACAGAGGACGAGGCAGGCCTAAAGAGGAGGAAGGCAAGCGCTTCCCTTCCTCCTCCATAGGCCTGCCTTCTCCGTTCTGCCTCTCCCACCTTCGCCCTGATTGGTGCGCCGGTGGGAGAGGCAGAACAGAGGAGGAGGCTGGCGTGACACTTTAGGAGGGAGGGCGAAGCCATGGAGGGCTCCCCTTGGCTTTGCCCTCCTTCCTAAAGGGTCACGCCAGCCTCAGAAGTGAAATCGCCGCTTCTGAGGCTGGTGTGACACTTTAGGAGGAGGGGCCGGGGGCGTGGCTCGGGGTGGGGCTGGGGTGGGGCCGGGGCGGAGTGGCACGGAGCAGCCCCCCAGGTCATCAGTGACTGGAAGTCCGGCCTTAGGTCCGGTAGAAGTTGGACAGCACTGATTTACATCATTTCTACCCTGCTCTTCTCAACCCCCGAGGGGGGGGGGGGGGGAGGTTCTTTTTAGCAGGTTCTAATCACAGTTCAGCAAGCAGGCAGTTAGTCATTGCAGGCCTTCATATTTTACTGGTGTTTCCAAAATTATTTACCCATCTATAATAGTAATAATATACGAGGGCGGGTCAATAAGTCCATGACTTTTTGAATGAAACACAGGTTTTTGGATTAAAAAATCATTTTATTTTTCAACGTAGTCTCCTGTGAGCTCTATACACTTTGTCCAACGTTTCCCCAATTTTTTTTATCCCTTCCAAAAAGTAAGATTTGTCGAGGTCATCAAAATATGTATTTGTTTGTGAGATGATTTCATCGTTGGAGTCAAATCTCTTTCTGCCGAGCCATTTCTTCAGGTTTGGAAACAAGAAATAGTCACTTGGGGCTAAATCCGGAGAATAGGGCGGATGAGGGAGCAATTCGTATCCCAATTCATGGATTGTTGCCATGGAAACTGCACATGTGCACACCCTTGTATTGTGTGCACCCTTGCATTGTCCTGGTCCCATCTTGCAGAAAGCTCTCTCATACCCAAGTGATCATTTAAAATTGAAACCACTGAGCCACATGAGATGCCTATGGCTTTCACAATCTCTCGCACTTTCAATCTCTGATCGGCCAACACCATATCGTGAATTTTTTTCAATTGTTTCGGGTGTAGAGACCTCAACTGGGCGTCCAGAATGTTCAGCATCTTTCGTGCTTGTATGGCCAAAACAAAATTCAGTAATCCACTTTTTTACCATTGAAATTGATGGTGCAGAGTCCCCATAGTATTTATCAAGCTTAGCCTTGGTTTGAGTGATGTTTTTTTCCCGCAAAAATAATGCTTAATGAGCACACAAAATTCCCTTTTTCCCATTTTCTCCTCCAATCAGGCGGTAGTCTGCTATCAATGGCTGTCAAACACAAACTAAATGACGCAGCTTGTTCAAATTTTGACAGGAGTCAACTGACAGGTGCCTGTTGACAGGAGCAGTGTTGCCCTTTCAGTTAAGAGGCGGGAAATTCAAAAAGTCATGGACTTATTGACCCGCCCTCATATTTATATACTGTTGTTTCCTCTCGTCAAAGAGACTGAAAGCAGCACTGCCCTGTTTGCAAGAAGCCCCAAATGCAAACTTTAATGACAAAGCCAAAAGTCTGTAAACATCTTCCGGGAAGGGAAAGGCTTGCTTTGGAGGCACGAATGGCACAGAATAAAAGGGTTTTTGCATAGCGTGTTAGCAACCGTTTACATTCCCAAAGCGAACCGAAACTGCAACCTATTTCTGCCCGGAATCTGACGTTGCGTCTTCTGGGAAGCATTGCATGACCCTGAATTGACACTGTACATAAAGTCATAGGGTCATAAAAGCTGGAGGGGACCTCAAAGGTCATTTAGACCAGTGTTTCCCAACCAGTGTGCCATGGCACACTAGTGTGCCGTCAGCGATCATCAAGTGTGCTGTGGGAAATTGGAACCTCCAATACCCTTTCTTCCCCCTCCTGCCCACAGTGTAGGTGAACTACAACTTCCAAAGTTCCAACTCTTGGTGTAGGTGAACGACAACTTCCAAACTCAAGGTCAATTCCCAAGCAAACCCTTTCAGTACTTTCTGTTGGTAATGAGAGTTCAATATGCCAAGTTTGGTTCAATTCCATTGTTGCAAGAGTTCAGGATGCTCTTTGATTGTGTGTTAACTATAAATCCCAGAAACTGTAACTCCCAAATGTCAAGGTCTATTTCCCCCAAACTCCATCTGTGTTCACATTTGGGCATATTGAGTATTCATGCCAAGTTTGTTCCTGATCCAACATTGTTTCAGTCCACAATGCTCTCTGGATATAGGTGAACTACAACTCCAAAACCCAAGGTCAATGCCCACCAAACTCTTATAGTATTTTCTCTTGGTTATGGGAGTTCTGTGTGGGAAGTTTGTGTCTTTCTGCCATTCCTGCCAGGATATCTATGTTGTGTTCATCAAAACAGGCCCAGGTTTCACACTGAGTGTATAAATACATTTTTAAAAACATATTAGCTACATGTATTGCTGTGTTAGAGTGTCATTTTGTGTCATTTTGGTTGGTGGTGTGCCCCAGGATTTTGTAAATGTAAAAAAACGTGCCGCTGCTCAAGAAAGGTTGAAAAACACTGATTTAGACCAACCTCCTGCCCGATATCACTGCTAAAACATCTCTGAAAGGTGGCCATTTTCCATTGTTTCAAAAGCACAGGTGAAGGAGAGTCCGCCACTTCAGATCTGTTTAATATGTTGTCCAAGGAAGGTGACCATACAATTGCAATGGAGCACCTAGAGATTCCTATAGAGATGTTCCTTTAGGTTAAACAACAACAACAACATTATTTTTCAGGTTAATTTTTTTAAAGCCTGAGTAGCTGTGCAGGCTGGGGATTCTGGTAGTTAATATCATCATCACCATCATCATCATCATAGTTGAATATAGTATCAAGCTACATTAAATCTACAGTTTAGATGCACCCAGTGTTAGTTCCTTAAGTTTTACACGATCCCTTTGAAAAATTAATGTTCCAGACCAACACGGTTATGCGTTGGAATATATACTGCATCATTCATCTGTATCTATATTTTCTGTATCTCTATCTGTATATTTCAAAATTATATGAACTCTATCAGCGTGTTTTATGATCAATAAAAGGGAAAAAGGAAGGGAAGAAGGAAGAAGGAAAGGAAGAAAGGAGGAAGGAAAGAAGGAGGGAGAGAGGAAGGGAAGGGAAGGGAAGAAGGAAGGGTCTAATAATGTCTCTAGGAATATCAAACCCATCCAGTGTGACTCTATAGTCAACTTCCTCTGGTCATGCTACAACCTAGACTTTCCTCTTTGAGAATCTCAAGAGTCCTCCAATGTTATTGTGTGGTTTCTTTCTATAGAAACATATTGGAGGACATAGATATTCCTACAGAGGTGTTTTAATTTCCAGTAAAAGTAATTGCGGCTACTTTGATTGGGATTTTTCACCTTCAAGGGGCTCCTAAGCCCAGCAAATGGCTCCATCTACACTGCCATAAAATACAGTTTGAAACTTCATCATATGGCGGTGTAGATGAGGCCCCTCTCCTTCTCTTTGAGGTTCTGTTTGTTATGATAAATACAATTTCAGAGGCCAGAATACAGAATTCACCATAACTCCAGCAGAGAGATAGCAGCAAAATCCTTCCTTCCTTTCCTCCCCCTTCTTCTTTCCTTCCTTCCTTTCCTCTCTCTTTTCCTCCCTCCCTCCTCCTCCTCCCTCCCTCCTTCTTTCCTTCCTTTCCTCTTCCTTCCTACCTTCCTTTCATCCCTCCCTCCATTCTTTCCTCCTTTCCTTCCTTCTTTCCTTCCTTTCCTTCCTTCCTTCATTTCCTTACTCCTTGCCTCCCTCCCTTTTTTCCTTCCTTTCTCCCTTTCTTTCCTCCCTCCCTCCCACCTACTTTCCTTTTTTAAAAAAATATAATAAATTTTATTTTATGCATATAAAAAGAAGTACAAGCAAGCAAATAACACCATCATCCCATTCTCCTCCACTCAACATGCATACATCTAGAAAGGACGTACCTAGGGCTTAAGAGAAAGATATACAATACAACTTGCATCCCACAATAATCACCTGCCATACCCCCCATTCATTCCCCCTCCCCTTAAAAAAAACCCCAGGAACTCCCTAGGCAGTTGTGATGACCTTTGATTTTTCTTTCTTTTTGGCTATAGTGTTTGCCTCTCAGGCATTATAAAGTCTTTATTTTTGTATTCTTAAGTTCTGTTGTTTTTCATTCTGGTAAGGCTGGGTATTCCTAATTTTCCAGTCTTCCCTTCTTCTACTCATTATATATATTTGTATTTGCTTCTTTTAATAAATTCAATGAACTTGTCCCACTTGGTGTTTATTGTGTTATTTGTCCATGTTCTGTTTTGCGCCAATCTTTGGGTTAGAAGGTCCATATTCATAATGTCCATTACTTTTATTATCCATTCATCCACTGTAGCTGTTTCTTTCTCTTTCCATCTGCGTGCAATGCAGATTCGCGCTGCTGTTGTAAAGTAAAAGAGCATCTTGTCCTCATTGTCCTTAATCTTGAAATCAAATATTCCCAGTAGGAAGTATTCTGGCTTAAACTCAAATTTTATTGCTAGAATTTCTTTTGTCCTTTGAAAGATTTCAAGCCAGAATTTTTTCACCACTTTGCAATCCCACCACAAGTGTTGGAAAGTCCCAGTTTTTTTTCCACATTTCCAGCATTTGTCACTGATTTTTCCTTTGCTGTATTTCGCTAGTTTTTCCGGGGTTAAATACCACATGTAGAACATCTTGGCCCAGTTTTCTTTGATTTCATTGGCATATGCGTATTTGAGTTTTTTTGACCATACCTCTTCCCATTTTGCCAAGGTGATGCTATGACCAACAAGTTTCGCCCATTTGATCATCACTTCCTTAACCTGCTCACCTTCCAGTTTCCATTCCAGGAGCTGTTGGTACACTTTTTTGATTAATTTTTTCTCTGTTTTCAGTATTTTGTCCCAGAATGTTTCTCTGAGTTCAAAGCCCTTTTTTTTGTCAATTTTATAATCCTCCAGTAGCTGCCGATATTGTAGCCATGTTATTTTTGGAATCGCTGTTTTCAGTTCTTCGTAGGATTTTAGCTCTACCTCTTGATTGTTGCTCTTTAGAAGGTATTTGTAGCTGAGCCACTGGTCTGGGGGTATTTCTCTTTTGTGGTTTGCCTCGTTGGGGGAAAACCAGGTGGGTGTCTTACTGATCAACCTCTCTTTGTACTTCTTCCAGATCTTTAGCAGAGCTGACCTGATAAAATGGTTGTTGAATCCTTTCTCAACTTTTTCCTTATCTCTTACCAGGTAGCTATGCCACCCTCTGCGTAGGTCCGCTCCTTCTAGTGTTAGGATTTTTTCCTTTTTCAGGGTTACCCAATCCTTAACCCACAGTAGGGCGGCTGCCTCGTAGTATACAGACAAGTCTGGTAGAGCGAGTCCTCCTCTTTTGCCGTTGTCAGTCAGGTGTATATAGCTGATTCTTGCTCTTTTCTTTTGCCAGATGTATTTTCTGATGTCCTTCTCCCAGGTGGTAATTGTGGCCCTTGATCTTAAAATTGGGATTGTCTGGAAAAGATACAGGACTTTCGGCAGTACGTTCATTTTTATGGCCGCAATACGGCCCAAGAGAGATAGGTTTAACTTTTCCCAGCCTTTCATTTTCTCCTTGATCTGTTTCCATATTTTGTTGTAGTTATTCTCCAATAGCTGGGCATTGCTGGCTGTGATTGATATACCTAGGTATTTTACTACTTTGGCGATCTTAATCCCTGATTTTCGTTGAAGTTCTTCTTTTTCTCTCCCTCCTAGGTTTTTAGTTAGAAAATTGGTCTTATTTTTGTTGATTTTTAGTCCAGCGACTTCCCCGTATGCCTCAATTTCCCTCCACCAGCTGTCCCATTGTTTTATTGGGTCTTCCATGACACATACCAGGTCGTCTGCATATGCTACTGTTTTAAACCTTTTATTCATTATTTTAAGCCCCTTGATGTCTTTATTGTTTCTTATACTTTCCAATAGCACCTCCATTGTTAGTACAAAAATCAGTGGTGATAAGGGGCAGCCTTGTTTGGTGCCCTTGGAGAGTTTGATTTCTTCCGTGCTATTACCATTCACCAAGATTCTCGCTGTTTGTTGTCTGTAGATTGCTTTGACCGCATTGATGAAGTTATAGCCTAGATCCATTTCCTTTACTAATTCCACTACAAACCCCCAATTAACTTTATCAAAAGCCTTCTCGGCGTCAAGGAATAGAAGGCCCATCTCTTTCTCGTTGTGTTTATCAAAATATTCAATGATGTTAATAATCGTTCTTGTATTATCTCTGATTTGGCGATCCGGCAAGAATCCAGTTTGGTCTTCATGGATTCTGTCTTTCATTATTAACTTTAGTCTTTTTGCCAGGATGCCCGAGAATATCTTATAGTCATTGTTGAGTAAAGCTATTGGTCGGTAGTTTTGGACTCTGGATGGATCTTGGTTTTCTTTGTGGATCAGTGTGATGTTCGATTCTGTCCATGATCGTGGCATCTTTTTTTCCTTCATGACATTGTTCATCAGTTTTTTTAATGGGGTCGCTAATATTTCAATGAAGGTTTTATAGTATGATGCAGTAAAGCCATCCGGCCCGGGGGCTTTATTAGGAGCTAGATTTTTCACCATCTCTTTTATTTCTTCCTCCGTTATCATTCTATTTAACGTCTCTCTCTGCTGTTCTGTGATCTTTTTGATTTTCCTCTTTCCCAGATAGTGCAGTACTTTTTCCTTAGGGATGTTGTCATCAGTGTACAGCTCTTTATAGAATTTTACAAATTCCTTCTCTATATCTTTCTGTTGTGTGTAACACTTCCCGTTCCCTTCAATTCTTATAATTTTTTGTTTTTGTTGTCTTTTTTTTGTTCTCCAGGCCAGCCATTTTCCCACTTTATTGGCATTTTCAAATTGGTATTGTCTCATGTATTTGAGATTTTTTTCAATTTCTTCCAATTGAATTGTATCAATTTGTTTATACAGCAGTTCCAGTTGCAATTTGATCTTTTTATTCTTTGGGGCTTTTTTGAGCTCAGTCTCGTTTCTAACAATCTCTTCTTCTATTTCTCTACGCTTTCTGTCTGTGTTCTTCTTTCTCCATGCATTTTGTTGTAGGAATAGTCCCCTCATATATGCCTTGGAGGCATCCCAGATCACATCTGGGGAGGTTTCTTCCTCTGTGTTGAGTTTGAAGAATTCCTTAAGGAGTTCGGTGTTTCTCTCTCGACTCCTTTGGTCTTTTAATAGGGAGTCTTGGAGGCGCCATCTAAACATTCCTCCTATTCTCCTTTCCAGGGCTATTATTGCTTCCATTGGGGGATGATCTGAGTTTATTTTGGGAAGGATTTTAGTTTTGATGGTATTTAGGGCTAGATCTTTAGATCCCCACATCATATCGATGCGGGACCAAGATTGATGTCGGCTGGAGTAGTATGTATAGTCCCTTTCTTTTCTATGATGATGTCTCCACAGATCCTCCACCCCTAATTCGCCCAGCCTCTTTTGAACCATTTTTGAGAGCTCTCCTTTGGACCCATTTCTTTTATTCCTCCCTCCTTGTGCTTTGGTTCTATCTATCTCCCCATTGATCACGCCATTGAAGTCACCCAGGATTAGCAATTGATCATATTCCTGCTCTAGTATCTTGGTGCTGAGTGAGTCAATGAATTCGTTTTTTGCTCCATTTGGGGCGTAGATGTTACACACCAATAGGTTTTTACCTTCGCACTCAACTATAACCCCCAACATTCTTCCCTCATGATCTTTAAATACCTGCTTGGACTTATATTTTTCGTTTATGTATGTGGCCACTCCTTTTTTCTTTTCCCCACATAGTGAGACAAATACTTTGCCCAGCTGTTTTTGTGTTAAATGGGAAAGGTGGCTGTGTTTAATATGTGTTTCTTGTAGCGAAATGATGTCATACTTCCCTTTCTTTATTTGATTCCAAATTTTATTTCTTTTATTTGGGCTGTTTAACCCATTTACATTATGAATATATATCTTAATTTTCTGCTCCATTTTCTTCTTCTGCTTTTTTCCCTTCGTCTTTATCGTTATTCCTGTTTGTTGATAAAGAAAAGTCAGTGGGTGATTTTTGTCTGGGTCTTTTTTTCTGTCTTTCCGTATATTGCTCTTCTGGGCTCTGTTGGTCTTTCTTGTTAGGTGTTTCTTTGAATCTTTGTTCGTTTTTGGCTGTTTCCTTTTCCTTTGCTAGGTGTCTGTCATAAAAGGCTTTCGCCTTCATTTCAGATGTAAGCCAATGTTTCTCTCCTTCCCATGTCACCATTATTCCTTCCTTTTCCCATCTGAATCGGATGTTTCTTTCCCTTAGAGCATCTGTTAGATAAGAGTAGTTTTTTCGCCTCTCTAGGACAGTTGTTGGGTGTTCTTTCATTATTACTATTTTTTGACCTTTGAAGTAGACTGGGGTTTTGGCATTTTCTTTGAGGATGTCATCTCTAAAGTGTTTTCTCCCGAAGCACACTATGATGTCTCTTGGGGTGTTGTGCTTCTTGGCATAATTTGAGTGTATTCTGAAGACTCTGTCTACATTAGTCTCTACAGCCTCCCTTGTAAGTTGCAGCATGTCTGCTACTATCTTAGCTATTGTATCTCTGATTTTCTCGTTTTCCTCCTCCTGGACGTTCCTGAACCTCAATTGGTACTCCTTCTCTTTCATCTCTAGGGTTTCTTGTTGTTGTTTTAAAGTTGTTATTGTTCTTTCCATTATTTGGATGGTCTTTTCCATCCCCTTCTGTTTTGTTTTTATCTCTTTGCTTTCTTTGAGACATTCCCTCTGTCCTTGATTTAGTATATCTATATCTTTCTGCATTTTTGCTAGTTCTTCTCTTACTGCTATCTTCATTTCCTCTTTCATGTCTCTTTTCAATTCTGACCTTAGCACTTCCATATCCATTTTGATGCTATTGTATTGTTTGTCTTGTTTTTCATTTACCTGTCTTACGTCAGATTGAATTTTTAAAATTTCTTTCATTAAATCCTTCATGGTAAGTTCTTCCCCTACAGAGTCTCTTTTCCCCTGTGGTTTTTTGTCCTTATCCCTGTCTTTGTCCATTTTTCCCTTCGGAGTTGTCATGTCTTGTCTTTCTCCTTCCCAGTAGATTCTTATCTATCTTTCCCCCTATCTCGTTCGCTTTTAGTTTGACTTTGGGTCTTCTTTGTTTTTTCCCCCCTCTTTCGGGGGGGGGGGTGGATCTTGAGATCTGTAAGACTGTCTGCTTAATTGCTCCTCCGCTCCTTAATTATTTGTTGATGTCGTCGGACAGGGTTTGCCTATGGAACTTAGTCTTCCTCTTTCCTTGAAAGTATAAATTTTAGTTGTGGATCCTTCCTTCCTAGTTCAGAATGTCAGCGAGTCAGATAATATATGTGGTGCCCGCTATTGCAAGAAAAATACAATATTATATGATAAGGTCACTTGGGGTTATTGGGTTATTGTCCTTTGATCTATTTTGTCTTTCTGCGATGGCTTGTAGTCTGTCCTAATCCCTTTGTTGATAGCTGACTCCTTTATCTCTTTATGTCTTACTTTGTATTGAATTTTGTATTGAGTCTTTGAATCATTAGAGTCTTTTGGTTCAGGGATTTTTAGAACCTCCTATCTCTTCTTTACCCTTCTTTCCCTTATTCTAGTGAGGTATTGTCCAGTGTATTGTCCAGTGGAGTACTGCCCTGATCTAGATAATAAATCTCTTTCACTTCTTATCCCTTCTTATCCCTTCTTCTGATTGTTTATAGGGGAGGGTGTAGACCGATGCAGGCAGGTCTGTTGTATCAGCGCCCTCCTGCTTCTTAGTCTTTCCCTTTGACCGCTTGTTCGCTGGCTTGTTTGCTGATTTTTTTCACTCCTTTCCCGTCTCGTCTCGTCTCCTGTGGTTTTTTCCTGTCGTTTTTTTGCTCCTCCCTTGTCTTGCTACTTGCTTCCGCGTCGCATCGTCACGTCGCCCGCCCCTTCTGCGTCGTCTACCTCGTCGTCCTACGTCGTCCTCACGTCACCACGCCGTCCTCGTCCGCGTCGTCTTGCGTCACCGCGTCACCACGTCGTCCTCGTCCGCGCCACGCCTCCTCCGTTGGATCCCACGTCGTTTCTCCAGGCCCCCTGAGTTCGTCTCTCCTCCTTCTCTACTTCTTACTCCTTACCCAGCTGCTTACTCCTCGCCTCGGCGCGCTCTTATGGGCTCCTCTCCTCCTATCCCTCCTGCTCCCGAGGTGACCCGAAATGGCCTCTTTTCCCCGCCAGGTAGGGTAGTTGTCTAGTTTATCCGTGTTCTCCAGGCCCTTTATTAGATTAATTTTCCAGCAGCCGCTTGTGCAGTAATAGCGGCTGCGCTATGCTGTTTCTGCATTTGAGTATTCCAGCGTTGTGGAAGACCAGAGGATAACCAGCCCACAGCCCGTAGTCCTTAACTCTTGTCTTCTTGGCAGCTTATCGTCTTGTTGTTGTTTTATTTGATTTATTTGCGGTCGCAGTTGTTGCGTTTGCTGCTTCCCAAAGTAGTTAAGTTCTTTATCAATATTCGTTTTGCCCCTCAATCCAGGGATCCTTTGTCATCACCCCTGCCTTTTTCTTGTTGCTTCTTGTCTGTTTTCTGATAGAATAGAGGCTGGCGTACAGGCCCAGATAGCCTGGGCGTCCTGTTGCCGCGCTGTGCTTCCCAAGCAGCTTCCCGTCGTATCTTTCCACCCTCTTCCGAGGGGCGAAAGAGCTTGCCAGGTTGCACCTCCTGGGTTGTGCACTTCAGGGGTATCAATCCACCCCGTGAAGGAGGAACCCTTGCTCCTCTCAGCGCCTGGCAGTGGTAGTCTTGCTGAGCAGCCTCAGCAGACCGTGGCGTCCGCCATCTTGCCTCTACCGGAAGTCTTTCCTTCCTCCTTCCTCCTTTCCTCTTATTTCCTTTCCTTGCTTTCTCATTCCCTTTCTCCCTCCCCCTTCTTTCCTTTCATCCATCCAGTCCTTCTTCTTTACCTCCTTTCTTCCTTCCTTCCATACTTCCCTCCCTCCTTTCCTCCCTCCCTCTTTTTTCCTTCCTTCCTTTCCTCCCTCCCTCCTCCTTTCCTCCCTCCTTCCTTCTTTCCTCTTATTTCCTTTCCTTGCTTTCTCATTCCCTTTCTCCCTCCCCTTCTTTCCTTTCATCCATCCTTTCCTCCTTCTTTACCTCCTTCCTTCCTTCCATACTTTCCACCCTCCCTCTTTTTTCCTTCCTTCCTTTCTTCCCTCCCACCTTTCTTCCTTTCCTCCCTCCCTCCCTCCTTCTTTCCTTCTTCCTTCTTTTCCTCTTCCTTCCTTCCTTTCCTTCTTCCTTCTTCCCTTCCTTTCTCCCTTCCTTTCCTCCCGCCCACCTTCCTTCCTTCCTTCCTTCCCTCCCCCCTCCTCCTTCTTTCCTTCCTCCTTTCCTCTTCCTTCCTCCCCCCCTTTCTCTAACTTTTATGTTTTCACCGAAGAATGTGCCTGAGCCTGGGGGTCAGAACATCTTTCGGTGGAGGACAAACTTTGCATCTCAGCATGACAAGGGATTCTGCGCATGACTCATCTCTCCACCTTTGGATCCATGCGCTCCCTTGCTGTTGCATCTGAAATGCTGCAGGGCTTTGGACCAGACCTTCGTGCTGAACCTCACCTCCTTGTTTTGATTCTGCAAAACAGAAAAACTAGAACAAGCCAGGGATGAGCTGTTCATGGGCAGCCATGGCAGCACCCCTGCCTTCTCCTTTCTCCTTTAGAGTTCTTTCTCTTTTGGGAAGCCTTCCTGATAGGGGGCAGTGTCAAATGTAATAGTCAACAACCTTAGCTGGACGCACATTGTCATGAAGGAGACAGACTCCTGCCATCATGCTGTTTGTCTTGGATGGCTCTGTAAAGTAGGGTTGCCATTTTTTGATATAAGAAATAAGGGACATTTACGGGATTTTTCACAAAAATAAGGGACACTTCATTAAAAACTTGAAATTCAAACATTAGGTAGAAATAGTTTTATTAACAGAATAAGATAATGATTGAAACTCACAAAAGAAACTGACTTACACTCTCTTTACAGGACATGGTATGTTTCTGCATGTTTTGTCATGCAGAAAAAACATTATTAGAACTACCTAATTTTCTCCATCTGTATTTAGTCCTTGACTTTGCTGACTTTAAAAGTGCACTGTCTAAACATTAAAATAAAATAAATTTTATAAGACAGTACATCTTCATGATTATTATGTCAATAGTTAATGGTGTAGTATAGTATGGGATACACAGCATTGTATAGTATTGGGATGCACAGCTAGTGTGAAGGCGCGGCTGATGCCACCTGTGTATAAGACTTTAAGTTGCAAGGTTTAAACTATTGTATTATGTTTCAGCTAGTCTGTTTAGTGTTGTTAAGTTTTGGTTGCATTGATTGGTTCTTTAGAGCTGTCAATCATCGTTAAGTTTGTTTTTCCTCCCCCTTGAGACTTTGGAAATCTAGCTTTCTCTTTAGATTTTGCCTGCATCTCTACAGAAGAGGACATGTTAGAGGGTTTGCCAGCCAGGCCTCAGTCAGGCATTCTCTAGCACCAACTCTTCATATCTTGGATTCATTCTGCATATCCAGCATACCTGGATGGGACTGGGGAATCTTAAGCGCCTTCAACCAGTCATTTGGCACCAAGGAAGGCTCTGTGCCTTCAATATAGGCCATTTGACTGGGGCTAAGAGAGTTCTCACCTCAAAGCCATTGAGAGAGAGAGAATTTGGAAAGCCATCCGGCTGAAAGATTCCTGGACCCAAACAACTAAAGAACTGTAATGTATATTTTATTTTACCCCTGTTTAGAGAACTAAGTTTAATACCTCAATAAGATAACTCCTTTTGTGAACAATAAAGCCTGTTTGAGTTATCTAAAGTGACTGGTTTGGTCCTTGAGAGTTCCAGTTCTCTATGGGAAGGCAAGAAGAAGTCCCCTGGGAAGAGATGTCACGTCCTTGTTCCTATTCTAAGTCAAAGACCCCAGGTGCGTCTTCACAGCTAGGCCTATTTTAAGAGTAACTCTCAAGCAACCAGAAACTATCTTTATCCAACATGATCCAACATTCCCCTTGGGTAACGGTTAATTAGTCTACTGTACTTTGAAAAAGTCCTGTATCGCCTCTTCCTTCCAATGGGGACGCAGGCTGCCCTGCGAGTTGGAATCCCCGGGCAGGCATTGCCGTGTTAACCGCAGCGCGCACCTTCCTCTGGTGAACCCCGCCCAGTCCTGTCCTGCTAGTCAAAAATAAGGGACAGGGCCTGAAAAAAAGGGACACAAATTTTAGGGCCAAAATAAGGGACGTCCCTTAGAATAAGGGACATATGGGAACCCTACTGCAAAGTGTCTTCATGGTCTCACAATATATTCCGTAACCATTTTGTCACATGCGGCCTTGACATTAAGTCCTCTCCATAAACTGAAATGACTGAGAACAAGCCATGAAGAGTCAAGACAAAGATCCAGCCAGAGGAAAAGTGTTCTTGCCATACATCAAGGGAACCACTGACCGCATAGGGAAGCCGATGAAGAAACACAACATACAAACGATCTACAGACCCACTAAGAAAATCTAACAAATGCTACGTTCAGCAAAGGGCAAGAGGGATCCTCTCACCTCTGCAGGAGTCTTCTATGTACCATGCAGCTGTGGACAAGTCTCCATAGGGACCACCAAATGCAGCAGCATTGCCCAAACATGAACCAAGGAACATGGAAGGCACTGCAGACTAAGCCAACCAGAGAAGTCAGCCATAGCAGAACACCTGATGAACCAACCTGGGCACGGCATATTATTTGAGAACACAGAAATGCTGGACCACTCTCACAACTACCATGTCAGGCTACCCAGAGAAGCCAATGCTATCCACAAGAAGCATGTGATCAATTTCAAAAGAAAGGAGGAAACCATGAAAATGAACACCATCTGGCTACTGGTATATAAATATCTCTCGGCATTACTTCGGGAACGAAGATTCTTAGGAAGGACTCATCCCACGCTTTTTACAAGCGCATTGATAACTAAAAAGGCCAATCTGAGATAGGCAAGTTCGGTTGCAGAAAGCACAGCAGAAAGTCTCCTTGGGTGATGTTGTTTCCAAGTTGCGGCTCTTTTTGCGTTGTCGTTTCTCTTCGAGACCCGTTCAGCGTGTCTTCTCGAAAGAGGCCGCAGCATTGTGGATAGTGCGTCTCCATGCCTTCCAATGTGAGGCCAGGGTGGACCATAGCTGGTGATCAATCTGGCCGAGCCTGAGCTGTTGTTTCAGGGAGTCCTTATATCTCTGTTTTGGGGTGCCTCTCTTGCGCTGACCCGTGGCGAGTTCACCGTAGAGTAGTATCTTTGGGAGGCGGTACCTTTGAGACCAGACCCAATGCGGGGACCAAGTTTGGGGGTCCCTAACAACAGTAAAAAAAAAAGCAACATTCAAAAAACAGGGAAATTCCAGACAAGAAACAATCAAGGCCAGCTAAAACTTCCCAACAAAGAATTCCCTCAAGCAGGATGCAGGCAGGGTTTGAAACTGCAAGGCCATTCAATGCTAATCAAGGTGGTCAATTGCAACATTCACACTTGCCTCAAACAGACAAGAGTTCTTTCTCCCACTCTGGACATTCTACAGATATGTAAACCCCACTTGCCTAGTTTCTGACAGACCCTTCAACCTCTGAGGTTGCGCTGCCATAGATGCAGGCGAAACATCAGGAGAGAATGCTTCTAGAGCAGTGTTTTTCAACCTTTTTTGAGTCGCAGCACATTTTTTACATTTACAAAATCCTGGGGCACACCACCAACCAAAATGACACAAAATGACACTCTAACACAGTAATACATATAGTTAATATGTTTTTAAATGTATTTATACACTCAGTGTGAAACCTGGGCCTGTTTCGATGAACACAACATAGATACCCTGGCAGGAATGGCAGAAAGACACAAACTTCCCACACAGAACTCCCATAACAAAGAGAAAATACTATAAGAGTAATACTATAAGACCTTGGGGACTCCCAGCCAGCACATGTGCTGAGGCCCCAAGAAGAACCACAACCTGGAAGCAGTCAGCAGCCGGAGGTCCCGCCCCTGGAGGACTCCTTTCCTGGCACTGACCCGACCAGGGACCAACGAGTTCCCGGAAGAGGAGGAGGCGCCACCGGAGCGGAAGGGCGGCGTCGAACTACCTCCCAGACCGTGGATAGGAGGCCTAGACCAGCTTCCGGCCGAAGGGCCTCTGGAATCGGCCTCCTTAGTGACCTGACCAGGAAAGGACGATCAACGCCGAGAACGATGCTGGCCCCGAAGGTGTTCCCCACTAGTACATTCTGGAGCTCCTGCCATAAGCAGTCGAAGCTCCAAGGGGCCCACCGGACTTCCTCAAGAGTCTTAAGGGACAATTCGCGGCCGGACCAGGGCCCTTGGCGCAGGCCCCCATGTGGGCGCCTGTGGTCTCTGGTCCCCACGGATGCTTTTGCACCGACGCTTCTTCTGGGACACCCCCGCCTGCCTCCATTTGATGGCAGGGCGGGACCCTAGAAGGCACCGTCGCTGACACTTCCCTTTCCCCCCCTCCCCCCCACCCTCGTGTTCTTCCCTTGTCTACTTGTATATGTTGTCTTTATGTGCCACTGGGCACTCAAACTTCTGTAAACCGCTCCGAGCCTTCGGGGAGTGGCGGTATACAAGTTTGAAGTATAAATAAATAAATAAAGAGTTTGGTGGACATTGACCTTGGGTTTTGGAGTTGTAGTTCACCTATATCCAGAGAGCACTGTGGACTGAAACAATGTTGGGTCAGGACCAAACTTGGCATGAATACTCAATATGCCCAAATGTGAACACAGATGGAGTTTGGGGAAAATAGAGAAGAAGTGTTCGGCAGGAGGGGGAAGAAAGAGTATTGGAGGTTCCAATTTCCCACGGCACACCTGATGATCGCTCACGGCACACTGGTTGGGAAACACTGTTGCATTGCCATACAGCCCGGAAAACCTACAACAACCCAGTGATTCTGGCCATGAAAGTCTTCAGCAATACATTGAAATGATTTCGTGATGAATTGCAGCGGCGTTCATGCCCTTAGCATTTAGGTAGCGTATTACAGTGCAAACTTTGCACTTATTTATTTATTGACATCATTTATATTCCGCCCTTCTCACCTCCCAGGGGACTCAGGGTGGATCACAATGCACATATCCAGGCAAACATTCAATGCCCTTTGACATACAAACATGTAAGACAAGACACTCAGAGGCAATTTAACATTTCAGCTTCTGGCCACCAGGGGGAGCTGTCACACGCATTCATTCCTTTTACACACTTCCTGGAGATTTATGATCTCATAAATTAGTTAAATTAGCCTCCCCACAATGTGGTACCTAAATTTCCTACTTGACAGATGCAACTGACTTTCGGGTTGCAAAGGTCGACAACGAGCTACACAAATGGTCGAGCGCTCACCCGACCTGGGCAGGCCTCAAACTCATGACTTTCTGGTCAGTAGAGATCTTATGCAGCTGACTGCCAGCCAGCTGCGCCACATTCTCGGTGCAAGGAGGAAAACAGAATGAGGGAAACAGAATGAGGATGCTCATCTCTAACCTTTACCACAATGCTAGTTGATGAGCTACTGACGACTGGCAGTGCTTGTTTGCTTCCACTGGCTCCCCGCTACACGGCAGTGATACGAACTTTCCTCGCGAAAATTCCCTGCGAGAGCTGCGTGCCTTGCAACCTTACTTTCTGGATAACCCTCATAGCCTTTCTTTCTATGTTTCCTTTCTTCCTTTTGGATCTTAAGGCGCCATGCATGTGCATTGTTCTCCACTGAGGACGACACAGGTTGGAGCGGGGGAGAGAAAAAGATGTGGAAAACAAAGACCTCATTGAAACATTCTTTTCCTTTGTGAAAGTGCAGTTGGGAACAGAAGGTCAGGTTCTGCCGTGTGGCTGCCTTCAAGAATGCGCACAAAGGCATCCCAAAGCGTGACGTGACTTGGGACCATTCCTCTGGCTCTGTGCCGCAGCCTTGGTTCCTTGTGCATGGTTTTTGTCTTCCTGCGCAAGCGGAGCCTCTGCCTGGGCTCGGCTCTATTGTTGCCAAAGGGACAATGCCTGGCCACGTATCAACATACCTCTCCGATCCTTCTTCCCAAACAACCCTGCATAGAAGGCAGGTGAAACGCTTCTGCAGGAGGAAACACCTGGAGATCGGCAGCCTTGGCCAGGGACTTTCAACGGAGCTGATAACGTGTCCGGAAGAATCCAGCTTTCGAAAGGTTTGCGATCGTTCTCTGCATCGGAAATGTCATGCCATGTATCAAATCAGTTTGGGCGACTAAAATGATGGAGGGTCTGTAGAACAAGCCCTATGAGGAGCGGCTTAAAGAGCTGAGCATGTTTAGCCTGCAGAAGAGAAGGCTGAGCAGAGACATGATGAGGGCCATGTGTCAAGGTGTGAGGGGACGTCATCGGGAGGAGGGAGCAAGCTTGGTTTCTGCTGCCCTGAAGACTAGGACGGGGAACAATGGCTTCAAACTACAGGACAGGAGATTCCACCTGAACATTAGGAAGAACTTCCTAACGGTGAGAGCTGTTCAGTAGTGGAACTCTTTGCCCCGGAGTGTGGTGGAAGCTCCTTCTTTGGAGGCTTTTAAACAGAATCTGGATGGCCATCTGTTGGGGGTGCTTTGAATGCGATTTCCCTACTTCTTGGAAGAATAGGGTTTGGACTGGATGGCCCACGAGATCTCTTCCAACTCTAGGATTCTGTGTGGTTTCACAAACAATTAAGAGGAAAGTCAACAAGAGCCAAATCTCACCAAGGATTTAACATGACAGGTTTGGAGAATGAAGACTAATCACAGAGATGGTGGATTGGAGGAAGTTGATGTAATCCCATTTCGGAGAGCATTTTGGGGTTTCCGTGTTACATTTTTTTATGTAACATCTATGGCTCTACGTGGTGCCAGATAGAGCAGTGTTTCCCAACCAGTGTGCCGTGAGCAATCATCAGGTGTGCCGTGGGAAATTGTGGATAGAAGAGAGAGACAGAGACAGAGAGAGAGAGACAGAGAGAGAGAGAGAGGCCGCAAACACAGCCACCTTTTGGGAAGCCTTGTGCTGCAGGAGAGGCTTCCTCCTCCCCTCCGCCCCTTCCTTGGCCTTGGAAGGGTTTGAGCCGAAAGGCAGGGACTGCGTCAGGTGGAAAGAGCCGCGCGGAGAGAGAGAAGATCCTGGGATGGGATTTCCCCGGGTCCCCCGACTGCTTGGGGGCAGATCTACACCATAGCATTCATGCAGTGAGGCACCCCTTGGTCTTCCAGGGCTCAAGGTTGGGGAATTCCGGAATTTGTAGTTTGGGAAGGCTCAGGATGGTGTCAAACTACCACTCCCGTGATTCCCTCGCACTCAGCCAAGGCGGGTCAAGGGGCGTTCGGGACACAGGGTTTCACACTGAGTGTATAAATACATTTAAAAACATATTAACTATATGTATTACTGTGTTAGAGTGTCATTTTGTGTGATTTTGGTTGCTGGTGTGCCCCAGGATTTTGTAAATGTAAAAAATGTGCCGCTGCTCAAAAAAGGTTGAAAAACACTGTGATAGAGGATCTAAGGCTTCAACGATAAGCTTTTACTTTCTGTGTATGGCTCCAACATGGTACAGGAAAAAGGGCCTCGATTCAATATTTAATCCATCCAAGTGGACGTCTCCATGCCTAAACATGCCGGTTTTGCCCTTTAAAGCTCCAAACCAGGGGTCCTCATTAGGTAGCTCGGGAGCTACTAGTAGATCTTTGGCCCTCTTCCAGGTGATCTCCAGGCCTCACCAGCCGGATGGGGCGCTCCTGCCATGCGCGCGAACACCCTGCGCACATGTGCGCGCCTGCTGCTGGCTTCCGCTCTCACTGTGCTTCTTACGCCTGCGGGATGCCCCGCCTTGTGCTTTCTCCTTCCTGCAATGCCCCACAGGCGGAAGAAGCACTGCGCAGGCAGAAAACAGCAGCAGGAGCACGCGCAGTGGCAAGAGCACGCGGCGGCGGAAGCGCGCAGGAGCACATGGCGGCAGGGGCAGGTAGATCTTTTGGACTTGGTTGCTTTAAGAAAAAGTGTGAGCACCCCTGCTCTAAACGGTTCTGATCCAACTTACCTGTCCGAACGCATCTCTCCCTATGAACCATCAAGATGCTTAAGATCATCCAGAGAGGGCCTGCTCTCGGTCCCGTCTGCTTCGCAGGCGCACCTGGCGGGGACAAGAGACAGGGCCTTCTCAGTGGTGGCTCCTTGGCTTTGGAACTCCCTTCCTAGTGACATCAGATCGGCCCCCTCCCTCCTGACATTTTGCAAGAAAGTCAAGACTTGGCTTTTCGAGCAAGCATTCGCAGACGAACTTTAATCGAGATCAAGGATTACTATGACGACGAAACGGAAACCGATTTTAAAATTGTGGAGCTGAGATTTGTATTCTGTAGTTTTTAACTGTTAATTTTATATGTTTTTATATGACTGTTTTTATCTTGTGATGTATTGTATATGGGCACTTGTTGCCGCTTGTTCACCGCCTCGAGTCGCCTTCGGGCTGAGAGAGGCAGTATAGAAGCATGGCAAAAAAAATTTTTAAAAAAAAAACATTAGGAGACGTTTTCTTTAACTGGAAGAGCGAGTTGACATTGGATTTTCCCCCTTCTGAGTATGGTGGACTCTCCATATTTGGAAAGACGTCCACCCAACTGAGGTTGGCTGGACATCTTTCAGGACTGCTTTAGTGGTGTATTCCTGTATGGAAGGGAAGTGGGTGAGGTGACCCATGGTGCCATTCTGACTCTCAGCAAACTCTGTACAAAGTGGATGTTGCCACAAAACAGACGAGCCGATACGTCATTTTGCTGTCTTTCCATTTCTTGTCTTTTCCATTCCTAAACTTGGTTTGTAGAAGCATAATCCTTCCATACAGAAAGTCACCATTAAAGCAGCCTCAAAAGATGCCCATCTAGCCTGTGTTTAAAATCTCCAATGAAGGAGAGTCCCTCTTCCTTCTGAGGGAGTTGGTTTTACAGCTCTTTTCATCAGCATAGTCTTCCTGCATTTTTTTTTACACTCCCAAGCAGGGGCGGACCTACCGGTTCCGGGGGGGGGGGTATGTGGGGAAAAAATTGCGCCCCCCCAGTTGCTCCTGAGCGCGAGTCACACCCTGGAGCCCAGTGCACATGCGCCAATCTGTGAGCACGCGCACTGGCTCCAGAGCACGCCTCCCACTTTGGAGCCCAGTGCGCATGCGCCAATCTGTGTGCACGCACGAAACTGCGTGTGCGTGCACTGGCTCCAAAGCGGGAGGTGCGCTCTGGAGTCAGTACACACGCGCGGAGCTTTTCCCCAAAGGGAAAATATTTGCTCCTTCCTTCCCTAAAGTCACCAGATTTTGCATGCGCAAAAAGCTCCACGCATGCGGAGGCGCGGTCGGAACGCCCCGGGCCGGCCGGCGCAGCGGCGCAGCGCGGGCAACAGGGCCGGCTGCGGAGGCCTGGCGGGCGCGCAACGGGGCAGCGTGGCGTGGGCGGCAGCGCAGGGCGGAGTCGGCGCGGCGGTGCCCCTCCCAGGTGGCGATGCCCCTCCCGGGTGACGTCGCCCTACGCGCCTGCGTAGTCCGCCTAAGGGACGAACCGGCCCTGCTCCCAAGCCCTTGTTTCAGTTCCAACTTAGAGTAGCAGAAAGCCACTTGAGTCCATTATCTACATATTCACATATTTAGAGATATTTATTTATTTCATTTATTTCTAACCCGCCCTTCTCTACCCCCGAAGGGGGATTCAGGGCGGCTAACAAAAAGGCAACAATTCGATGCCACATACACAGGAGACAGAACAACAACACACCGTAAAATACTACAAAACAGATTAAAACAGTAAAATATCAATAATTAACCACATGGTCCCCGTTCCGCACTCATAGGCTGTCCAAAACCAAATCCACAGTCCGCCTTAACAATCCTGTCATTATTCAATTGTCCGTCCACTGCCCCACATCAACCAAACTCCCGGTCCCAAAACCACAACTTTAACTTTTTTCTAAAGGAAAGGAGGGAAGAAGTTGACCTTATTTTTCTGGGGAGCGAGTTCCACAGGCGAGGGGCCACCACCGAGAAGGCCCTGTCCCTCGTCCCCTCCAACCGTGTTTGCGACGAAGGTGGGATCGAGACCAGGGCCTCCCCGGAAGATCGTAAACTTCGAGGTGGGACATAAGGGGAGATACGTTCGGACAAATAAGCTGGGCCAGAACTGTAAAGGGCTTTAAAGGTCAAAACCAGCACTTTGAATTGTGCTTGGAATTGGATAGGCAGCCAGTGGAGCTGTCACAACAGAGGAGTGGTGTGCTCCCTGTATGTCGCTCCAGTTAGTAACCTGGCTGCCGGCCGCTGGACTAGTCGAAGTTTCTGAACAGTCTTCAAAGGCAGCCCCATGTAGATAGCTAAGTAAACCTTCATCCTAAACTTTAGAGAATTTCTGCAGTTTTGGTTCTGGTTTAACTTGCTCCAGATATTCTTTTCAGTCCATTTTTTCTGTGTTTTTTCTCCTGATATGTCCATTTTTGTCCACAGTTTTGTCTAGTACAACCAATGTTTACAAGTCCTGGGAGAATGAATGTTTGCGACAATAATTGTCACCAATATTGGTATTTTTGTTTGTGCGTTCCCTTAATGGGCACATTTTGAAGTGCTGTTTGCAGAGGCACTGTCTTGCACTCTTTGTCAAAGATGGCGAAACCTTGTGAAACTACAATTCCCAGGACTCCATAGTATTAAGCAGGGCCGTAGCCAGGATTTTGTTTCGGAGGGGGCTGAGTTTGGTTCGGGGGCTGAGACTGGGTGGAAGAGGGTCTACCCTAGCAAATCTTTTGTATTGTTATCCCAATAACCCCATTAATGTGGGATATAATGAGCATGGTAATCAGATCATGATATGAATAAACATAACAGTTTAAATAATGTACCAGTAAGGCCTTTTCGCGGACCACCCTGAGAATTTGGGGGGCTGAAGCCCCTTAGCCCCCGGCTACATGCCTGGTATTAAGCCATAGCAGTTAAAGTAGTGCCAGGGAATTCTCAGAGGTGGTTTTGCTAGCTTCTTCCTCCTGGTATTATTCATTAGCGGTCTCCCATCCAAGTACCAACCAAGGCTGACCCTGCTTAGCTTCCAAGGCAGGATCTGGTGACTTTAGGGAAGGAAGGAGCAAATATTTTCCCTTTGGGGAAAAGTACCATGTGTTCCAGGTACATTGGAAGTGATGTGACGTCCCTTCCAGCTGCTGTTTTGAACCAATTTCAATATTTTGGGAGAGTTTTTGAACTGAAAGAGAGACTTCGGAGAACTTTCAGGTGACATTTGGGGGCCAAAAAGTGAGACTAAGCATCTTCATTTTCTCCATCCCATGAGGGAGTTCAGAGGATGACTTATAGACCCTCAAAACCACATTGCTCCATATGAAGTGTGGTTTACACATCTGGTCATTGCAACATTCATCAGCCCAAATAAGCAGGATGGCACCAAATCCAATTCCAGTTGCCTGTCGCTATCAGAGAGCACGTTGGCTGCACCAGCCTTTGCCTTTGTGGCGTCTCCATTGTTCAGGAAGGCGATGGAGACATGGCACGCTTTGTTGTTCTTTGGCAGGCACCTTTCGTTTCTGCTGAGTTAATGGAGCTATTTTACATGGAGAACTTCTAGGGATTGTCAAAATTAGGCCAATTAAGAGGCGTCATGCCATTCATCGCCTTTGGCACGGCGCAGGCGGTACCGTTCTGCATTACTGAGACCTGAATAATGCAGAAATGAAGGAAATGAAGGAAGCTGGGCTGGATCATAAAGGATTCAAATGAAATTTATGGCCAAGTATGACTGCTTTCCATGTCTAGGGTCTTGGTGGTCGGTCCATCGGTTACTATAGAGACCTGTTAGTGATCTGCATCTTCTTTCGCAGTGAGGACATCGGTTTCCAGATGGAATGTGTCCTGGCAGGGATCGGCTTGAGGCATCTTCTTTCTCTTGACATGCTTCTCCCTTTCGCCCTCCATTTGTGCCTCTTCGAATTCCACAGCACTGCTGGTCACAGCTGACCTCCAGCACTCAAGGGCCAGGGTTTCCCAGTTCTTGGTGTCTTGCCACAGTTTTTAAGGTTGGCTTTAAGCCTATATTTAAATCTCTTTTGCTGTCCATTGGCATTCTGCTTTCCGTTCTTGAGTTGGGAATATAGTAGAGAGGTGACCTTTGGGCATTCGGATAACATCACCTTCTGTCCAGTGAAGTTGATGGTAGAGGATCATCACTTCGATGCTGATGGTCTTGCTCTTCTTCTAGATCAGCGTTTCTCAACCTGGGGGTCGGGACCCCTGGGGAGGTCATGAGGCGGTATCAGAGGGGTCACCAAAGACCATCAGAAAACACAGTGTTTTCTGTTGATCATGGGGGTTCTCTGTTAGGTAGTTTGGCCCAATTCTATCGTTGGTGGGGTTCAGAATGCTCTTTGATGGTAGGTGAACTATAAATCCCAGCAATGACAACTCCCACATTTCAAGGTCTATTTTACCCACACTCCACCAGTGTTCGCATGTGGGCATATTGCGTATTCGTATCCTCTGCAAGCTGACATGAGCAAAGCAGAAGAGAATGGTGCCTCCCTCAGTCTTGACACTATACTGCTATGGATGTGGCCCAAAATCACATTGGCTTTTTAAGCTGCTGCATGACACTGTTGAATCAAGGCGGATAACAATGTACACATACATGGCAAACATTCAATGCCTGCTTAGACAGACAGTCAGAGGCTATTTAACATTCCAACTTCTGGCCACCAGGGGAGCTATTGCTTCACCATCCATCTGCGACACTGATAAAGTACTCTCGGCATTCACTGCATGCTTTTGCTGGATATTTTTATGGCCTCGTAAATTTTGTTAAATTAGCCTCCCCACACATAGGTGGTACCTAAATTTCCTACTTGACAGATGCAATTGTCTTTCGGGTTGTAAAGGTCGACAACAAGCTACACAATTGGATGGAAGCTCAATCTGACCCGGGCTGGCTTCGAACTCATGACTTCGGTTAGTAGTGATCTTTAATGCAGCTGACACCCAGCCAGCTGTGCCACAGTCCCAGTGCAGAGCTAACCTTAAGAAATGGGGCTACAAAGTGGAGCCCACGACATGCGAGTGTGGATGGAGAAGATCAAACCACAGACCACCTACTACAACGCAGCCTGAGCCTTGTCACATGGTCAATGGAGGACCTTCTCGCAGCGACACCAGAGGCCAGCTTCTGGTCAAAGGACATTTAGTACAATGCTAAGTTTTTAACCTTGTTTGTGGTTTTTCTAGACATGATAACTGTGTTCTCAATCCGCTTCTGACACGATAAATATTTATTTATTTATTTATTTATTCGATTTGGTATACCGCTCTCTCCGGAGCCCAGAGCGGTTTACAAGATAAAACCAGATAAAAGCACATAAAACAGTATTATAAAACCAAGTTCAAACCCCGCTCCCAGCATTAAAATCCCAGCAGACAACAGTAATACAGATGGCAAGATACGGCAGGGTGGCAGGTTATTGCAGCAGCCTTGCGACTCTAACTTTACTTTACGGCTACAAGCCGGTTGAACTCCGGGACTTCGCGGCTCACCTCCCCGCACGTCCCTGTCTCTGAGTGAGTACCTACACGGAATCGTTGGACCCCCAACCCCATGTGTAGACCCAGGACACGTCAATATCCCGACTGTGTCCCACCTCCTGCAAACAGCAAAACAAACCCTTTCGCTATCAGCGCCAGAGAAGCCGCGGCTTGACCGCCTCGCACTCCCAGGCATTCACCTGGGTTTTGCGTCCTTCCAACACACCCCCAGGGTACTCATATGTGTAGCCTAACCAGATATATGTATTAATATGTGTTGAACGATTATTCAGACTGTGTATTGTTTCCCTTACGGATGTATATTGTTTACTATCTATAAGACCGAATATTGAATGTGTTGCACTTCCTTTACCTGTCTATGCTTCCACTGATGATATATGCTATATGCCTTGAGCTTTGTATCTTTGTAATACGTAGACTGTATTTGCACATATGTGTTTTTGATAAATGCTTTGAATATACCTGTGACGCTTCTCTTCGCTTATTATAACCTATATTAAGAGGTGCACTCACACAGACTGCATTGTATGCCTGTACTGCATGATATTTTTCAAATTTTATGGTTTGCTTTCACTACTTGTTTGTATATATTGTGCAAGCACCCCTGCCTTGTGCTTTTGTGTATTCATTGTATAGGTTATAGCAGGCATCAGTCGGAGCCAAATGCCTGCCTAAACAGCCAAGTCTTTACAGACTTGTGAAACGCCATCAAGCCCCGTAGGGCTCGCGTCTCCGCAGGCAACCAATTCCAGAAGCTCGGTGCAAATAAACAAACCTCACAACCTGTGAGGATGCCTGCCATAGATGTGGGTGAAACGTCAGGAGAGAATGCTTCTGGAGCATGGCCAGACAGCCCAGAAAACTCACAGCAACCCACCGATAAATAAACAAACTGCATTCATTCCACAGTGCAGGTGTACACACCAGGTTTCTGTTCCTCTTGCATTGTGCCGGGTTGTAATTCTGTGCCTGCCACATTCATCTCCAACAACTCCTCGAAGCAATAGGGTTCCCCTTTAACACCTGAAGACTGGATTCCTCTCTCAGGTGAGCTGGGCTGCTGCCAATCTAGCCCTGCTGATGCTCTCACCTGCGTCTTCACACAGAACCACCGGTGTTTGGAAACACATTGTTCTTACACTCTTGGGAATTTGTGTGACTGTTGCGAGGCGTCTCCTGTTGTCCAGCCTGTGAGTACCAATCTCCATATGAACATTTTTGGAAAGAAAGCCATCTTGGAGAGGAAGGGGAGACATTGAATTTGCTTTTGCAGCGTGGATGGTTTGGCTCTTTCTCATTTGTGTGTGTGCGTTCAAGTCGTTTCCACTTTTTGCGACCCTGAAGACTGTTCTTGGCAAATTTTGACCAGAAGAGGTTTGCTATGGCTTGGCTCTGAGGCTGAGAGAGTGCGGCTTACTCCAGGTCCCCAGGAGGTTTTTATGGCTGAGCGATGTGCTAGCTCTCTCTACAAACAAATGGTTGTTATTGATGTGTTATACATTTATACAAAATTGTTTTGGATCCCCCTCCCGGAATTTTGGAGTAATTATATTCGCACCAATTCATGATATCTTGGAGATGTGAGCAAATCTGAAACACAGAATTCATTTGTTTCATAGACCGTTGTTTACATCTAGCCTGAATTTATTTATTTACTAGCTGAGGACCTGGCGGTGCCCGGGTTATTTGAGGAAGGCATTGTGTGCCAAGGTTGGTTCCTATTAGATGTTTATGTGGCTTGCAGTGGTCTCAAGAACTTAGTGAAGGTACTGCGAGTCCCATTGGCCATGGTCCATCCCCCTCCAAACAGCACCAGGATGTAGAATGGGTCATGGGGGCTGTGTGTGTCACATTTGGTCTTGATTGTTCGCTGGATGAGGGTTGCAGCGGTCTCTGGAAGTGAGGGAAGGTAGTGGAAGTGCCATCATCCATGGTCCCCCGTTTTCCAAACGGCACCAGGATGTAGAGTGGGTCATGGGGGCTCTGTGTGCCAAGTGTGGTCTTGATCAGTCATTGGATGAGGGTCGCAGCGGTCTCAGAAAGTGAGTAAAGGTACTTCAACTCCCATCATCCGTGGTCCATCCCACTCAAAACTGCACCAGGATGTAGAATGGGTCATGGGTACTCTGTGTGCCAAGTTTGGGCCTGGTCTCTGATTTGTAGGGGCTGCAATGTTCTGTGGGAAATGTATTGGGTGAAGGTACTGCAAATCCCATCATTTGTGAGCCATCCTGCCGTAAACTGCAGCAGGTTTGTAAAGTGGGCCATTGGGCCTCTGTGTGCCAAGTTTGGTCCTGATTCGTCATTGGTGTGGGCCACAGTGCTCTAAGGAAGTGAATTGATGTACTGCAAGTCCCATCATCCATGGTCCATCCTCCCTCAAACTGCACCAGGATGTAGGGTGCACCTTGGGGGTCTGTGTGCCATGTTTGGTCTTGTTCTGTCATTGTTGGGGGCCTAGTCAGGAAAATCAAGTTAAGGAAGCCTTGCTGTCAATTTTGGGCCTGGTCTGTGATTTATAGGGGCTACAGTGTTGCTTGGGAAGTGAATGATGTGAAGGTACTGCAAATCCCATCATTCGTGGCCCATCCTGCCCTAAACCACACCAGGTTGTGAAGTGTGCTATTGGTCCCCTGTTTGTCAAGTGTGTTCCTGATCCGTCATTGCTGTGGGCAGCAGTGGCTGACTGCCTGAGGCCTTTCCTTTTCCCTCTGAGTCACTTTAGAATGTTGGAATGTGGTTGGCCAATTGGAGTCCTTTATGCAAATACCATTTCAGTGGCAGCCAATCCCCTCTGACTGGGGCCGTAGAATGTTGGAGTTCTGAGGCTGGCCAATCAGAGCCTTTAATGCAAATAATCCCACAGTTGCAGCCAATCAAAACGCTGGCACATATTCCTCCCACAGCACCACCGCCCGCAAACACTGACTTTTATTATATACATAGATAGTTAGATGTATTTATTTATTTATTGCATTTCTATACCGCTTTTCTCACCCCTAGGGGGACTCAAAGCGGTGTTGTATACATTTTTTAAAATTGTGATTGAAACAAAGTTTGCATACACTGAACCATCAGAAAGCAATGGTGCCACTGTCTCAACCACAATTTTGGGGAATTTTGGAAATGTTGAACCTGTGTGCAAATTTTGCCTTGCATTCGATTGCAATGGCTTGTATATGTGTGTGCGTATATATGGCAGATGTTGGAATAGGGTTGTGGCACAGCTGGCTGAGTGTCAGCTGCATTAAAGATCACTACTGAACGAAAGGTCATGAGTTAGAAGCCAGCCCGGGTCGGAGTGAGCTTCTGGACAATTTTGTATAGCTTGTTGTCAACCTTTGCAACCCGAAAGACAGTTGCATCTGCCAAGTAGGAAAATTAGGTACCACCTATGTATGGGGAGGCTAACTTAACAAAATTTACGAGGCCATAAAAAAAACTCCAGCAAAAAGCATGCGGGGAATGTGGACAGTACTTCATCAGTGTTGCAGATGGACGGTGAAGCAACAGCTCCCCTGGTGGTCAGAAAAAAGTTAAATAGCTTCTGACTGTCTGTCTATATGTGTTGTGTGTCTATGGCAATGAATGTTGACACAGCTGGACTTGATCCCTTCCATGGCAGCATGGGACGGAGACTGTGCTTTCATTACAGACCAACTTCGCCGCCAACTGGACCGGGCGGATCAGCACTGCTTGTCCTGTTAGTGACAGCAGCGTTTGATACTGTAGATCATGCACTGTTGACCTACCGCTTAGCCGCGAGTTGGTGGGACTGCTCTTCAATGGGTGGCCTCCTTCCTCCGGGACCGGGGACAACGTGTGGAGGGGGCGGGAGGTCTCCGGGAGACTCCCACTAAATTGTAGGGTCCCCCAGGGGCCATCCTCTCCCCTTGTTATTCAACGTTTACATGCGCCCTGGCCCAGTTGGCCCGCGACTTTGGTCTGGAGTGTTATCAGTATGCGGATGACACCCAGCTTCTGCTGAGAATGGACGGCAGGCCGGACACCGTACCCGATTGTTTCCATCTATGCCTCGAAGCTGTGACTGGTTGGCTGCGTGCCAGCCGGCTGAAGGTGAATCCATCGAAGACTGAGATCCTGTGGCCCGGTCGGCCTGGGCTGATGGGTGCCGTTGCTTTACCCTGACGGGCGAACTCTTAACCCATCGCCGCCGGTTAAGAGGGGGTTGTGTTGGACTCCTCGCTGACCATGGAGGCCCAGGTCTCCGTGGTCAGCAGGACGCCATTCTATCACCTCCGACAGGCAGGCGACTGGCACCCTACCTGTCCAGGGACGACCTGGCCACGGTAATCCAAGCCGACGGTCATCTCGAGACTGACTACTGTAATGCCCTCTACGCTGGCCTCCTTGTCGACAATCCGGAAACTCAAGCTAGTGCAGAATGCCGCTGCTCGCCTACTGGCAGGAGTGCCGGTGAGGGAGCACATTACACCTATCCTCCGGCAACTGCACTGGCTCCCTATTGAGTACCGAATTGCCTTCAAGGTGTTGGTCTTGACCTTTAAGGCCTTGCACGGCCTAGGGCCTGCGTACCTGAAGGACCGCCTTACTCCCCCTTGTCCCCGAGATCACTGCGATCAGATGAACAGAATCTGTTACTAAGTCCCTCAGTCCGCTCCTGCCACCTAGCGACGACCAGACAAAGGTCCTGTTCTGTGGCGGCACCGGTCCTTTGGAACGCCCTCCGGTCAGCTCGGGCCATCTCTGAATTGGCCCTGTTCCGGAGGGCGTGCAAGACGGCCCTCCCGGCCTAGCCTTTAATTAGCACTCCGACCAAGAGTTATGTTATGCCTTCATACCCGCATTGGTCGATATAACCTGTTTTAATGTGGTTTTATGTTACTTTGTTTTTAAATTGTAGGGCCGTATGTCGCTATGTAACCGACATGCCGCCCATGTATTTTATTGTGATCCCCGAGCCTGCTGGGAGGAGCGGAATACAAGAGCGAATAATAAAATAAATAAATAAATAAATGTATGTGTACATTGTAATCCGCTCTGAGTCCCCTGCAGGGTGAGAAGGGCAGAATTTAAATACTGTAAATAAGAATAATTGTTAGGGTAAATTAGAGGCAATTCAGAAACATCAATAATAGTATTGCCTTCCAGATGTTAGAATGTCACTCTTAGGGTGTATCTACACCAGGGGTGGGCAATTATTTTTTCCAAGGGGCCACACGAGAGCCAAAAAATATTATGGAGGACCACACCTAAAGGCGGAACTACATTCCAATCTACATAATGTATTTATTTATTTATTTACTATATTTATTATATATTACACATCATCAATATTAACATATTAATATATCAGGAAATATTCATATATTATTAGTATTAATATCATAATTATTATATTATAATATATATATAGACATTATAATATATTGAAATTATAATATAATATAATATAACATTATATTATATTATTTATTATATTATTATAATAAAATTATATGATAATAATAATAAAAACTACTAAAATAAAATTCAAGAAGACAAGGTGCAAACCAAGATGGAATGGCCCAATGGACCCAGCCCAGAGGATGGCAAAGCGGACCCAGCCGCCGCAGCAGCAGAGGAGAGCAGAGCAGTAGTTAATCGGAGGCTGCGGGCCTCTGCCCACTCTCGCCACCAGCCGTTCCCCAGCTGATTGCCCTGCTACGGAGTGCCTACCATCCCTGGAGGCAATCCGGGCCTGCAGCGGGAGCATTCGGCAATGTCAGGCGGCTGATCAAGTCTTTCGGGTCGCCACGGTGATCGGCCGCCTCAGATCGCCGAATGCTCCCTCTGCAGTCCCGGATCGCCTCCAGGGATGGCAGGCACTCCAAAGCCGCCGCTACTCCGGCCTGTCTGCCGACACAGGCCCCACAGAGCCCGCGATGGGATGGTGGCAGCGGCACCCCTTCCTCTTGGCCCCGCCCCCGACGCCCTTCTCCCCGGACCAGACAGAATCGGCTGCTGGGCCGCATCTGGCCCGCGGTCCGTAGGCTGCCCACCCCTGATCTACACTGTCAAATTAATGCAGTTTGACACCTCTTTACCTGCTATGGCTGTCATGCTTTACTTTTTGGGGGGGCCGATATAGGCTATATAATCCAGATTATGAAATCAGAGATTCCATATTATCTGCTTCGAACTGGACTATCTGAGTCTACACTGCCATATAATCTAATTCAAAGCAGATAATCTGGATTGTATATGACAGAAGTGGCCATAGAGTCTAGTAACATAACTTTATGTTGAACTGCTTTCCTTTACTTGCAAATACTGACATAATCTTCTATTACAATTAGATGCAAATTATGGTCTGAAACTAACAAAGTGAGAAAGGCAGGTGCAAATCCAATATCTATGTTATGTTATGTTTATTTAACGCTTTCGCATACGGGACAAACAAACAAATACATCAAAAACCAATTATTAAATACAATACAAAATACACCATTAAAATACTATATAAACCATTAAAACGCTACATAAATCAATGGTGAGATGCACTACATGAAAATGCTTGCATACTTATAAAACAAGTAAAACTCAGTGTCATTAAGACTTAAGCAAGAAAGACTTTGGATCTAGACAACCACACCATCATTAGGTAAAAGTATCCCCAGAGCTATTCTGGAAGTTGTTTGATGTGGTCCCAGATAAGGTTCAAGGCCTTGTAAAACTACAACTTCAAGGGCTCTGTAGCATTGAGTCCTGGTAGCGAAACTGGTGTCAAACTGCATTAATTCTACAGTGCGGATGCACCGGGAGGATTTCTCACCCATGGCTTTGCCAGCATGCTGGGATTTAGAGTCCAAACAATGTAGAGCTGGAAGGAAATGCAGGGGCAAATTCCCCCACCGTGCCACAATAAAAGCTCTCTGCAAAGATGGCCATGCAAGATTTAATGTTTGTGTGTGTCAGGAGCGACTTGAGAAACTGCAAGTCGCTTCTGGTGTGAGAGAATTGGCCGCCTGCAAGGACGTTGCCCAGGGGACGCTCAGATGTTTTACCATCTTCTGGGAGGCTTTATTTATTATTTGTTTACAGTATTTATATTGCGCCCTTCTCACTCAGGGTGGATCACAATGCACACATATATAGACAGACACTCAGAGGCTATTTAACATTCCAGCTTCTGGCCAACAGTGTTGCTGTCACTTCCTCATTCTTTGCATACTTCCTGTAGATTTTTATGGCCTCGTAAATCAGTTAATTTAGCCTCCCCACAAAGTGGTACCTAAATTTCCTACTTGACAGATGCAACTGTCTTTTGGGCTGCAAAGGTCGACAACAAGCCACACAATTTTGGTCAGGAGCTCACTCTGACCCAGGCTGGCTTCGAACTCATGACCTTTCGGCCAGTAGTGATCTTAATGCAGCTGACTCCCAGACAGCTGAGCCACATGTCCCGCATGGGGAGCTGGAGCTGACATATGGGAGCTCACCCTGCTCCCCGGATTTGAACAGCCGACCCTTCAGTCAGCAGTCCCGCATGCACAAAGGGCTTAACCCATTTTACCATTGGGGGCTTTTATTTAATGGGTACAGGTACCTTGGGAATTCTGACTTGGCCACAGTGGTCCACGCTCTGGTTACATCCAGAATAGACTACTGCAATGCTCTTTACGTGGGGCTGCCTTTGAAGACTGCTCGGAAGCTGCAATTAGTCCAACGCTCAGCAGCCATGTTACTAACAGGAGCGGGGCACAGGGAGCGCACAACCACCTTGTTCCGCCAGCTCCACTGGCTGCCAATTAGCTTCCGGGCACAATTCAAAGTGCTGGTTTTAACCTACAAAACCCTATACGGTTCCGGCCCAGTTTACCTGTCCGAATGGATTCTCCCCTATGATCGTAAGATCCTCCGAAGAGGCCCTGCTCTTGGTCCTGCCATCTTCGCAAGCACGACTGGTGGGGATGAGAGACAGGGCCTTCTCTGTGGTGGCCCCTCAGCTATGGAACTCTCTCCCAAGTGATGTTAGATCTGCTCCCGCTCTGTTGTCCTTCAGGAGGCTGGTGAAGACTTGGATGTGGAACGAAGCTTTCCCAGAATAGGGTCTTCTTTCCTTTCTTCCTCTCCCCCTCCCTCCTTTATTTCCTCTGTCTGTCTGTCTGTCTGTCTGTCTTTCTTTCTTTCTTTCCCCCTTCCTTCCTTCCGCCTTCTCTTCCTTCCCAGAGTCCTAAGCGTGCCTTTTGCAGAGCCAGGTCTGAAGTGTCCCGTCATTCTGCCAGGGGAATCCTTTTCTCATAGTATGTACGTATATACAGGGGCGGTCTAAGGTAATTTTAAATGGTAGGCGAACATTATTTTGGTGCCCCCCCCAAAAAACATTATTTTGCCGCCCCCCATGTAAAACAAATATACAATTATAATATCACAATACCATTAGTAGTATTATATTGTATCAATGTATATACAATATATTATACTCATACTATATTATATCATAATTATATTATACTACATTACAATATAATTATAATATATTGACATTATAATATAATGTAACATTCTATTATATTATTATTATAAAATAATAAAATTATTTATTTAAATAAAATTATCCTCTACTAAATATTTTCATTACTCCTATAAAACTCAAATAACCCAAAATAAAGTAAAATAAAATATTATATATTACTATTTTGTACAATACCACTATACTGCAATATTGTTTGTAATATTACATGTAATATAAAATATATCATTATTCCATTGTTATATTGTATTTGTATTATATTGTATGACAATATTAAGCAGAACTGTATAATAATCAACAAGAAATGCAATGTAATGCATCAAAATCAGAATCTATTACCTATCACCCGACTCATAATTCATAGGAGTCTCCCATAAGTCCAAAATTAGGATCCCAATGTAAATGTAAATAGAAAAACAGCCAAAATGTTCAAATGAGGTCGAATACAGGCAGCGCGGCCTGGGCAAACTTGCTCCGGAGCTCAACTTCAGCTCCGGAGCAACTGCGCCTGCGTGAAAACCTCCGCGCGTGCCCAGAAGCGGCGTCGGAGCACACAAGGCCGGGGTCAAAAAGCAGGCAGCTGCAGCACTGTCTGAGGAACATCGGCAGGGCCAGGATGGCGCCCCCTTCCCAGGATGGCGCCCCCTTCCCAGATGGCGCCCTAGGCAGCCGCCTACTTGGCCTATCTTGTAGGACCGCCCCTGCGTATATACTCACATTTACTTGAATTCAGTCTTAAAATATATTATATATATATTATATGGCTCTCACTGAAATACATTTCTGAATATTTTGCTTTTATGGCTCTCTGAGTCAAAAAGGTTCCCGACCCCTGCATTGAAGCATAGACAGGCTTATGAAGATGCGCTCTTGCAAAGAAATGCTTCCGTCTAGTATCTCATTTCTTGCACCTTCGAAGCTGGAGGAAGGCACACATGGCATGACTTCCAGTTTGGTGCCTGGTTTTGCATTGCATTCTGGGGAGCAAAATGAAGCTCGATCCGGTGCAAACGGAGAGCGAGAGCACCCTTCTGTCTGAAGATGGTAAGGCTTTCAAAACCCACCCAATCACAAATCTATAAATTAATATTATTATTGTTATTGTTATTGAATCCAGAATGGACAGGAAATGCAGAGAGCAACCAAGAAACAGACTCAAAAAAAGTCCAGGCCTGTCCTGCATAGTTGCCATTTTGGTAGAATTTTGTAGAGTTGTGGCCTAATTTTGTTTTGAGACTCAATGTGTATGGTGTGTGTCAATTCTTAACAATATGTACAGTATATATTATTCCTCTCAATGGGGATTGTATTTGAATTGTATACCGTGTAATTAATATGCTTTTTTTAAAAACGAAAATTCTTCTGGAAGCTAATCCGCAAAAAGATATTTATTTATTTATGTCGTTTACAAGACCTTGTAAAACTACAACTCCCTAGGGCTCTGTAGCATTGAGTCCTGGTAGTGAAAGTGGTGTCAAACTGCATTAATTCTACAGTGCGGATGCACCGGGAGGATTTCTCACCCATGGCTTTGCCAGCATGCTGGGATTTAGAGTCCAAACAATGTAGATCTGGAAGGAAATGCAGGGGCAAATTCCCCCACCGTGCCACAATAAAAGCTCTCTGCAAAGATGGCCATGCAAGATTTAATGGGATTGTGTGTGTGTGTGTGTGTGTCAGGAGCGACTTGAGAAACTGCAAGTCGCTTCTGGTGTGAGAGAATTGGCCGCCTGCACGAACATTGCCCAGGGGACGCCCAGATGTTTTACCATCTTCTGGGAGGCTTTATTTATTATTTGTTTACAGTATTTATATTGCGCCCTTCTCACCCCGCAGGGGACTCAGGGCGGATCACAATGCACATATACAGGCAAGCATTCAATGCCATAGACACACAACATATATAGACAGACACTCAGAGGCTATTTAACATTCCAGAAATCAGTTAAATTTAGCCTCCCCACAAAATGGTACCTACATTTCCTACTTGACAGATGCAACTGTCTTTCGGGTTGCAAAGGTCGACAACAAGCTACACAAATTGGCCGAGAGCCCACCCAGACCCGGTCAGGCCTCGAACTCATGACCTTCTGGTCAGTAGAGATCTTATGCAGCTGACACCCAACCAGCTGCGCCAAATTCCCGGTGATAGAACTAATTTTACAAATATATTTTGGGTTAAAACCGGAATATTTTTTTTAAAAAATTATTTTTTAATTGGGAATAACAGATTTTGAAATGGAGAAAAACATAAACAGAATCTTTATTTACCTAGGATCAAGCTAGCACAACTATAGAAAACAAACAAAACACCGACAATTGAACATTGGTTATTGAAAGTATGGGACATAACGAATATGGATCTGCTTATGCAAAAATTGACAGACAGTAACATACAAAGACAATAAACAAATTGGGAAAAAATCTATAGAATTAATTAGAAAAGACAACACAGGTATTTATGTCCAAGAGGCATAAAAGAATTTCAAAGGCTAAAATTAGAAGAGAGAGAGAGAAATCCAAGAGGAAGAATGTCGGAAAACCTACCGAGAAGAGATATCAGCACAACACAGAGAATCCTGGAAGTCACATATATGTATATGTGTGTATATATCTTATCTCGGCATTACTTTGCGAACTAAGATTCTTAGGAAGGACTCATCCCATGCTTTTTACAAGCGCGTTGATGACTAAAAAGGCCAATCTGAGATAGGCAAGTTCAGTTGCAGAAAGCACAGCAGAAAGTCTCCTTGGGTGATGTTGTTTCCAAGTTGCGGTTCTTTCTGCGTTGTCGATTCTCTTTGAGACCCATTCTGCGTGTCCGTGTCTTCTCGAAAGAGGCCGTGGCATTGTGGATAGTGCGTCTCCATGCCTCCCAAAGTGAGTCCAGGGTGGACCATTGTTGGTGATCAATCTGGCCGGACCTGAGGTGTTGTTTCAGGGAGTCCTTATATCTCTTTTTGGGGCGCCTCTCTTGCGCTGACCCGTGGTGAGTTCACCATAGAGTAGTTTCTTTGGGAGGCGGTGGTCCTCCATCCTAGAGACGTGCCCTGCCCAGCACAGCTGTGTTCTCAATAGCATGGCCTCAATGCTGGTGACCCCTGCTTGCTCAAGGACAGCAACATTCTTCACATAGTCGGTCCAGTGTATATTTAGGATTGTGCGAAGACAGCGCTGATGAAAGCGTTCGAGGAGTCGTAGGTGTTGGCAATAGGTGACCCATAGAGGAGAATAGACAGTGCGATACCTCTGTACACACTGGCTTTGGTGCTTTGCCTCAGGTGCTTGTTGCTCCACACACACACACACGCGTGCGCACACACACTGTATATACTTGAGTATAAGCCTAGTTTTTCAGCCCCTTTTTTAGGCTGAAAAAGCTCCCCTCGGCTTATACTTGAGCCAAGGATATTTATTATTTTACTGATATTAGTATTATTTTTATTATATTTATTTTATTACTCTATTTATTATTTTTATTACATTTGTATTTTACTCTATTATTATTACATTTCTTACTTTATTCTATTATTGATATTATTATATTTACATTATTTTACTCTATTATTTTTGTTACATTTATTAATTTACTCTATTATTATTTCATTTATTATTTTACTCTAGTTATTATTGTTATTATTACATTTATTATTTTGCTCTCTTTATTATTACTGGAAGGATACGTAATTGTATATTATATATTACATGTAGTATTTCTCAAAATATTGCAGTATAGTGTTCTAGTACGATATTGTAATATATAATACTAATATTGTGCTATGCTAATGATATAATATACTGTATATACATATAGGTAAAGGTTTCCCCTGACATTAAGTCTAGTCGTGTCTGACTCTGGGGGTTGAGGCTTATCTCCATTTTTAAGCTGAAGAGTCGGCGTTGTCCATAGACGCCTCCAAAGTCATGTGGCCAGCATAACTGCATGGAGTGCCGTTATCTTCCTGCTGAAGATACCTATTGATCTACTCATATTTGCATGTTTTCAGACTGCTAGGTTGGCGGAAGCTGGGGCTAACAGCGGGAGCTCACGCCGCTCCCTGGATTTGAACCGCCAACCTTTCGGTCAGCAGCTCAGCAGCTCAGCGGCTCAGGCGCACAATACACATATAATATTGATAATATTATAATATAATACAATATAATACTAATAATAATACAATGTAATATATAAAAAATCATGATATAGTAATATTAATATATTAAATATAATTACTACTGCATACACACACACACACACACACACTGTTTAATTATTGTATCAGAAATTTATTTATTTATTTCCTATATTTGTACCCCACCCTTCTCACTCCTGGGGCTTTTACCTCCCTGCCGCAGCGGTACCTATTTATCTACTCACATTGCTGCCTTTGAAAGGCTAGGGCCCCCTGGTGGCGCAGCGGGTTAAACCGCTGAGCTGCTGAACTTGCTGACCGAAAGGTCGGCAGTTTGAAGCCATGAGTTGGAGAGAGCTCCCGCTGTTAGCCCCAACTTTTGTTGCTTTCTGCTAAGGTTTCTTAGTACCGCAAACTGGTTCTTGCAAAACGTTCAGTGTTGTCCTCTTTGTGTATTGTAGGAGAAATGTAATAAATTGTGTTAAATGAAGAACTTTTGCCACCTCAGCAGGGTCAGGTGGGAGACGCACAATAAAAGGTTGAAAACAATGAACCATTATATATATATACTACCAGTATATTATACTATTAGTATTATATAATATATTGTACTATATCGTATGTTGTAGTATATATAATATATAACATATCATAAGGTAAAGGTAAAGGTTTTCCCCTGACATTAAGTCCAGTCGTGTCCAACTCTGGGAGGTGGTGCTCATTTCCATTTCTAAACAGTACTCGTGGACTGCTTTGAAGCTATATGGACACATTTTTTCTAAACACAGAGAGAGACTGACAGCTGTTGAACAAGACCTTTGTGTGTGCCTTTCTGCCATTCCTGCCATGATATCTATGTTGTGTTCATCGAAACAGGCCCAGGTTTCACACTGAGTGTATAAATACATTTAAAAACATATTAACTATATGTATTACTGTGTTAGAGTGTCATTTTGTGTCATTTTGGTTGGTGGTGTGCCCCAGGATGTTGTAAATGTAAAAAGTGTGCCGTGGCTCAAAAAAAGTTGGGAAACACTGCTTTAACCCACTGTGCTAACCGTGGCCTCATCATCTATCTACTAGGCATGAGAAAAAAGTTATGAAAATGATTCGTTTCGTAAGAAATTCGTAAGAAATGCTACTTTCGAGTATTTCCGCACCTGGAACGCCAACCAGGAAGTGAGCTTTCTTTTTCGAACTTCGGGGGCCAGGATTTTCTTAAGTGTCGTTATTAGGTCGTAAGGGGGGGGCGCACCCTCCTTCTCTCTCACCACCCTCTCGCCTCCCTTGCCAATAAGTATTATGGCAAGGCAAGCCCTAAACTTTCTCCTTCTTTCGGCTGGAAGCCTGGAAAAATGTAAACAGAGAGGTTTACTCAAGTAAATCTGCAAAGGAGGGCACTTTGGATGAAGTGCCCTCCTTGTGGATTTACTTCTGAGTAAACCTCTCTGTTTACATTTTTCCAGGCTTCCCTGCCTCCTGCCTGCCAGGATCTAAAGCATCAAAGAGTATTGGGGTGAGAAACCAACCTAATGTATAATAGAAAGAATGCTACTGTAAGTAGCACTGCCTAATATTATAAGTAATCCAACTGCTCATACCTACTACCATGCACATGCCATAATACAGCAGTAATAACAATAACAAGAGGTAAAATTCAAACCGAAGTATTCTGACTGGTCTCTCCTCATGCGGTGCAAACGGGCTCTTCTCTTATTAGCCCGGAAATTAGCCGGGAAAAGCCAGCGTTTGCTGCTTGGGAGCACACACATACATATTCTTGGGGGATTTGCTGCAGAATCCCGGGCTCATCGAGCAGATTCGGCAGCAAAGCCCCCCCAAAGAATATGTATGTGTGTGCACCCAAGCAGAAAACGCTGGCTTTTCCCGGGCTCACAGAGAAGAGCCCGTTTGCACCGCATGAGGAGGGACCAGTCAGAATACTTCGGTTTGAATTTTACCTCTTCTTATACCAATTGTTATTACTGCTGTATTATTGCATGTGCATGGAATGTATGTATATGACCAGCCTGGGCAAACTTGGGCCCTCGCTCCTCGGGATCAGGGTGAGAGAGAGGCAGCGAGGAGCCAGGGGCTCCTCCTCCTTTTCTTTTGCTGCTTCCAAGAATAGAATCCCCCCCTCCCTCCTTCCTATTTGGAGAGTCCCATCTAGACTTCAGTGTGGTTTATTCAAGTTTTGGCCTACAACTCCCAGAAATCCCAGCCAATTTACCAGCTGTTAGGATTTCTGGGAGTTGTAGGCAAAAACCATCTGAATGCGCATGCGCTGGCATACGAACTACTAACGAATTTCGTTAGTAATTAAGTTACATTTTAGAAATTTTTGGAATTTTTTTTTGTAAGTCTTCCTATTACTAATACCCCCATTAGATTTTCGATTTCCTATTTTTGGGTTCTAAACCATGCCTACTATCTACCTTATCTTGCCTTACCTATCTTACATATCCTATCTATCCTATCTATCTATCTATCTATCTATCTATCTATCTATCTCCCCAAACAGGCCTGTGATATAGACTGAAGTGAGATGGTACATTTTAAAATCCAGTTCTGGGTTCAAAACAAGAAGCTATAGCTTGCATCCCCATGATTTGTAGTTACTGTTGCTTTCTGCTAAGGTTTCTTAGTACCGCAAACTGGTTCTTGCAAAACATTCAGTGTTGTGGTCTTTGTGTACTGTAGGAGAAATGTAATAAATTGTGTTAAATGAAGAACTTTTGCCACCTCAGCAGGGGCAGGTGGGAGACGCACAATAAAAGGTTGAAAAAAATGAACCATTTTGTCCAATCTGTGGAAAATTCCATTAATTATGTGAAGCGAACATTGCTTTAAAAAAAAATAGAGCCCTTTGCATACAACGGGCAGCTTTCCAGATTTCTAGATGAAAATGCTGCATGCAATTATTCAATTTGTCTTAAGTACCGAATGGTTAGTGTTGGCAAACATTTCAGGGTTGGCTTTTCTTTGGAGGGAAAACAATCCAGAGCCTTGTAGCACCTGAAAGACTCGTTTATTTCACCCTAAATTTTCATGGAGGTGCATATATATATATATATATATATATATATATATATATATATATATATATATATATATGAAATATATGTATGAAAACAACACCTTCCCAACTCCCTCCTAATTGCAACAAGCTCAGAGAAAAGTCAACAAAGGATTTCAAAGAGACCTTGCAGGAAGGCAGGAAAAAATATATTATAAAAAATTATATTAAAAAATTAATTATACAAAATTAATTATTTGCACAAAGTCTAAATATATAAATATGTAAATTGTTTATGTATCATATAGACCAGTGGTTCTCAAACTTGTTTGGCCTACTGCCTCCTTTCCAGAAATTTATTTACTCAGCGCACCCCTAGAAATTAACTAATTAATTATAATAATAGTAATAGTGTTGGAAGGGACCTCTAAAGACCATCTAGTCCAGTGATTTCCAAACTTTTTTTGGCCTACCACCCCCCTAGAAATATATATTTTTAAATTTAATAGCAATTAAACAGAAAGATATATGTATTAATGCAGTGGTTCTCAACCTTTCTCAACCAGTGACCCCTAAATAAGGTTCCTCATGTTGTGGTGACCCCCAACCAAATTTTCGTTGCTACTTCATAAATAATTTTGCTACTCTTACGAATACAAATGCAAATATCTAATATACAGGATGTATTTTCATTGTTACAAATTGAACATAATTAAAGCATAGTGATTAATCACAAAAACAATATTTTTGGGGCAGTATGGACAATGGATGATGGGCTTCGCCGGAGGACGCGGAGGCCTTCGCACTGCAGCCTTTGCATTGCACTGCGTGTGGGGGTCAAAGCAAAGGGGGTGGGGCCAAAGAAGAGGGCCCCGCGACCCCTCCTAAATGGCCAATTGTTCACCGCCCCCTTAAAGGGGTTCACCGCCCCCCAAAATCCCCTGAGCCTCCCTCCGCCCCCTTGGATCGCCTCACCGCCCACCAGGGGATGGTACCGCCCACTTTGAGAATCAGTGATATAGACCAAGGGTCCTCAAACTTTTTAAACAGAGGGCCAGGTCACAATCCCTCAAACTGTTGGAGGGCCAGATTATAATTTGAAAAAGCATGAATGAATTCCTATGTAAACTACATGTATCTTATTTGTAGTGCAAAAAAAACCCACTTAAAAACAATACAATAATTAAAATGAAGAATAATTTTAACTAATATAAACTTATTTGTATTTCAATGGCAAGTGTGGGCCTGCTTTTGGCTGATGACATAGGGTTGTTGTTGCTGCTGCTGCTGTTGTTGTGTGCTTTCAAATAGTTTCATATTTAGGTTGACCCTGAGCGAGGGTCGGGTAGATCACCTTGGAGGTCCGTATCCAGCCCTTGGACCTTAATTTGAGGAACCCTGATATAGACCTCGTTTGCACATGAAAATAATGTATAATATGTTTTACAATTTTGTGCATGAAGACGGTCCTGGTTTCCATCACAGATCAGTAGCGCTGCCAGCTCGATCAAGGCGGCTCGGCACTGCTTGTGTTATTGGATCTCACAGCAACGTTTGATACTGTCGATTACTATCTTTTGACTCACCGCCTTGCCGTGGTTGGAGCGAGGAGGACAGCTTTAAACTGGCTGTCCTCCTTCCTCCACAATCGGAAACAGCGAGTGAGGTGGGGTGAGTTGACCTCTGGGGGTTCCCGCCTGGTTTGTGGGGTCCCTCAGGGGGCCATACTCTCCCAGCTGTTATTTAACATCTATATGCAGCCACTTGCTCAGCTGGTGCATAGCTTTGGGGTTGAGTGTCATCAATACGCTGATGACACTCAGCTAATTCTGAAGATGGAGGGCCGGCTGGACTCCGTACCCGATATTTTCCATCAGTGCCTTGAAGCTGTTACTGGATGGCTGCGAGCCAGTACGTTGAAGGTGAATCCAGCGAAGACGGAAATTCTCTGGTTGGGCCGTCCAGGCGATAGGGGTGTCTAGCTGCCGACCCTGGGTGGCGTGGCATTATGCCCGTTATCATCAGTAAAAAGCCTGGGAGTCCTTTTGGACCCTTTGCTGTCAATGGAGACCCAAATCTCCGCTGTCAGAAGAACAGCATTTTTCCATCTGCGACAGGCTAGGCAGCTGGCCCCCTATCTGTCTCGGAACGACCTGGCCACGGTGATCCAGGCTACGGTCATCTCAAGACTTGACTACTGTAACGCTCTCTACATTGGCCTGCTATTGACGGTGATCCAGAAACAGAATGCTGCGGCCCGGCTACTTGCGGGGGAACCCGTGAGTTGTCGTATCACCCCGATTCTGCAGGGTCTGCACTGGCTACCAATTGAGTACCGGATCACTTTCAAAGTTCTAGTGTTAACTTTTAAGGCCTTACATCAGTGTTTCTCAACCTGGTGGTCGGGACCCCTGAGGGGGTCGCGAGGGGGCGTCAGAGGGGTCGCCAAAGACCATAAAAAAGCATAGTATTTTCTGTTGGTCATAGGAGTTCTGTGTGGGAAATTTGGCCTAATTCTATCGGTGGGATTCAGAATGCTCTTTGATTGTAGATGAACTATAAATCCCAGAAACTATAACTCCCAAATGTCAAGGTCTATTGTATCCAAACACCACCAGTGTTCACATTTGGGCATATTGGGTATCCATGTCAAGTTTGGTCCAGATCCATAATTGCTTGAGTCTACAGTGCTCCTTGTATGAAGGTGAACTACAGCTCCCAAACTCAAGGTCAATGTCCACCAAACCCTTCCAGTATTTTCTGTTGGTCATGGGAGTTCTGTGTGTCAAGTTTGGTTCAATTCCATCGTTGGTGGAGTTCAGAACGCTTTTTGATTATAGGTGAACTATAAATCCCAGCAATTACAAGTCCCAAATGACAAAATCAATCCTGCCCAACCCACTATTAAAATTAGAGAGTATTGGGTATTTGCGCCATATTTGGTGCAGATATTGACGTTACGATTCATAACAGAAGCAAAATTACAGTTATGGAGTAGCAACGAAGATAATGTTATGGTTGGGGGTCACCACAACATGAAGAACTGTATTAAGGGGTCATGGCCTTAGGAAGGTTGAGAAACACTGCCTTACATGGTCTGGGGCCAGTGTACTTGAGGGATCGCCTGTTCCCATATAATCCCATGAGATCACTGCGATCAGAAAATCAGAATCTTCTAGATATTCCTAGTGTAAAGTCTTACCATCTAACGGCAACCCTATGAAGGGCATTTTCTATCATCGCCCCAGTCCTGTGGAATGATCTGCTCTCTGAGACCCGGGCTTTGCGAAATTTGGTAACTTTTCGCAAAGCCTGTAAGACTTCCTTGTCCAGGTAAGCCTTTGGGCTTTAATGGTGTTGTAATATGTAGTGCTTTTATTGTTTTACTAGCTGTACCCGGCACGCGTTGCTGTGCCCTGTTTAGGAGATGCGAGAAAGTCTGAGTATGTAAGGGTTGGAAATGATGTTACTTGGTGGGGTCATGGCTGTGTCGTTGTGGGTTGTTCTGGTGGGTGGGATGTTGAAGTCCTGTGGAGTTGTCGGTGTGTGGTGTTCCTGGCATTCTGCAGAGCTTGTGGATATACAATGTTTTTTGTCTTTCCGTTGGCTGTGTTGATGGAGAGGTTCTGTGGTTTCCCAACTCTGGAGCACGCTACGTAGAGTTGTCCGTGGGAGAAGCATTCTGTGTCAAGGTCTGTGCCACAGATTTGTAGTGTTTGTCTGTTGTCTGTGTCTCTGCTGCGCAGTGTGTTTCTGTTCTGGCGTTTGTTCTGCCCTTTTTTGTGTGATGTATGTAGCGTTGCGAGTGTGTCGTCCGATGCTGTTATTTTTATAAGGCATGGCTTGTCTTTTGGGTCAGTTTATGTCTGTGTGGAAGAAAGGAATGGTTTTTGTTTGTGGTGTTTGTAGGTGTTGTGTGTACGGGGTCCCGTAAGGTTGGTGGGATGGGTTGTGATTGGAAGTTGTGTTGTGTTGTGTGGGTAGGAATTTGCTGGAGAATTGCTCCCTCAGAGTTTGGTTTTGGCAGTTTAACCCTCAAACACCAACTGAAATCTCTCAGCATTCTATCCTAGCCTTGGATGGCTCTTGCCAGCATTGCTATGGTTACAGCAGTTATGCAAATCCACCCTTATTGGCAGCCAATCATGTTGTTCAGAATGTAGAGGCTGAGTGAGTCTTTGGCTGCCCCGGAGGATGCTGGTAAATGTAGTTTTATTTTTACTTGTTGTTTTGGGGGCCTTTTAGGTTTTTTTGGGGGGGGAAGTTTCTTTGCTACAAACGTACCTTGCTTGAGGCCTATTTCTGTTGGCAAGTATTGTGTTTCTGCGTTGTATGGTTTCTTTGTTTGAGGTATACATCACATGACGTGAGCCCATTTATATAATAGATTACCGTGCTGAGTTCTGTAAACCGCCCCGAGCCTCTGGGAGTGGCGGTGTACAAGTCGAATAAATAAATAAATAAATAAATAAATTTCTGTTTTAAAGCAGATCTGGAAGTTTTAAAGGGTTGCTGGTTTGCAAACACCGAGTAGTTTCTTTTTAGAGAGGAAAGTGAGATGACAACAACAACAACAACAACAGCAACACTATCAGTTCTCCTGTATTCTCAACACACATGCACATGAAAACCAGCTCTTCTGTACAGTTGCCCATCCTTTTGCTAGACTACAGTTGGCTGTGGATAATTTGGTGCCAGAAAGAAACCCTTTGGCGACTGTTTTGAATTAACATCCACCCCCCAAAGTTATGCAAACATAGTTTGAAAAGGCGCGTTTGATCTTGCGCACGTTTTACGAAGTGAATATTACAAGTTCTGTAAACACTTTGGGTTTTAATATGTGCTTAATGAAGGGAGCTTCCGAGCAAATGGGGCCGTGGGTGGAAAAAGTGAATTTCTCGCTGGGGCTGTGCTTGAAAACATGGCGCTCACTCCGATATATAATGTTCTTAAGTGACAAGAAAATGAGCGACGGTGGCCTACCGCTGTCTGGATAAATTAAGACGTCTCCAGTGACTCGTGTCTAGCCTGGTGTCATCAGTACTACCTTGCTGCTCTTAGTTGCAAGGAATATTCCCCGAGCAACTGTTTTGTAAACCGAGATCGGTGGATGATCTCTCTTTGGTGGCTGTTTTTATTTATTTATTTATTTATTTATTTATTTATTTGTCGTATTTGTATCCTGTCACTTCTCAACCCCCGGAGGGGGACTCAGGACGGCTTACAGTGAGCCCCGTTAAGAGGCTATTACATCCCTCTCTCGGCATTACTTTGCGAACGAAGATTCTTAGGAAGGACTCATCCCACGCTTTTTACAAGCGCGTTGATGACTAAAAAGGCCAATCTGAGATAGGCAAGTTCGGTTGCAGAAAGTACAGCAGAAAGTCTCCTTGGGTGAAGTTGTTTCCAAGTTGCGGTTCTTTCTGCGTTGTCGTTTCTCTTCGAGACCCATTCGGCGTGTCTTCTCAAAAGAGGCTGCAGCATTGGGGATAGTGCGTCTCCATGCCTCCTGATGCAAGGCCAGGGTGGAACATCGTTGGTGATCAATCTGGCCGAGCCTGAGATGTTGTTTCAGAGAGTCCTTATATCTCTTTTTTGGGGCGCTTCTCTTGCGCTGACCCGTGGCGAGTTCACCATAGAGTAGTATCTTTGGGAGGCGGTGGTCCTCCATCCTAGAGATGTGCCCTGCCCAGCGCAGCTGTGTTCTCAATAGCATGGCCTCAATGCTGGTGATCCCTGCTTGCTCAAGGACAGCAACATTCGTCACATAGTCAGTCCAGTGTACATTTAGGATTGTGCGAAGACAGCGCTGATGTAAGCGTTTGGGGAGTCGTAAGAATTGGCGATAGGTGACCCATGTTTCAGACCCATATAGGAGAATAGACAGTACGATAGCTCTGTACACACTGATTTTGGTGCTTTCCCTCAGGTGCTTGTTGCTCCAGACTCTTTTGTGAAGCCTTCCAAATGCACTCTATGCTTTTGCTAATCTGTGATCTATCTCTTTGTCAATCTTGGCATCTGAAGAGATGATGCTTCCCAGGTAGGTGAACTGCTGAACGGACTTAAGCACAGATTTGCCTATGCTGACGTGGGGATGATGGTGTTCTTTCTGTGGTGCAGGCTGGTAGAGGACTTCAGTTTTCTTCAGGCTGACTTCCAGCCCAAAGAGCTCTGCAGCTGTTGCAAAGCAGGATGTGAGGCGCTGCAGGGCTGCTTCTGAATGGGCGACAAGGGCAGCATCGTCAGCAAAAAGCAGCTCATGGACTAGATAGTTTAGAGTCTTAGTGCGAGCCCTCAGACGGCTTAAGTTGAACAAGCTACCATCAGTACGATAGTGTATATATATGCCGTCTTCTTCTTCTTCTTCGATTTCTGCCGTAGCCCTTTGGAGCATCAAGAAAAACGAAGAAAAACTATTACATATAATTACAATAATAACATCACAGATAGAACATATCATAATTAAAACAATACATAATTAAAAACATACAAAAGCTATAATTAAAAACAGTAAACCAGGCTCGTCAATCATATTGTCATTCCAGGTCATCCCTTTAAAGTACTGCTTACATCTGTCCAAACGCCTGGTCTCAGAACCATGTCTTTAATTTCTTTCCGAAAGCTAGGAAGGAGGTAGCCGATCTTACTTCCGTTGGGAACGTGTTCCATAGGCGGGGAGCCACCATCGAGAAGGCCCTGTCACCATCGAGAAGGCCCTTTTTGGCACTTAAAATGATAGTTTTTCCTCTATGTGTTGGGATCATAGTTCCTATCATTCCCAGATATATGATGGGGATGATGGGAGTTGGAAAAAAATGGTTGAGGAAATAGAGAGCTGCACAATTCCTTTATCAAACAAAACTGAATTATTATTATTAATAATAATACACTTTATTTATATTCTGCCCTTCTCCGCTAGTGGACTGAGAGCGGATTACAGCATGTACAGTATATACATAGGCAAACATTCAATGCCTTTACAATCATATACAATGAGACACACAAACACAAACAAAGGCAAAGGCTTCACCTTTCATTTCCAAATTCTGGAGGCAGAGCCTGCGCTGTCACCTCCTGCTTGTGAGACTGGCACGATTGCTTGGAGTATCTCTGTAGTATGGCAGCCTGTTCAGCCTGTGATTATTTATTTATTTCTAATATTTATACCCCGCCCTTTTCTACCCCCGGAGGGAGCCTCAGGGCAGCTCACAACTGGCAGCGATTCGGTGCCCACATATACAATCAATAAAAACAACAATTACACAATAAATAACACATTAATCAGATTAAAACCAATTAACAATACAATTAAAAATACAACTATACAAATAGTCCGAGTTCTGCAATCCGAAGCCAGTCCACAGTCCGTTTTCATAACACTGTCATCATTCTATTGTCCGCCTGCTACTCAGGTATCTAAACAAATGCCTGGTCCCCGCTCACGTCTTTAGCTTTTTTTCTTAAAGGAAACGAGGGAAGAAGTTGACCTAATGTCGTTGGGGAGCGAATTCCACAGGCGAGGGGCCACCACTGAGAAGGCCCTGTCTCTTGTCCCCACCAAACGTATTTGCGACGAAGGTGGGATCGAGAGCAAGCCCTCCCCAGAAGATCGTAAATTTCGAGGGGAGATACATTCGGACAAGTAAGCTGATGTTCATGCTGGTGTTCATGATGGGGATGATGTTCCTGATGGTGGGCCAGGGTCTACTGGCATTGGGAATGAGTGTTCACTGGGCCCTGAGAGATCAGTTCAGATAAGACACCTGAGCTGTCTCGGGAAGATTTCCAAGGCCACATTCTTGGGAGAGGCCGTTCATGGCTTTTCTCAGAGCAACTGTCTGAAGATGATTTGTCAGGTGCAGAAGATAATTAAAGGTCCAACAGGCGGTAGCTGTTGTGTCAGCTCCACTGGCTGCCGGTCCATCTCCGAGCCCAATTCAAAGTGCTGGTATAAAGCTCTATACGCTGGGATTTATAGTTCACCTACAATCAAAGAGCATTCTGAATTCACCAACAATTGAATTGAACCATACTTGGTACACAAAACTCCCATGACCAACAACAAATACTGGAAGGGTTTGGCGGGCATTGACCTTCAGTTTGGGAGTTGTAGTTCACCTACATCCAGAGAGCACTATAGACTAAACAATGATGGATCTGGACCACACTTGTCACAAATCCTCGATATACCCAAATGTGAACACTGGTGGAGTTTGGGGAAAATAGATCTTGACATTTGGGAGTTGTACTTGCTGGGATTTATAGTTTATCTACAATCAAAGAGCCCCTTGCACCCCACCAATGATAGAATTTGGTCAAACGTCCTACACAGAACCCTCATGCCTTGAAGGGACTAGCTGGCATGAGCCTCCATCCCACATCACACACTCTCCCTTACCCACACATGCTGCCATGCGCCGAGCACGCCTGCTCTCCCCTCCCACTTGGAGTCTCAGAAACAGCCCTCCCCTTGGCAGGGAGGCCTGTCAATCACAGCAGAGGAGAGCTTTAGATGGGTAAATTTGCAGTCTGTTTCCAAAAAGAGAGGCGGAGAGATCTTCAACCTTGTCTGCCAAAAGGCTTCCTAAGACCATCAGAAATATATGTTTTCTGATGGTCTTTGGCGACCCCTCTGAAACCCTCTCGCGACCCCCCTGGGGGTCCCGACCCCCAGGTTGAAAAACACTGCTCTATACGGTTCTGGCCCAGCTTACTTGTCCGAACGCATTTGCCTCTATGTCCCATCTTGCAGCCTAAGATCATCTGGAGAGGCCCTGCTCTCATTCCTGCCAGCATCGCAAACACGTTTGGTGGGGACGAGAGACTGACTTGGCCACGGTGGTCCATGCTCTGGTCACATCCCGTATAGATTACTGCAATGCTCTCTACGTGGGGTTGCCTTTGAAGACTGTTCGGAAGCTGCAATTAGTCCAATGGACAGCAGCCAGGTTGATAACAGGAGCGGCATTCAGAGAGCGCACAACTCCTCTGTTGTGCCAGCTCCACTGGCTGCCAGTTTGCTACCGGGCACAATTCAAAGTGCTGGCTTTAGCCTTTAAAGCCCTAAACGGTTCGGGTCCTACTTACCTGTCCGAACATCTTTCCCTATGAACCATTGAGATGTTTAAGATCATCTGGAGAGGCCCTGCTCTCGGTTCCGCCTTCTTCGCAGGCGCGACTGGCGGGGATGAGAGACAGGGCCTTTTCAGTGGTGGCTCCTCGGCTTTGGAACGCCCTCCCTAAAGACATCAGATCGGCCCCCTCCCTCCTGACATTTCGCAAGAAAGTCAAGACCTGGCTGTTTGAGCAGGCATTTGCTGATAAATATAAGGTTTAATGAGATATATGGAATGACGACGATGCGATGGAAACTGATTTCAACATGACGCTGAGACTGCAATTGTATGTTTTTAATTGTTAATTTGTTATTATATGGTTTTTGGGGGGGTTGCCTTGTTGCTTGTGTTGTATTGCGGGCAGAGACTACCTGTGTAAACCGTCCCAAGTCGCCTTCGGGCTGAGAGGGGCGGTATAGAAACGTGACAAACAAATAAACTAGACAGGGCCTTTTCGGTGGTGGCCCCCACCTATAAAACACACTCCCAAATGAGATAAGATTGACTCCATCCCTTTTGGCTTTCAGAAAAAAATTAAAATCGTGGTTCTGGGACCAGGCCTTTGGGCAGCAGGCGTAATTTGCGCTTTAATGGTCATTGACTGGAATGGCGTTGCGGCAGATGACACCGTGCTTAGTTTTGTGGTTTTAACTAATGTTCTATAATATATTGTTTTTTATGGTTATGCAATTGTTTTTAATGTTTATGTATGTGACTTTGATTATATCGTACTTTGATTATATTCTTGTATTGTGGTGTAGCGGCTTTGTACCGTTGCGAATGTAGCCGTCCTGAGTCCCCCTTTGGGGGTAGAGAAGTGATATAAATAAATAAATAAAGCTGAGATAGATATAGAGTTTTAGTAAACAGAGGCTGAGAAGATCACGTCGTCTACAGCAGTGTTTCCCAACCAGTGTGCCGGGGCACACTAGTGTGCCGTGAGAGATCATCAGGTGTGCCGTGGGAAATTGGAACCTCCGGGGGAGGGGGGGGGAAGTCTAGTGTGTTGAAGTATAAAAACCCTAAGAAACCTACCTCGATAAAGGCACAAAATTACAAACACTCCCCTCCCCACCCGTTGTCTACTTGGTCTCTCCCTCTCCATGCATTGGGAAGGCCAGCCTCCCTTTCCCCAAGTAGAGACCTCCTCTTGCCTCCTGGGGGGTTCTGTGTGGGAAGTTTGGCCCAGTTCTATCATTGGTGGGGTTCAGAATGCTCTTTGATTGTAGAGGAACTATAAATCCCAGCAACTCCAACCCCCAAACGTCAAGGTCTTTTCCCCCTGAACTCCATCTGCGTTCATATTTGGGCATATTGAGTATTCATGCCAAACTTGGTCCTGATCCAACATTGAGTCCACATGGCTCTCTGGATATAGGTGAACTACAACTCCAAAACTCAAGGTCAATGCCCACCAAACTTTTATAGCACTTTCTCTTGGTTATGGGAGTTCTGTGTGGGAAGTTTGATTCCATTCCATAATTAGTGGAGTTCAGGATGCTCTTTGATTGTGTGTTAACTATAAATCCCAGAAACTGTAACTCCCAAATGTCAAGGTCTATTTTCCCCAAACTTCATCTGTGTTCACATTTGGGCATATTGAGTATTCGTGCCAAGTTTGGTCCTGATCCAACATTGTTTGAGTCCACAGCTCTCTCTGGATATAGGTGAACTACAACTCCAAAACCCAAGGTATTTTCTCTTGGTTATGGGAGTTCTGTGTGGGAAGTTTGTGTCTTTCTGCCATTCCTGCCAGGATATCTATGTTGTGTTCATCGAAACAGGCCCAGGTTTCACACTGAGTGTATAAATACATTTTAAAAACATATTAACCCTATGTATGACTGTGTTAGAGTGTCATGTTGTGTCATTTTGGTTGGTGGTGTGCCCCAGAATTTTGCAAATGTACAAAGTGTGCCGCGGCTCAAAAAAGGTTGGGAAACACTGGTCTACAGCAAAAGAGATATAACAAAACTTTGTCTGGTGGGAAGGTCAAGAGAAATTGTTTCCTTCAATTTTGGGATCTGAAAAAAGCCTTATAATGATTCATGGGAGAGAGTTACCAAGCTGGTGTGGTGCTTAAGGTCAGAGATATTCCTGCCCTGGAGTACGACAGTCTCTTTGCCTTTTCCTGCCAAAGCAGTATGTATTTATCTACTAACACTTGCATGTCTTCGAACTGCTGGGTTGGCAGGAGCTGGAGCTGACAGGTGGGAGCCCATCCCGCCTTGCAGATTCGAACTGCCGATCTTCAGGTCAGCAGTTCAGCAGCACAATTGTTTAACCCATTGCGCCGCCGTGGCTCCTGAACGATCTATAGGACCAAAACCAATTTGAAAACTTACTCATAAAATCATAGAGTTGGAAGAAATCTGGTGGGCCATCCAGTCCAACCCCATTCTGCCAAGAAGCAGGAAAATCGCATTCAAAGCACCCTCTACAGATGGCCATCCTGCCTCCATTTCAAAGACTCCAAAGAAGGAGGCTCCACCACACTCCGGAGCAGAGAGTTCCAATGCTGAACAGCTCTCACAGTCAGGGAGTTCTTCCTAATGTTCAGGTGGGATCTCCTTTCCTGTAGTTTGAAGCCATTGTTTTGCATCCTAATCTCCAGAACAGCAGAAAACAAGCCTGCTCCCTCCTCCCTATTACTTCCCCTTAGATACGAGGGCGGGTCAGTGACTTTTTGAATGAAACATAGGTTTTAGGATAAAAAATCATTTTATTTTTCAACGTAGTCTCCTTTGAGCTCTATACACTTTGTTCAACGTTTCTCCAATTTTTTTATCCCTTCAACAAAAAAAAAGGATTTCTCGAGGTCATCAAAATAGGTATTTGTTTGTGAGATGATTTCATCGTTGGAGTCAAATCTCTTTCCGCCGAGCCATTTCTTCAGGTTTGGAAACAAGAAATAGTCACTCGGGGCTAAATCCGGAGAATAGGGTGGATGAGGGAGCAATTCGTATCCCAATTCATAGATTGTTGCCATGCAAAATGCACATGTGTGCACCCTTGCATTGTCCTGCTGCAAAAGACCTTTTTTCTTGGACAAATGCAGTTGGGTTTTCCCCCCCAAATCCTCATTAAATCGACCCAATAAGTTGGCATAATATTCGCCATTGACAGTTTTAACCTTTTGAAGGTAGTCAATTTGGATTATATCGCGTGCATCCCAAAAAATGGTCGCCATGACTGACAAACCCACCTTGGCCTAAATTGGCACCAATTCGCACCGAGAAACCCACTGTTTGGACTGTTGTTTGGTCTCTGGTGTGTTGTGGTGGATCCACGTTTTGTCCACGGTTACGAAATGGCACAAAAACGCGTCCATATTGCGGTTAAACAATGCCAAACACTCATGCGAAATTGTCACACGATTGCGTTTGTGTTCGATTGTGAGCAAATGCGGCACCCATCTTGCAGAAAGCTTTCTCATACCCAAGTGATCATTTAAAATTGAAACCACTGAGCCATGTGAGATGCCTAAGGCTTCCACGATCTCTCGCACTTTCAATCTCCGATTGGCCAACACCATATCGTGAATTTTTTCAGTTGTTTTGGGTGTAGAGACCTTAACTGGGCGTCTAGAACGTCCGGCATCTTCCGTGCTTGAACGGCCACAACGAAATTCAGTAAACCACTTTTTTACCATTGAAATGGATGGTGCAGAGTCCCCATAGTATTTATCAAGCTTAGCCTTGGTTTGAATGATGGGTTTTTTCTGCAAAAAATAATGCTTAATGAGCACACAAAATTCACTTTCCCCCCCATTTTCTCCTCAAATCACAAGGTAGTCTGCTATCAATGGCTGTCAAACAAACTAAATGACACAGCTTGTTAAAATTTTGACAGGAGTCAACTGACAGATGCCTTTTGACAGGAGCAGTGTTGCCTTTTCAGTTGAGGCGGGAAATTCAAAAAGTTACGAACTTATTGACCCGCCCTCGTATTTATACATGGCCCTCATCACGTCTCATTTCAGCCTTCGCTTCTGCAGTCTAAACATGCCCAGCTCTTTCAGCCGCTCCTCATAGGGCTTTTTCTCCAGATTCTTGGATCATTTTAGTCGCCCTCCTCAATTCAAAAGGCAAGATGTCACAATGACTATTTTTTCTGTTTGCTGAATGTTGGGCTTTGAATGTGGCATTATTTCAAAGTGTGACCATTGCATAAAGTATGTTTGCTCTCTGTCTATATATAGGATGTCTTCCCAGCTTAAGAACCCCCAAAGTTTGCATTATTATTGCAGCGCAATAAGCGTATTTGCGGGAACTTGCGTTGACCTTTGTTTCAAGTAAATACATTGACAGTCAGGCTTATATTTGATTAATGTTCCTGCTCTTTCGAAGTCATGTCTTTTGTCTGAAGAGAAAAGTAGACCTTTGGTATGATACTCACACGTTACTAACCTCCTGGGTTTTTCAGACGTTGCAGAAAAGCTATTCAGGTATATGAATCAAGCAATAAACAATAATTATCAAAAATAGTATATTCGCAAGTACAAAATTGAAGTGAACCACAATGGGGGTAATAGTACAGTATTTCAAGTACAGCGCAATTACACATTGGCAAAGTACATCTCTATGAGAACCTATATCAAAGTTAGGTACAGTATACAAAGCATATGTAACAGGTCACAAAAATCATATACAGGAATCTGTTGTTGAGAAAATATTATTAGTATTGTCTCAAGTCCTGGGTCGCTACTGTAAATCTAGTCACAGTTGGTACCTGTGGAGTTTTCAAATCAAGTAGGAAGCCAGGAATGAAGTCCGTATTAAACGGAGAAAAGAGACACGGGGACCGCTCGATAGTGCCACTGGCATGCAATGCGCATGCGCAGGTTCGTGATGAGTAGAACCGCTGGGCAGGCTGGTCGCTGTAGTCCGTGTGTGGCGCTAGCTAAGGGAAGTGAAGACTGCGCAGGCGCGGCGTCGCTGCAATGGCGTGCCGCAAAGGAACTTGGTCCTTGTAGTCTTTCCAAGCCAAGCTAGCGTTTGTTGTATTCAACAAGCTGACAGCGCAGCGAAGGGTAAAAGCTGCCCCACGCTAGTCTCACCGGGGTGAGAGAGAGGTGGGGAGGGTTGCCTGACGGCAGGAGCTCACCCCTAAGCCGGCGGAGGGCCGTTTCGTCTTTTGGACTTCTTCAGAGGCTGTATAGTATGGCGTCCTCAAGGGTGTCAAGTCTAAATAATAATAAATGGTGTGAATTTAGTTAACCCAAATCAATGGTGTAAGAGGAGGCATGCGGAAATCCATAATATCAGTAAAAGTAATTACCTTAATGAGCGTATCAAGTCACAAGGAGGACGGACCATCCCATGGGCAGGAAATGGTACCGGGGGTCAGTCATAGGGAGGTTTAAGTAGAGGTAGTCAGGTAAGGATTTAAAGGAACATGTACTTATTTATTAAGAAGGGCATTGATGGTTAAAGGGTCGTTAAGACCACCTTTGTATTTCTCAGTGGCCAGCTGCACTATCCAGAATGTTTCTCTTTGTTTGAGGTAGTTTACTTTATCTCCATGTGGTGGGCATTTAACTTTCTCAATGACTTGAATTTTAATATGATCAAATGTATGGTTGTGTGCGGTGCAATGAGAGTAGAGCGTGGAATCAGTGGATCTCAATTTAATCCTTGATTTGTGTTCTAAGGCACGTTCCCTCAGGCTCCTAGTGGTGTAACCTGGGTACTGCAAGGAGCAGCTGAACTCTAGTAAATAGACGACTCCTGTAGTTAAGCAGTTTGCATAGGATTTTAATTTGAACTGTCTATTGTTGGTTGAGCTGGTTACTGTTTTAAGTTGTCTAATGTGCTTGCAAACGCTGCAGGAGCCACACGGGTAGGTACCAACTACTAGGCTGCTCTTCAAGATGGGTGTCTGTAGATTGGAGTGCGACAGTATGTCTCATATGTTTTTAGTCCTTTTGTGTGCTAGCATAGGGAACTCTTCTAGACCCTGTATGCCTGACACCAGTGGCCAATAGTGTTTAACTATTTTGACCAACTGGTTTTTGTGTGGGCTTAGCGTGAGAGGCCACACTATTCTGTTGTTATCTTTTTTGGTTTTGGGTTGGAAGAGAGATCGTCTGTCCATGCGGTCTGCTCTCTGTTTAGCTTTGTTCAAGATTCTGTCAGGGTAGCCTCTGTGGCTGAGGTTATTGAGAAGTATGCCTGCCTCATGGGTGTAGTGCGCTTCATCGGTACAGTTCCTTTTTAGTCTTATTAGTTGGCCATAGGGCAAGTTGTTTTTCAAGCTATGTGTGTGATAGCTCCTGTAGTGGAGTAAGCTATTTTTTTTTTGGATAGGTTTTCTATAATTTTTTACTCGGATTGAACCGTTGTGGACGTAAGTGGTTACATCCAGGTAGTTGATTTGTTGGCAATCATGGGATAAAGTGAAGGTAATGGCTTCGTGCCATTGGTTCAGCCAGTCACCTAAGGAGGTCATATCAAGGTTTCCCTGTATTATGAAGTACAAGACATCGATATATCGATAGCAGGCACGTATTTTCGTGACAATTGGGTCTACATGTTCAGCAAAAAGCATTTTCTTTTCGAGGTGAATCATAAAAATGTTGGCTACCGTTGGGGCAACGCTGCTACCCATTACCACTCCGTCCGTCTGCAAGTAAAATTGGCCATTAAACGTGAAGTAATTGTAATCGAAGACTACATCTAGTAACTCTATTAGGAAGTGGGTGGGCGGATTTTTGATTTGTCTGGTGTCCAGTAGGTCCATGATGATAGCCCGGGCCTGTTCGAGTGGGACGTGAGTGTACAATGACACTACGTCCGCTGTCACTAGAGTGTCATCCGTGTTGGTTTTGAAGCCTTCTATTTTGCAGATGAAGTCTTTAGTGTCCAAGAGATATGTAGGGGTTTCGGTGGCATATGGATGTAGGATGTCTTCTAGGTATTTTGAGATAGGTTCTAGAAGACTGGACACTGCTGAGACAATGGGACGGCCCACTGGGGGGCGCTGGGGTTTGTGAATCTTAGGGAGAACATGGAGGACAGGGATTTTAGGGGCAGAATTGATAAGGTAATCAGCAGTGTTGTCAGGGATATAGCCCATGGCTTGACCAGAGTAGACCAGAGAGGAGATAGTCTTAGCATACCGTTGTGTGGGGTCTGACTCCAGGGGTTTGTAGAATTTAGTATCAGAGAGTTGGCGTGTACATTCTGTAATGTAGTCATTACGGTTCATTAATACAATGCCGCCTCCTTTGTCTGCTCTCTTCCAAATTAGGTTGGGGTCTGACCCTAGTCTATGAAGTATGTCCATCTCAGTTGGTGACAGATTGCTATGTCTCTTATCTGTCCTGTGGTCTATTTTGTTAATCTCTCTTAATATGGTTTCTTCAAATGCTCTAATGTTATCCGGGATCACGGTTGGAGTAAACTTACTCGGAGCCCTGAATTTATGCCCAGGGTCAGTATAGTTTGCACAAGTGTCTTTATTCGAAATTTTTTTTTTGAGTCTTACGGAGCGGAACAACATAGCCAAGTCCTTACGTATATCGAGGTCTACACAATTGGGGGTAATGACATACGAGAATCCACGACTAACTAGTTCCGTCTCCGTCTGGGAAAGACGGTAACTAGATAAATTAAAGATCAGGTCGGACCCTTTTTCCCTTTGGCCTTGCGAAAAACCCGCTGTGGTTTGGGGGTCTCATTGCGTGTCTGGTTCTTAGATTTACTTCTGAGTGAGTACTGTCCAGAGGGACCTGCTTTTGAATTATCAGTTTCACCACTACTGTTGTCTCCCAAGTCGCCTGAAAGGACAGACTCTCTGGAGAAACGGATGCCTTTAGTATTCCCTAGGTTGGATTTGGATTGCCATTTGAATATTTTGCCCGCCTTATATCATTTTCATCTCATTTGAGTTTAGTCAGTTGGGCTTTCTTAAGGTCATCATATAATTTTTGGCATTCCTCCTGAATTTTATCTAGGTCCGTTTTGTTCGAAGGGGTAGTTAGGGTAGATTTGAGGGTTGCTATTTCCTTCTCAAGTTCGTCACTCTCAATTGAATGTTTGCTGTATATATGTTGTGCTCTGCCCTGAGTCCCCCTTGGGAAATATAAATGCTTTAAATAAGTAAATAATAAATAATGCTATCTATGCCTGGGCCAACGTCTGAAAAATAAAGGAAAGCAGAGGGCTACACCTTAATATTTGCAGAATAGCTATTCAGGTATATGAATCAAGCAATAAACAATAATTATCAAAAATAGTATATTTGCAAGTACAAAATTGAAGTGAACCACAATGGGGCGGGAGCAACGCAAAGGCGCGCAGGGATAGGATGCAAGGCTGTGGGAGGGAGGGTGTGTGTGTGTGTGTGAGAGAGAGAAGTCCTTGCTGGAGGAGGATGGTCCCCATGGTGGGGCTGCAGCTGACAAGCGTGCCCTCGACGCTGGTGAGTGAAGCCTGGACAGGGCCCTGCCTTGCACTCTGCCCTGTCTCTCTCTCGCTTCGGCGGCACTGGGGCCCCGTCCAGGCTTCACTCACCGGCGTCGAGGGCGCGCTCGTCTTCTGCAGCCCCACCGCGGGGACCATCCTCCTCTGGTGAGGCCTTCTCTCTCACACACACACACACACACACTCCCTCCCTCCCGCAGCCTTGCATCCTATCCCTGCGCGCGCTTTCGCCTTGCTCCCCCCCCAGGAGCAACCAATGGGCGGTCACGTCACCACACCATGTCAAGAGACAAGCGCCAGGGCCCGCCCACTAAAGCCTCATTGGCGGAAGAAGCCCAGCGCGGGCTTCTTCCTCCAACGCCGCCAGCAGCGAGTGAAGTGGGGAGGGGCGGTCTCCGGAGGCTCCCCGCTGAGTTGCGGGGTGCCTCAGGGGGCTATCCTCTCCCCGCTGTTATTTAACATCTATATGCGACCACTCGCCCAACTGGTACGGAGTTTTGGGCTGGAGTGTCATCAGTACGCTGATGATACCCAGCTCATTCTGAGGTTGGACCCGGGGTGGTCTCTGTACCCGATTATTTCCATCTTTGCCTTGAAGCCGTTACTGGATGGCTGCGAGCCAGTAAGTTGAAGGTGAACCCGGCGAAGACGGAGATCTTGTGGCTGGGCCGCCCGGGGGGGGGGGGTAGCGACCCAGCTGCCAACGTTCGATGGTGTGGCCCTCTGCCCTCAGCCATCGGTAAAAAGTCTGGGGGTCCGGCTGGACGCCCACCTGTCCATGGAGGAGCAGATTGGCTGCACCTGCAGGACAGCATTCTACCACCTACGGTTGGCTAAGCGCCTGGCTCCCTACCTCTCCCAACACGACCTTGCTACGGTGATCCAAGCCACGGTCATCTCGAGGCTCGATTACTGTAATGCGCTCTACATTGGCCTTCCCTTGTCGATGATCCGGAAGCTTAAGCTAGTGCAGCACGCCGCAGCCCGCCTCCTCCTGGGTGCTGCAAGATCTGACCTCGCGACCCCACTCTTGCGTGAGCTGCACTGGCTCCCGATTGAATTCCGGGTCCTCTTCAAGGTGTTAGTTCTCACCTTTAAGGCCATCTATGGTTTGGGGCCAGTGTACCTGAGGGAGCGACTTACCCCTTATGTGCCCGCGAGATCACTGCGCTCTGAGGAGCTTAACCTCCTTGAGGTGCCTTCCCTTGGAACCTGCAGACTGGCCACTACACGGCGGAGGGCATTCTCTGTAGCCGCCCCAAGTCTCTGGAACGGCCTCCCGGAGGAGATCCGCGCCATCCGCGCTCTTCTGCCCTTCCGCAAGGCCTTGAAGACTTGGCTCTTTAGGAAGGCGTTCGGCCCTTAACTCAACCACACTGTGTGCCATGCCGCCTATGGCCCCCCCAGATTCTTATCTTGTCCCCCCAGCCTTTGCTGAGGGCTAGTGTTTTAAATATGTTTTAACTGCTTTGATGTTTAATGTGTTTTAACTGTTTAATCTGTTTTATTACTCACTGTGTTTATGCTTCTTCTGTAAACCGCTCTGAGCTCCGGAGTGAGCGGTATGCTAAATCGAAGTTAATAAATAAATAAATAAATAATAAATAGCGGCGGCAGGAGCGCGCACGCGGCATTGAGTGCACACACGCAGGGCAAAAGTGCACCATCCAGCTGAGATCGACCTCATATGGACTAGGGCTCAACTCGTTGATCACGATCGACTTCTTGGCCAGCCCTGGTTTATAACAAATGATTTTAAGTTGAGATAACAGATTTTAATATTTGTGTATATTTAGATTTTACTTTATGTTCCGGAATTGAATGTTTGCTGTATATATGTTGTGCTCTGCCCTGAGTCCCCCTTGGGAAATACAAATGCTTTAAATAAGTAAATAATAAATAATGCTATGTATGCCTGGGCCAACGTCTGCAAAACCCAGGAGGTTAGTAACGTGTGAGTATCATACCAAAGGTCTACTTCTCTCTTCAGACAAAAGTCATGACTTTGAAAGAGCAGGAACATTTATCAAATATAAGCCTGACTGTCAATGTATTTACTTGAAACAAAGGTCAACGCAAGTTCCCGCAAATACGCTTATTGCGCTGCAATCATGCAAACTTTGGGGGTTCTTAAGCTGGGAAGGCATCCTATATATAAACAGAGAGCAAACATACTTTATGCAATAGTCACACTTTGAAATAATGCCACATTCAAAGCCCAACATTCAGCAAACAGAAAAAATAGTCATTGTGACATCTTGCCTTTTGAATTGAGGAGGGCGACTAAAATGATCAAGAATCTGGAGAAAAAGCCCTATGAGGAGCGGTTGAAAGAGCTGGGCATGTTTAGACTGCCCAGCTGGGCATGTTTAGACTGGGCAGTCACGTCACCACACCGTGTCAAGAGACGAGCGCCAGGGCTCGCCCACTAAAGCCTCTTTGGCGGAAGAAGCCCCATGTGGGCGGAAGGTGGCGTCAGGAGCGCGCGTGTGTCGGGAGAAGCGCACGCGTCGGAGGAGCGTGCACGGCGGTAGGAGCGTGCGTGCGCCGGGTAGATCTTTGCGACTTGGTTGTTATAAAAGTAGCTCGCATGCTGAAAAAATGTGGGCACCCCTGTTATAAACCATCTCAAGACAGCCATACCGGATCCGGTCGACAGTTTCTTATTATTGCCTTATTCCACTGTCCTAAAGGCTTGGTCCCACAACCAAGCTTTCACCATCTTTCTGAAGGACAGGAGGGAGGGGCCTGAGCTAATCTTGCCAGCAAGGGAGTTCCATAACCGAGGGGCAATCACCGAGAAGGCCTTGTCTCTTGTCCCCACCAATTATGCCTGTGACAGTGGTGGGACTGAGAGCAGGGCCTCCCTGGACGATCTTCGTCTCCGTGGTGGTTCATAGAGGGAGATGCGTTTGGACAGGTAAACTGGGCCAGGACCGTTTAAGTAAATGTGGACCTTTGGAACGACTGGACGATACGACTGGAAAATGATTTTAGTAAGGAGACGCTGATGATTTATATTTTTCCCTTCCCATGTGGTTTATAAACAGAAGCTGGATGGCCATCTATCGGGTGTGTTTGAATTGTGTCCATTTGGACTGGATGACCTCTTCCAACTATGTGATTCCATGATCAAGAAGGAAGTAGTCCGTTGTGGGCAGCAGCCACAGCTTCTACAATGTTTCCAATGAACAGCATGGATATTAATCATGTAGTGGAACTATTACTACGCACCATCCAAATACAAGAAGTAACCCATCTGCTGACCTTTTAATCATTTGAGAAAATCCCAGAGATTGCTAATAGCCAGGTGCAGAACCCACGAGCTTGGCTATTAATCACCATTATATAGGCAGGCCCTTTTGCTTGCATTTCGCTGCCTCTTGAAGCCTTCAGCGCATCATCAGCCAGCTGACCAGAGCAGACCCGGGGTAGGCCTCTTCCATTATGATTATCTTTAAGTGTGGCATTGGAAGCAGGGGGGAATGATTAATGCAACCAATTATCGCCTCGTTGACTTAATAGGAGCATTATATTGAAGTTCTCCATGGAGAGATAGTCACAGTCTCCATGTTTTTGGGGGGTTTGTTTGGCCAGGAGTGGTAGTGTGGAAACTGTGCTTTGCCCATTGGCGTGGCTTGTAGCAGGAGCCCCCAAATTAAAGATCACGGGCTGGATCCAGCCTGCCAAGGTCTTTTCGCACACCCAGTCTGGTCCCTGTTACATTTGCCAAGGAAGGAAGGAAGGCAGGCAGGCAGGCAGGCAGAGGGAGGGAGGGAGGGAGGAGAGAAGGAGAGAAGGAGAGAAGGAGAGAAGGAAGGGAGGAGAGAAGGAGAGAAGGAAGGAAGGAGAGGAAGGAGGGAGGGAGGGAGGGAGGAAGGAAGGAAGGAGAGAAGGAGAGAAGGAAGGAAGGAAGGAGAGAAGGAAGGAAGGAGAGAAGGAAGGAAGGAGAGAAGGAAGGAAGGAAGGAAGGAGAGAAGGAAGGAGAGAAGGAAGAGAGAAGGAAGGAAAAAAAGGAGAAAAGGAAGGGAAGGGGGAAAGTGAGTATGGGAGAAAGGAGGGAGATAAGGAAGAGGAGAAGTGGAAAAGGAAGGGAGGGGGAGGAAGGGAGGAAAGAAGGAAGGGGTAAGGAAGGAGAAACGGAAGAGGAGATAATGAGGACGGAAGGAGGAGGGAAGGAAAAAGAGAAGGAAGGAGAAAAGGCAAGGGAGAGAAAGAGAGGACAGAAGGGGGAGAAAGAGGGGAAGGAAGAAAGAAAAGGAAGAAGGAATAAAAAAGAAGCAATGAAGGAAGAATAAAAGGGAGGGGAGAAGGAGGAAGGAAGAAGAGAAGGAAGGAAGAAGAAGAAGGAAGGAAGGAGGAAAGGAAAGGGGAGGAAGGAAGAAAAGAAGAAAGTGGAGAAAAGAAAGAGGGAAGGAAAAATAAAAAGAAGGAAGAAGGAAAGACTGAGGAAGGAAGTAAAAGGAGGGAAGGAGGAATGGGGAAGAAAGAAAGAAAGAAAGGAGAGAAGGAAGGAGGGAGGGAGAAAAGGAAGATGGGGAGATAGAATGGAAGAAGAGAAAAAAAGGAAGGATATTTAAAATATTGCATTGTTCTTTCATGTCTTTTTGCACTACAAATAAGATCTGTATAGTGTGTATAGGAATGTGTTCGTGCTACTTTCAAACTATAGTCAGGCCCCTTAACAGCCTGAGGGATTGTGAAGTTGAAAGGTTTGCTAAAAAATTTAGAAAATGACAAATACAGGGCTTTTTTTTGAAAGAGAGAGATACATATCATCTTAAGGATAAACTTTCATCAAAAAGCTTTTAACATATAGCCATGTTATTCCCAGGAAATAAATGCTTTTGAGTGCTGAGCTGGAAAGGTCAAGTTTCTTCTTCCAAAGTGATATATCTTCCTTAGGGGGACATTGCCGTTGGTCAGGAACAACTTGAAGGCCTGCAAAATAGGTTGTTAAGGAGCTTCTGTTTTTTGGAAGGGAGTCTTACAAACAGGTTGCAACTGTGGGCATCTATGGAGCTTTGGGATAGATCCACTTTGGGGTTTAATCGGAGGGGTTTTTTTTTCACATAGCTGCCACCAGAATAGCTTCAGCACCTTGGAGAGCTCCATTATTGCCTGGGATCCTATTAGTCCCAGTTAAGTCAAGCTGTTGAATGTTGAGCCAACACAAAGGTTAAGCAAATTAATTCTACACTAACATGGTGTAAAATTATGTTCCTGGTGTGAAAGTGTTGTTTAGTGCTTAATTATGCAGTACTTACTTTGAAGTCCGTTCAGCAGTTCACCTACCTGGGAAGCATCATCTCTTCAGACGCCAAAATTGACAAAGAAATAGATCACAGATTAGCAAAGGCATATAGTACATTTGGAAGGCTTCACAAAAGAGGCTGGAGCAACAAGCACCTGAGGCAAAGCACCAAAATCAGTGTGTACAGAGCTATCATACTGTCTATTCTCCTCTATGGGTCTGAAACACGGGTCACCTATCGCCAACACCTATGACTCCTCGAATGCTTTCATCAGCGCTGTCTTCGCACAATCCTAAATATACACTGGACTGACTATGTGACTAATGTTGCTGTCCTTGAGCAAGCAGGGATCACCAGCATTGAGGCCATGTTATTGAGAACACAGCTGCACTGGGCAGGGCACGTCTCTAGGATGGAGGACCACCACCTCCCAAAGATACTACTCTACGATGAACTCGCCATGGGTCAGCACAAGAGAGGCGCCCCCAAAAAGAGATACAAGGACTCCCTGAAACAACATCTCAGGCTCAGCCAGATTGATCACCAACAATGGTCCACCCTGGCCTCACATCGGGAGGCATGGAGACGCACTATCCACAATGCTGTGGCCTCTTTTGAGAAGACACACCAAATAGGTCTCAAAGAGAAACAACAACACAGAAAGAACTGCAACTTGGAAACACCATCACCCAAGGAGACTTTCTGCTGTGCTTTCTGCAACCGAACTTGCCTATCTCAGATTGGCCTTTTTAGTCATCAACATGCTTGTAAAAAGCATGGGATGAGTCCTTCCTAAGAATCTTCGTTCGCGAAGTAATGCCGAGAGACTTACTTTGAAAGTAGTTGTTCTACTCCAGAACCTTTGTTTTTGTGGCACAAACTATGTTGAATTGGTTGAGACTCAATGTGATATTCATTGAAAGCTAGAGCAAAATGTGCTGTAGAGGGTGTCCTGCAATTTATCCATGTGATTATGAAGGAAGCAATTAGGAAATGACACTTATAACCCAGGAACAAAAACCATGTTACATACGTAGTATAATCGGAATCATAAATTCGAGAGTTGAAAACAGACTGGGTGCCAAACCCAAGCCTTGGTTAAATTCTGTTCATGATCAAAATAGGATTCAAAACATTTCTTTATTTATATAAGGCCATCAATTACTATACATAGCATTGCACAGAATAAGAATACATCCAAGGCGATAAAAGAACAGTGCAATCAAAACACATGCGGGAAGAGGAAACAACAAACGCAGTGATGTGTGCTTTGGGTGTTCACCATCTTCAACTAGCCAAGGTCCCAAAGCCTTTGAAAAACAAAGGTTTTATGTTGAGATTGAAAAACAGGGATTGAAGCAGACGCCTGTAACTAGTTGGGAATGTGAAACAGAGAAGGAGAAAGGGCCAAGCTGGGATAGAGAGCAGAAAACTCTTGTTTAAGTAAAGAAATGTGAAACCAAAGAGGTTTAAACTAGACATGCGCATTGTCCCGTTTCGTGTTGCGGCTTTCGTTGGGGCCCTGATCTGTTTTTTTTGTAAGCCTCCTGAAATTGGTAAAGTTGGTTTTGGTTCTTTTGTCTCTGGGCCCAAAAATTGGTCCATTATTGGGGGGTGGGGTGGCTTCCCATCCACTGGCTCCTTTTCCCAGCGTGTGTTCTTCTTACCTGGCATCTGCTATTTCTACTCTTAAAGTAAGAGGTGCTGGGCTGTAGGCAGTGGCAGCAGGCATGCGCGCTTTCCGGGCCTGCCTGCACACCCTGCCATGCATGCACTCTCCAGGAAGCACCCGCACCCACCAGTACCTGCAGCCAAGTGCCCTTAACTCTAGAGTAAGAGGTGCTCAGCTGTAGGCACACTCCGGGCCTGCCTGCCTGCATGCCCTGCCACACATGCACTCTCTGGAAAGCACATGCACCTGCCAGTGCCTGCAACCAAGAGCCTTTAACTCTAGAGTAAGAGGTGCTCAGCTGTAGGCACACTCCGGGCCTGCCTGCCTGCCGGCATGCCCTACCACACATGCACTCCCCAGAAAGCACATGCACCTGCCAGTGCCTGCAGCTAAGTGCCTCTAACGCTAACTCTCAAGTAAGAGGTGCTCAGCTGTAGGCACACTCCGGGCCTGCCTGCCTGCACGCCCGGCCACACATGCACTCTCCGGAAAGCACATGGACCTGCCAGTGCCTGCAACCAAGTGCCTTTAACTCTCAAGTAAGAGGTGCTCAGCTGTAGGCACACTCCGGGCCTGCCTGCCTGCATGCCCTGCCACACGTGCACTCTCTGGAAAGCACACACACCTGCCAGTGCCTGCAACCAAGTGCCTGTAACTCTAGAGTAAGCGGTGCTCAGCTGTAGGCTCACTCCGGGCCTGCCTGCCTGTATGCCCTGCCACACATGCACTCTCCAGAAAGCACATGCACCTGCCAGTGCCTGCAGCCAAGTGCCTCTAACTCTAACTCTCAAGTAAGAGGTGCTCAGCTGTAGGCGCACTCCGGGCCTGCCTGTCTGCCTGCACTCCCTGCCACACATGCCTCAACACATTCTCCAAGAGCGTGAATGTGGCAGGTTGTGCAGGCAAGCCCAGAGTGTGTCTGCAGCTGAGCTCCGTGTCTGCCTGCCTGCACGCCCCCGCCACACATGCCTGCCACAATATCCGAGAGGGCGTGTGAGGCGGGACAGGCAGGCAGGCACAGAGCGCACCTGCAGCTGAGCTCTGGGCCTGCCTGCCTGCACTCCCCGCTACATACACACTTTCTTTACAAGGCAATGAGGCAAGTTCAGATGCACACATGTGTCAAATAGATTTTCATGTGGGGAGGAGGCTTTCCATTTTGTGCTTCCACAGAAATGGAAGATACGAATACCACACACATGCCAAGTTTAAATATCAGTCTCTATGGCTCACATATGTAATTTGGTTTGTGGAAAGATTTTGGATAGTTACTTCACCACCTTTTGTTGTCCAGATTCACTACTCCACTCATATCCGCAACGCTATTTCAGTGCAGAGATGGAAAGAATTTCAGAGAGAGAGATTTGATTCTTGGTATTCCATGCCCTGAGACACTGGTGTAAGACCGCGGGTGTAGCTATACTGTAGAATGTAGTGCCTCGCCGTCCAGAGTAGGCAGCCGAAGCCCCCCCGGACGACCCAGCCAAGGATCTCCGTTTTCGATGGATTCACTCTCAACTGGCTGGCTCGTAGCCAACCAGTCACGGCTTCAAGGCACAGTTGGAAACAATCAGGTACAGAGTCCGGTCGGCTGTCCATCCTCAGCACCAGCTGGGTGTCATCAGCGTACTGATGACACTCCAGTCCAAAGCTCCGTACCAATTTGGCAAGGGGCCGCATAGAGATGTTAAATAATACAGGGGAGAGAATGGCTCCTTGCGGGACCCCACAATGCAGTGTACATTCAGCCCATGACTTTGAAGACCCAGTTTTGAATCCCGGAAACCCATAGGGTAACCTAGGGCAAGTCACATTATCTCAGTCTCAGAGGCAAGTAATTGCAAAACTATTCTGAGCAAATCTTGCCAAGAAAAAGTCTGTGATAGGGTTGCCATAAACCACTTGAAGACATACAACAATTCCAGTATAAAGTCTTATCGTCTAGCAATCTGGTCTTTCTTGAGCAATCCCTTTTTTTTGCAGCTGCCAGAATGTTGTTGGTCCCTTCCTAAATTGAGAAGAGATATCTGTTCTCTTTTGCCCCTTGTTAGCTCAGCTGTGTTGGTAGAACAGAAGCCCACGTTGATAATGGGATTGCCCTTAGGAGACAGGAAGAGAGACGCTCCCAATCTCGCACCATCCCTGTCGCTGTGCCTCTTTTGGTGCGATGTAATGAATTGTGTGTCCTTTCTGCGCAACCCCCTGCAGGGATGCCAGCTGGCTCTTTTCTAGCATAACCTTGCGGTTTTCAAAAACACAGCTGTGTTGGGTACGTTTTCTTTCATCTGCTTTTGGGGATGACGGCGCATGTTTTGATGCCGTATCAGAACTCACGGATTTTGATACGGAGTCATTGCAATGCCCTGATGCTTTCATCTTCCATTTGGTGTGTGCCCACACTACAGTTCCAATAGTTTGATATCATTGGAGATTTGCCGTTTGGGGAAAGGGCTTTAAGTTCTGTGCTAGGGTTCTCTTGAGTTTTCTGGGTAAAGGAAAGATTAAAGTTTTTGAAACGCAGCTGTGTATATTGGTACGGAGTTTTGGGCTGGAGTGCCATCAGTACGCTGATGACACCCAGCTCATTCTGAGGATGGACCCCGGCGTGGAATCTGTACCCGATAATTTCCACCTTTGCCTAGAAGCCGTAACTGGATGGCTGCGAGCCAGTAAGTTGAAGGTGAACCCGGCGAAGACGGAGATCTTGTGGCTGGGCCGCCGGGGGTAGAGACCCAGTTGCCGACGTTTGATGGCGTGGCACTTCGCCCGCAGCCTCTAGTTAAGAGCTTAGGGGTCCGGCTGAACACCCAGCTGTCTATGGAGGCGCAGATCGCCTGTGCCTGCAAGACAGCGTTTTACCATCTGCGATAGGCAAAACGTCTGGCTCCTTACCTCTCCCGCTGCGACCTGGCCACGGTGATCCAAGCCACGGTAATCTCGAGGCTCGATTATTGTAATGCGCTGTACATTGGCCTACCCTTGTCGGCGATCCGGTAAGTTGGTGCAGAACGCAGCAGCACGTCTGCTCTCAGGAGCCCCAAGATCTGTGCATGTAACCCCACTCCTGCGCGAACTGCACTGGCTTCTCCTTCAAGGTGTTAGTCTTAACTTTCAAGGCCTTATATGGTTTGGGGCCAGTGTACCTGAAGGAGCGGCTTACCCCATACGTGCCCAGAAGATCACTGTGTTCAGAGGGGCTTAATTCACTGGAGGTGCCTAGTATCAAGACCTACAGGCTATCGCGTACGCGGCAGAGGGCGTTCACAGTGGCCGCGCCAAGCCTCTGGAACTCGCTGCCTGAGGAGACGCGAGCTCTACGGGGCTTGATGGCATTTCACAAGTCCGTAAAGACTTGGCTGTTTAAGCAGGCATTTGGCTCCGACTGATGCCTGCTATAACCTGCCATCCTGCCGCGTCTGGCCGCCTGCATTATTGTCATCTACTGGGGTTTTATTGCTGGGAGCAGGGTTAATTGGTTTTATACGTTGTTTTTATGTGTTTTATCTGGTTTTATGCTGTAAACCGCTCTGGGCTCCAGAGAGAGCGGTCTACTAAATCGAATAAATAAATAGATAAATAAATAAATAAATATTTGACAGGCCTGGTTGATCAAGAAGAAAAAAAGGTTCAAATCTCGTTTCGGATGTAGGGGGCGCTGGCGCTTCAATTCTAATAGACATCCGAGAGTTTTCTATAAAAAAAATCGGAATGTTTCCGAATTAATTCCGAAATTTCGGAATGGCTTCAATAATGGCGGACACGCACGTTTAACCCAGTTTAAACATGACAGCATCCGCTCCAAACTGGGTGTTTTAACCCAGTTTGGAAGCCCATGCCTTCCCTCTGCATCTGAACGGGGCCATTTAAGATGGCGTCTGACCCAGTTCTCAGGCGGAGGGAGGAAATCCACGCCAAAGTGAGTGCTTATCCCAGTTTGGCGCAAATTTCTTACCTCCGCCGGAGAACTGCATTGAAAGCCACGTTAACGAACACCCCCCCCCCCCCAGACCCTTCCGCCAGGATAGTGCAGCAGAAGAGGAGGAGAATAAGGAGGTTGAAGAGGACGAGGACCCTGATCTACTCCCCAAGGGACATCGAGACTGGCACTGTCCACGTGGTGCTTGGCGTCGGCTGCGGGATGACGCGTGTGTGCAGGGATGGTGTGTGTGCACGGCAACGGGCGTGAGGAAGCCCTCGAGGCCATTGGTATCGGGTAATACGAGCCCGAAGGAGGAGGCGGAGTAGTACTGCGCTGTCTGCTTGCCGTTTCGCGCGGCTTTCGCCCCAGTTCTCAGGCGGAGGGAAGAAATCCGCACGGAAGGGAAGGCCAGGGAAGGGAAAATCCTTTCCGAAAATGGCGATTCCTTTCCGAAAATGGCAGCAGTGGCTTCAAATTTGGCACTTCACTTCTGGGTTGCTTAAAGCGCTTCAGAAACGCTTCAAAAGTAATTTAGAATCGAATTTAATACGAATTTGATCACGATATGAAAAACCTAACCAGGCCTAATATTTAAACATTCATATATGGGAGCTCCCAGTGGCGCAGTGCGTTAAACTGCTGAGTTGCTAAACTTGTTCACCGAAAGGTTGCAGGTTCGAATCCGGGGTGTGGTGTGATCTTCCGCTTTCAGCCCCAGCTTCTGTCAACCTTGCAGTTAGAAAACATGCAAATGTGAGTAGATCAATAGGTACTGCTCCAGTGGAAAGGTAATGACACTCCATGTAGTCATGCTGGCCATATGACCTTGGAGGCGTCTACGGACAACGCCGGCTCTTCGGCTTAGAAATAGAGATGAGCACCACCCCCTAGAGTTGGACACAACTGGACTTTATGTCAGGGGATAACTTTTACTTTTTATATAGGCATGCCTGAGTTAGCCAAGTTGATACATTCCTAGATATTGCTTCTTTGATTAGGTCATTCTAAGGTGCATCTACACTGTATAATTAATGCAGTTTGACTCCACTTTAACTGCCATGGGATCATGGAGTTGTGTAGTTTTTCCAAGGTCTTTAGCCTTCTCTGCCAAAGAGTGGTGATGCATCACGACAGCTCAGGATTCCACCGTGGTTATTAAAATGCAGTCAAACTAGATTAATTCTACAATGTAGACGCACCCTTAGTCTTCTCCGTATTTCTTGACTACGTCCTACTGACTGAATGAAAGTATAAAAACAACTAACCATTTGAATGTTTCGTTGTCCGTCTTGAAATGGCATAAATAGCTTGTGGTCATTATTCTTTCAATCTTACTTTCCGGCATTAGCCCTGCGTTTGCATTTTCTTCCTTAGTAGCTGTTCCAAATAACATGCATGTCTTAAATTGCTCATATTATCTCCCCCATTTTTCATACCTCCTTCCTCTGAGTCTAATCTTCCTTTTTTTTGCATGACATGACCTTCATATAAATCAAACGGAGAAAGTTATAAAATGAACCATTGCCTGACATTCTGCCAAATGGAAAGAATTGTGTTTCTCCAAACTCAGTGCTGATAGTTGCTTCATACTATCATATTGTAAGCATCAGCACCATCAACTGTAGTAGTTACATTTATTTTGAAGTTATAGAATCATGGTGTAGCCTCAGGCATGTGCTCGGAAGCTAATTGGCAGCCAGTGGAGCTGGCGCAGCAAAGGAGTTGTATGCTCCCTGTGCTCCGCTCCTGTTAGTAACCTGGTTGCCGAACATTGGACTAATTGCAGCTTCCGAGCAGTCTTCAGAGGCAATCCCACGTAGAGAGCGTTGCAGTAGTCTATTCAGGATGTAACCAGAGCATGGACCACCGTGGCCAAGTGTCACAACGCGGGACCTGGCCCTGCCCCTTAATCACACACACAGAGACAATGTCAATTAACTATTTATTAAGCACAAATGGTTGCAGGTGAAAAGATAAAATGTCCAAAAGTAATGAGATCAATAAGTCCAAGGTAATTGGCAATTAGTGTCCAAAGCAAATCCAAAAAGCAGGAAATCTCTCAAAAGCAAGGTCCATAAAAGCAAAGCAAGTTGATCCAAAACAAACTTAGTCCATGGAGCAAAACAAGGTAATCCAAGGTTCAGGGAATAGACAAGGTCTCTTGGCAGTACTTGGCAAGGTGAGCCAAACTATGGCTTCCAGGGAGCAGCAGACCACCGATGCGTCTGTCCAGCAAAGATGTGGCCGCCAAACTGAGGAACTTTCCCACAGAGTGTATACTTTAGTCCCACCCTTGTGGGACCAGCGCCTCTCCAGGTCCTGCTTCCAATCTTTCCGTGTAGCCACAATACTACTCCTACGGTCGAAGCTCCTTGCGGGCTCAGCGCCATCTGCCCCGTTATCTTCCTGGGAAAGTGCCTCCGACTAGGTTTCCATATCTTCCTCCGCAGCTGGTGGAAACAAGCGCTCCTGAGAACCGAATCCTCCCGGTCTTTCATATTCGCAATCCGATCCGGAATCTGGCTGGCCATCATCATCCGAATAAGCAGAAGGCCAGGTGTCATCCCATTGTAAACTGTCAGTCGGTGATGCATACCCATCAGCCCCTGCATCCCCTCCATCTTGGTCCAAAGCAATTGGGACGCCCGGGGCGGCGCCCCGCCCCCCGGCTGGAACGGGGGCTGAGTTGCTACACCAAGTCACGTAGTTAACAAGTCATGTCGTTAACATGGGGTCAAGGCCAGAACGGATCAAAGTGACTTTGACCTCAAAGAACTGAGCCAATGCTTCACAGCGGGCTGCCGAGTCGTCAGGGGACCCATCCGGAATGGCGGGATTCAACAACCCTCTCACTACTCGGAACAACTCCGCCGGACGGTTCCTTGAGGACGCAATGTTAGCCGAGTAGAAGGAGTTTTTGCGTCTTCTATTGCCGCGGCATACACCCTTAAGTAAAGGCATAGCCATGTTCGGTTTGACTCGCTAGGATCTTTCCGCCACACGCTCTCTAGCCACCTCTTTGTTCGCTTCAACTCCGCCAACTCCTCATTGGATTAGCTCGGCGACTCAAGAGGGGTGACCTTTATATAAAATTGCAAAATCAAAGTTTCAATTGGAAAATGGTGGAATTTGTGGGTACCGAATCCGTGGATATGGAGGGACAACTGTATATTTAGAAATTATGATTAAAAGATATTTTGCCAACTTGAAATAGTTGAGCAGTATTTATAATATTTTTTTTAAATGCGCATGTTAGAGACACAGCAAAATTATTCGCTTTCAGTAAGCTGGAAATTTTATTATTGCGGCTTAGTTATGGTAAGATTGGTGACTTTCTAGCAGTGGGAATGAATGGAACCATTGTTGAGCTACAATATTTGGTGTGAATGAATGCCTCTGATGCCCTAATGGATAGTGTGAACGATAGTCCGTATTGTGCAAATTTTCTCCTTGGCTGTCGGCCCAGAGCCTTAGGGCAAAGCTAACGGTTTCAATATTTGGGAAGGGCAATCAAAGCAGAATGGGAGCAACAGGGAAACGATCAAAGACAAAAGTCTGCTTGTTAATTTAGATGGAAAGTCGGCAACCAGCCAACGTTTGAGGGACTTGAGGGTTTTATCGATGGCGGAAAAGTTTTATGGGGCAGACAGATCTCATGCTAAACCGAAGCTGGATGGCCATCTGTAGGGGATGCTTGGATTGTGTCTTCTTGCATGGCCAAGTGGAGTCAGAGTGGATGGCTTTTGAGGTCTCTTCCAAATTCTAGGATTCTATAATGCTATGCTGAAGGGCAGCTCTGGGCATTCATGAAAGCTATCCTCATTGGGGTGAATCTCACGCTAAAGCTTAATGGTGCAACACTAGAAAATGTTGACCATTTCCGCTACCTTGGCAGCCACCTCTCCACAAAAGTCAACATCGATGCTGAAATACAACACCGTCTGAGCTCTATGAGTGCAGCATTTTTCCGAATGAAGCAGAGAGTGTTTGAGGATTGGGACATTCGTAGGGATACCAAGGTGCTTGTTTATAAAAATACTAGCTGTACCCGGCACGCGTTGCTGTGCCCTATTTAGGAGATGCGAGAAAGTCTGAGTATGTAAGGGTTGTAATTGATGTTACTTATGGTCTTGGTGGGGTCATGGCTGTGTCGTTGTGGGTTGTTCTGGTGGGTGGGATGTTGAAGTCCTGTGGAGTTGTCGGTGTGTGGTGTTCCTGGCGTTCTGCAGAGCTTGTGGATATACAATGTTTTTTGTCTTTCCGTCTGCTGTGTTGATGTAGAGGTTCTGTGGTTTCCCAACTCTGGAGCACGCTACGTAGAGTTGTTCGTGGGAGAAGCATTCTGTGTCAAGGTCTATGCCACAGATTTGTAGTGTTTGTCCTTGAGCCTTGTTTATGGTGATGGCAAAAGCTAGTGTAGTGCAGTGTCTTTCTGTTCTGGCGTTTGTTCTGCCCTTTTTTGTGTGATGTATGTAGCGTTGCGAGTATGTCGTCCGATGCTGTTCTTTTTAGGAGGCATGGCTTGTCTTTTGGGTCAGCTTATGCCTGTGTGGAAGGAAGGAATGGCATACAAATGGGTTGAGCAGTAGATGCAAGGTTGTGTTATGTGCGTATTGTGTTGTGTGTAGGTATTACTTTTGTGTTATTCTGGGGGTATGTGTTTGTCAGTGGTACCTGTGTCCCTGGTGCCCTATTTGTCTCCCTCCTAGATCTTGACCGTGGCAGTTTAACCCTCAACTGAATTCACTCAGCATTCTAAGTGGCTTTGCCCACCGTTACTATGGTAACTGATGTTGGCCAATGGGTTTTGCTGGCTGCCACAGAGGATGCTGGGAAATGTAGTTTTTTTGTATTGTTGTTTTGGGGGCCTTCTAGGTTTTGGGGGAAAATTTCTTAGCTAAAAACCTTCCTTGCCTGAGGCCTATTTGTGTTGGCAAGTTTGGTGTCTCTGCCTTGGAAGGTTTCTCTGTCTCTGTCAGTCGTTCGACGACGGGACCTCCTTTATATAATAGATTGTACTCCCAACCATGCTATATGCCTACAAAATGTGGATTGTCTACAGCACCAGGAATGTGACGCAGCTGGCTGGCTGTCAGCTGCATAAGATCTCTACTGACCAGAAGGTCATGGGTTCGAGGCCTGCCCGGGTCAAGGTGGGCTCTCGACCTATTGTGTAGCCTGTTGTCAACCTTTGCAACCTGAAAGACAGTTGCATCTGTCAAGTAGGAAATTAAGGTACCACTTAGTGGGGAGGCTTAATTTAACCAATTTACGAGGCCATTAAAAAAGATCTCCAGAAAACACGCTGAGGAATGAAGGAGTGCAACAGCTCCCCCTGATGGCCAGGTGTTAAATAGCCTCTGTCTGTCTGTGTGTCTAAATGTAATGTGTACACTGTAATCCGACCTGAGTCCCCTGCGGGGTGAGAAGGGCGGAATATAAATGAAGTAAGTAAATAAATAAATAAATAAATAAATGTCACACTCAACTCCTGGAACGATTCCATCAGCATTGCCTCCAAAAAAATCCTGCAAATCTCTTGGGAAGAAGACGCAGACAAACGTAAACATCTAGAAGGAGAAGCAAGATCACCAACATTACAGTGATGATCCTCTGCCATCAACTCCACTGTAGCAAATGCCATGTTGTCCAAAGACCCTATCACCGTCTCCCAAAGCAGTTACTTTACTCTTGGCTGAAGAACAGAAAACAGAATGTTGATGAACAACACAAGAGATATATTTTTTAAACTTTTCTACCCCGGCCTTCTCACCTCCGAAGAGGGACTCAGACCGGCAAACAGCAAGGATTCAATGCTAATCCTTTTTAAAATCTAAAAACACCATAAATTTACAATAAAATTAACAATAAAATACAATACAATAAATACATTTAAAAAGCCTTTCGCCAAAGTAAAATCAATTCAAACTTAATCCATATATTCACTCCGTATGAAGTGGTTGGCGACTTTAGTCACTTCTCGATCTCCTCCTTCATTCTGCGAAGGCCTCATTGCACAGCCACGTTTTCACCTGCTTCCTAAAAGTCAGGAGGGAGGGGGCGGATCTAATTTCATTTGGGAGGGAATTCCACAGCCGGGGGGCCACCACAGAAAAGGCCCTGTCCAGGCCCGGATCAGGCCCTTTTGCCGCCCAAGGCCAAAGGGTCTGCCTCTGCCCCTCCCCTGGCTCCGCCCCTCCCCCGGCCCCTCCCCTCCCCAGCTCTGCCCCTCCCTCCCCCCGGCTCCGCCCCCCCCCTGCCCCTGGTTCCGCCCCTCCCCGCCCCTCCTTGCCGGATTGAAGGAAGGAGGGCGGGGCGAGGAGGAGAAAGAGGCATCCTCCCGCCGCGCGTCCTGCGCACCGCCCACCCCTTTTTGGCGGGGCTGGCACCACGCAAGGGAGAAGGGGCGGCGGCACAGCTTCTCCCTGCCTGGCGACGCCAAGCCAGGGAGGAGGCAGAGAGGAGTCCCGCCGCTGCCCCTCCTCCCTTGCGTGGTGTGATGACGCAAGGGAGGAGGGGTGGCGGCGCGGCTTCTCTCCGCCTCCCTGGCTTGGTGTCGCCAGGCAGGGAGGAGGAGGCGGAGAAAATTCATGCCGCCGGCCCTCCTCCCTTGCGTCGTCACGCCCTTTTCAGGCCTGCTTTAGGAGAGAGGGCGGATCGGCTCCACGCCGGCGAGGAGGGGCGGAGTCAGGGGCGGAGCCGATCCTCCCTCCTAAAGCAGAGCCGAGGGAAGCAGAGCAAAGGGAGGAGGCGGCCGCGCATGCGCCCTTAAAAAAATTTTTGATTAAAAAAAAATTTGGGGGATTTTGTAAAAATTTTTGGGGGGTCTGGATGTGCAGACCCCCCAAAAGTGCCGCCCGAGGCCATGGCCTAGGGTGGCCTTATGGGTAATCTGGGCCTGGGCCTGTCCCTCGTCCCCACCAGACGTGCCTGCGAAGGTGGTGGGACCGGGAGCAGGGCCTCTCCAGATGGTCTTAGCACTCTTGACGGTTCATAAGGGAGAATACGTTCAGACAGGTAAACTGGGCCGGAACCGTATAGGGTTTTGTAGGTCAACACCAGCACTTTGAATTGTGCTTGGAAGCTAATTGGCAGCCAGTGGAGCTGGCGCAACAGGGGAGTTGTGCGCTCCTTGTACCCTGCTCCCGTTAGTAGTCTGGCTGCTGCGCGCTGGACTAATTGCAGCTTCCAGGCAGTCTTCATAGGCAACCCCACGTAGAGAGCGTTGCAGTAGTCTATACGGGATGTAACCAGAGCATGGACCACCGTGGCCAAGTCTGACTTCCCAAGATACGGGTGCAGCTGGCGCATAAGCCTGAGCTGTGCAAAAGCTCCCCTGGCCACCGCCGAGACCTGGGGTTCCAGGCTCAGCGATGAGTCCAGGATTGAAAGGCGGGCTTAAAGCGTACCGTCACAAATGTGGAAGAAACACAGAGGGAACAACTGGGAAGCCCTGGCCCTTGAGTGTTTTGACTAGAGGTCAACTGTTACCAACAGTGATATGGATTTTGAAGAGGCAGTGTGACAAGGGAAAACGTGTCAAGAGGATGGTGTGTCAAGGAAACACTTGTTGGGACTGCCTTCCAACTGGAAAAGCATGTCATTGTCCTCATTGTGAAAGACCATTGTGAAAAGAGCGCGAGGCAGAAGAGAGGGGGGGAGCACAAGGTAAGGGGGAGCACGTGAGGTGGAAGGGAAGGGAGGAGGAGGAGGAGGAGAGCGAAGGCATGCTCTGCGGCAGCGCTTGCTCCTGGCCTCCTCCTCTTCTCCCCCCTCCCTTCCCCTCCATTGGCGCTCTGCTTGCCTGCTGTGATAAGGTGGTTATTTATATGTTAATCACATGTTTGTTTATGTATTTTAGAAGGAACATTCCTTAAAAGCTGCAGAGAGTGAGCAGTAGAATGTTCGCAGCAGCAAGCTGTAAGCAGAGGCTGTTGCCATGACAACAGAGGCCACTCTGGCTTTAGAATGTTCAGTTTGAATATGACAGTTGGAGAATGTCAGTTGGCCAGGAGCTGTGAGCAGAGTTAGTTAGGAATTAGCAGTTGCTAAAGCTGCAAGCTGTCTGTAGGAGCTGCAGTGTGCAGTTCAGTTCAGTCTTGTGTGGATTTAGGGAAACCCAAGTGTGTGGGCTTAGAGAAACCCAGGTTAAGGACAAGTGTAGTCCTAGGGTTGAGAGTAACCCAGTATTAAGTAGTTACTTGTGATAGTAACTGTGTAAGGGGAATTTAAAACCCCAGAGTTATATTGTTTAATATTGCAAGTTTGTACCTCTTCTGAGTTTTGAAACCACCTAAGCTTTGAGCCCATTTGTGTAAAATAAACTGTTAAACACTTTCAACACTACATCTGTGGAAGTCGTTTATTCACCAGGACCCTCACATCTAGTGGTCAAGCCTTGACAAATGGTGGCAGCAAGTTAAAGATAATAATAAATAAAAGAAAGCAAAACATTGAGAATTGGTGGCTGTCCTGCCACACAGTTTTAAAAAGTCAAGAAGTAGTCGGCGTGGTTCCAGACTTCTTTACCACACCTGCCTTCCTGCCTGCCTGCCGGGGCCCTTAAGCAGGCTGGTCAGAATTGGCCAGCGGGCCACATGTGACCCGCGGGCCATGAAATGGCCAGGTCTGACCTAGAGAGATGTCGCCAGTAAATAACTTTATTTGCAGTTTCCCCCTTTCCCAGGGGTTCTGTGCTCCTAATCCTAGTGAAGAGATGACTATAGTTCAAAAACATGTACAGATCTAGATGAATCAATTGAACCCCTTGCATCGCCAACAATGTATAATTGGAATTTGGGTGCCAAACCACAAGAAATGTTCCATAGGTTTGGCATTCTGGTCCAAACCTGACACCCTGAAGGACTGGAAAGGATATATAGGAGTATGTGCCAAAAAGGGATGGTATAAATATTACTCAGAACATTTACTGCTTGTGGTTGTACCCTAGTTGGACATTCATCCCTAGCAATAGTATACATGAGGTGCTTATTATTCCCTATTGAAAAGTTTGTTTTTCTCTAAACAGCACTTGTGTGTGGAGTACTTAAGTAATGCGGTAGTTTACTGCTTATGGTTGTACTGCACTTGGACATTCATCTCCAGCAATAGTATACATGGGGTGATTATTATTCCCTATTGAAAAGTTTGTTTTTCACAAAACAGCCTCTGTGTGGGGAGCACTTAAGTAATAGTTTACATTGTGAAATGACTAAATAATGGCTCTATTCGGCGCTTGCTCTCTTTTGCTTGGTTGTAATGAGCAAATATTTATGCCCAAAATCCAGCTGGGTCGGGTCTCCTCTAATGAGGCAGTGTTTGGCAACATCAAGAGGACTGTTGTTTCCCTTCGTAACATTGGGAATGATGCCTACAACCGAGTAAGCAAATCGAATAATGAAAGCAATAAGCCAGAAAAGGGCCACAGCAATTTGGGTGTGGTGAGTGCTTTGGAAGCACAAGTTTGGCACAGTTTAATTCCTGGCATACAAATGTTTATTTTCAAATTGCAGTGTGAAATGATGGAGAGCCATTTTCAGAGAGTGCATTATTTATTTACATGGCTATTTGGTTATTGGTTTTCATGATATTGTACCCCACCTCTTGCGGAGAGCAAAGTAAACAACAACAACAACAACAACAACATCTTGGAGAGCCACCATGGTGCAGTGGCATACGCATTGGGTGCAAATCCCCATTTGGTTATGCAAACCCTTTGGCAGTTAATACAGTTCCTCAAGTTGTAGTGACCCCCAATCATATAATTATTTCAATGCTGCTTCAAAACTCTGATTTTGCTATTGTTATGAAGCGTAATATAAATATCTGATATGCAGGATGTATTTTCATTCACTGGACCAAATTTGGCACATATACCCAAATTTGAATACTGGTGGGATTGGAGGGAGAGATTGTCATTGTAGTTGCTGGGATTTATAGTTCACCTACAATCAAAGAGCATTCTGAACCCCACCAATGGAGGAATTGAACCAAACTTGGGACACAGAATTCCCATGACCAACGGAAATACTGGAAGGGTTTGGTGGGCATTGACCTTAAGTTTTGGAGTTGTAGTTTACCTACATCCCGAGAGCACTGTCAACTCCAAACAATGATGGATCTGGACTAAACTTGGCATGAATATCAACATGCCCAAATGTGAACACTGGTGGAGTTTGGGGAAAATAGACTTGACATTTGGGAGTTGTAGTTGCTGGGATTTATAGCTCACCTACAATCAAAGAGCCTTTTGAACTCCACCAAAGATAGAATTGGGCCAAACTTCCCACACACACACCCCATGATCAACAGAAAATGCTGTGTTTTCTGATGATCTTTTGGCGACCCCTCTGACACCCCCTCGTGACCCCTCCAGGGGTCCCGACCCCCAGGTTGAGAAACACTGCAGTAGTCTATTCTGGATGTAACCAGAGTGTGGACCACCGTGGCCAAGTCTGACTTCCCAAGGTATGGGTGCAACTGGCGCACGAATTTTAATTGTGCTCCCCTGGCCACCGCCAAAACCTGGGGTTATTATTATTTATTTCGATTTATTCGTTGCCACTCCCGTCTGGCTCGGGGTGACTTACATATGATAAAACACAGTAAGATACAAACACAATAAAAACAGTTAAAAACATCAGGGTTTACACCAAGATTAAAATCATACAATGAGACATAGCACCCAGTAAATACTCCCGGGCCTAGAGTTGTTAACTGAATGCCTGCCCAAATAGAAAAGTTTTGCAGGCCTTCCTGAAGACTAGCAAGTTGGAGAGTGCGCGGACTTTGGGAGGAAGAGCATTCCAAGGAATTGGAGCGATGGCACTGAAGGCTCTCCTCCGTGTCGAGGTCAGGTGGAGGGTTTTAATGCTCGGAGCCACAAGAAGGTTAAGAGACTCTGAATGCAGTGGTCTTGCAGGACAATAGAGAGAGAGGCGGTCCCTTAAGAACACTGGCCCCAGACCATTCGAGGCCTTTAAGGTTAAAACCAGCACCTTGAGGGTGATCCGGTGCTCAATCGAAAGCCAGTGCAGTTTGCGCAGGACAGGCATAACGTGGCAGGAAGATGGCAGACCTGCCAGCAGCCGAACTTCCGCGTTCTGCACCAGCTTCAGCTTCCGGATCACTGACAAGGGAAAGCCAATGTAGAGAGTGTTACAGTAGTCCAATCTTGAGATGACTGTGGCTTGGACCACTGTGGTTAGGTCATGGCGGGATAGGTAGGGAGCCAGCTTCCTCGCCTGTCGAAGATGGTAAAAAGCTACTCCACTGATGATGGAGATATGTTTCTCCATCATCAGGTGGGAGTCCAGTGTCACTCCAAGACTCTTAACAGAGTATCACGCCGTCCAGGGTTGGAAGCTGAATCTCAACCGTACCCGGACGACCCAGCCACAGGATCTCCGTCTTAGCCGGATTCACCTTCAACCTACTGGCTCGCAGCCATCCAGTAATGGCTTCAAGGCAATGATGGAAATTATCGGGTACGGAGTCGGGTTCCAGGTTCAGTTATGAATCCAGGATCACTCCCAGGCTGAGAAGCTGCATCGTCAGAAGGAGTGTAACCTTATCCAACACAAATTTCTTTTGGTCACCTTGGAAATAATCGTGCAGGTGCCCAGAAGTTGCCCACCATTCGTTTCCAAGTTTTGATCCTTACCTTTTTGTTATTTCCTCAGCTTTTAAAAATGAGTTATATCGAGGAAAAGGCGCGATCTATCAATTTCTTTGCAGTTCTCTTGTATTGCGTTTTCACTTAATAATTGCACCCGTCCAAGAGGTACCGAGCATAAATCTTGTCAGATGTTGTTGCCAAGGAAGGACATCGCGTTCCCTGGACTCCAAAAGGCTTTCGCCCTTTCATTGTCCCCACAAAGGAGAATATAATTTCTGACAGCAGAAAGGAAATGAGCGCCAGGGAGTGGGTGTCCTTTCTTGTTTTCAGTGAAAAATGTCAGGGTTTGGTGGAAAGAACTCATTTTTTTAAAGCCGTGGTTGGAGAACACATCTTTAATGTGAAGCTAAAGGTGCCTTACTACTTGGAACATTTTGATACATATCTATCTATCTATCTATCTATCTCTATCTATCTATAATATACACATTAGTATTTGCGATAATTTTGAAAAATAAGTGACGATGGTGTCATGTAGTAACGAGAAATGAGACAAGTGTTGAAGGATTGTTGGCTTGATTTCAAACAGCGACAATGTGTTTCCTAGAAGTATTGTGACTGAATGTGCATCTAAAGTTGGCAGGCTGATTTTTTCTCCTCTATGGGTCTGAAACATGGGTCACCTATCGCCAACACCTACGACTCCTCGAACGCTTTCATTAGCGCTGTCTTCGCACAATCCTAAATATACATTGGACGGACTATGTGACGAATGTTGCTGTCCTTGAGCAAGCAGGGATCACCAGCATTGAGGCCATGCTATTGAGAACACAGCTGCGCTGGGCAGGCCACATCTCTATTTATTTATTTCGGGATTTTACCCCGCTCTTCTCAACCCCCAAGGGGGGACTCAGAGCGGCTTACAGTACGGCACAATTCGATGCCCACATAATAACAATATAAACCCCAAAACACTTCAACAATTAAAATACATTAAAAATACATTAAAATACAACTACATTAGCACCATACACATTCACTCTGGATTAAAACAATGTTCAGTCCATAAAAACATTGGCCATAATCACCCACTTTCATTAAAAACCAATCTAAAATGCTGCCTTGTGCTGGTGTACACAGCCAGGATTTTACTTTTTTCCTGAAGGCCAGGAGGGATGTGGTGGATCGTACATCAATAGGAAGCGCGTTCCACAGGCGGGGAGCCACCACCGAGAAGGCCCTATCCCTCGTCCCCACCAGCCTCATCTGAGACGTGGCGGGAGCGAGAGCAGGGCCTCCCCGGATGATCTTAGATTATGAGGTGGGACATAGAGGCTGATGCGTTCGGACAAGTAAGCTGGGCCAGAACCGTATAGAGCTTTAAAGGTCAAAACCAGCACTTTGAATTGAGCCCGGAATTGGACAGGCAGGATGGAGGACCACTGCCTCCCAAAGAAACTACTCTACAGTGAACTCGCCATGGGTCAGCGCAAGAGAGGGGCCCCCAAAAAGAGAAACAACATCTCAGGCTCGGCCAGATTGATCACCAACAATGGTCCACCCTGGCCTCGCATCGGGAGGCATGGAGACACACTATCCACAATGCCGCGACCTCTTTTGAGAAGACACACCGAATGGGTCTCAAAGAGAAACGACAACGCAGAAAGAACCGCAACTTGGAAACAATATCACCCAAGGAGACTTTCTGCTGTGCTTTCTGCAACCGAACTTGCCTATCTCAGATTGGCCTTATTAGTCATCAACGCGCTTGTAAAAAGCGTGGGATGAGTCCTTCCTAAGAATCTTCGTTCGCGAAGTAATGCCGAGAGATGGTGTATTAAAAAAGCATTTATCTGAAACACTTAAAGTCATCAGTGTTTTGGAGTTTATTTCCTAGATGTTGGAATACCTTTATTTGCATGAAATCATGAAATATACCCTCCTTCATGCGTTGGGATCACAGTTCCCATTATCCCCAGATAATGGCGTCACCAGATGGGGATGATGAGTGTCGTGTTCCCCAGAAGTTGCTTGGTTGAGGAAAGTGACGAAAGAAAGCAACCCTTATGAACAAACATGAAGGCTTGTGTTCCTAGACATCACAGGATGAACATCCCTTACTTGAAATTCTTGGGACAGACATGTTTTGGATTTCTCTTTATCTCCTTCCGAGGCCAGGGCAGTGGAAGTTGGGAGGAAGAGAGGGCTTTTCATCTTCTTCAGGGTCTAGGCATGATGGAGATGTACTTGCTTCTTTTTCTTCTCTTCCTCTGAGGCCAGGGCAGTGGCAGTTGAGATGGATGAAGAGTCTTTCATCTGGCTCTCCTCCTCCTCTGAGGCCAGGGCAATGGCGGTTGGGATGGAGTGAAAGCCTCTCATGTGGCTCTTCTCCCCCTCTGAGGGCCAGGACAATGGTGGTTGGGATGGATGGAGAGTCTCTCATGTGGCTCTTCTCCCCCTCTGAGGGCCAGGGCATTGGTGGTTGGGATGGATGGAGAGCCGTGAAGCTGGCTCTTCTTATCTCCCTCTGAGACCTGGACAATGGCAATTGAGATGGATGGATAGCCTTCCATCTGGCTCTCCTTTTCTCTCTCTGAGGCAAGGGCAGTGGCAGTTGAGATGGATGGAGAGTCTTCCATCTGGCTCTCCTCCTCTCCCTCTGAGGCTGGGGCAGTGGCAGTTGAGATGGAGAGCATTTCATCTGGCTCTTTTTCTTTTCCTCTGAGACCAGGGCAGTGGCAGTTGGGAATGGATGGAGAGCCGTGAAGCTGGCTCTTCTTATCTCCCTCTGAGACCTGAGCAGTGGCAATTGAGATGGATGGAGAGCCTTCCATCTGGCTCTCCTTCTCTCCCTCTGAGGCAAGGGCAGTGGCAGTTGAGATGGATGGAGAGCTTTCCGTTTGGTTCTTATTCTCTCCCTCTGAGGTTGGGGCAGTGGCAGTTGAGATGGAGAGCATTTCATCTGGCTCTTTTTCTTTTCATCTGAGGCCGGGGCAGTGGCAGTTGGGAATGGATGGAGAGCCATGAAACTGGCTCTTCTTATCTCCCTCTGAGACCTGGGCAGTGGCAGTTGAGATGGATGGAGAGTCTTCCATCTGGCTCTCCTCCTCTCCCTCTGAGGCTGGGGCAGTGGCAGTTGAGATGGAGAGCATTTCATCTGGCTCTTCTTCTCTCCCTCTGAAGGGCAGTGTCAGTTGGGATGGATGGAGAGTCTTCCATCTGGCTCTTCTTCTCTCCCTCTGAGACAGAGGCAGTGGCAGTTGGGATAGATGGAGAGACTTTGATCTGACTCTTTTATCCCCCGAGGCCAGGCCAGTGGCAGTTGGGATGGATGGAGAACCTTCGATCTGGCTCTTATTCTCTCCCTCTGAGGCTGGGGCAGTGGCTGTTGAGACGGAGAGCATTTCATCTGGCTCTTCGTCTCTCCAGTTGGTGGGAGAGTTGGAGGACTTTCGGCTTGGGTGTAGTTGCATCATTTGCCAGAATGCTATTTGAAATTGCCCTCTGTTTCACCCCAGTAATTCACCAAATGCCTTCCAACCTGGGAATGAGATCTTCTGGCACCATCTCTTCTTCCATTTTGGATTGCCTCACCTTAGGGCCTTCATGGTCTGAGCCATTCCAGTGGGGATTAATCCGGATTGTCGGTGCCAAATCAGGGAAATCGTAATTACAATCATAATGGAGTCACCCCCTCTTCATCCCTTGGTTGCTTCCCACCTTTCTGCAACGGGGTTTCTTTGTGCTGTGGATGTTCCCAACGGGGAGGAGAAGCACGCACCTTACTTCTTAGGTAGACAAAACATAGGAATTATCTCGAGTTTTAATTTACACAAGGAGCCGGTTGCTATTTCTAGCTGCTTAATCCCTCGTGGGCTTATTAATGTTGCCAGCTCACTTTTACATGAAGCGGTTCATATTCCTTCACCTGAAACCTTGCAAAGCTGTCCAAATATGTTGCCGTGCAAGGTTTGAGTAACTGCCTTGGAAGCGGGACACATGTCCCACACGTGCTCTGTGTTTTATGTGATGGCTTTATCTTAGGATGGAAGCCATGGGGCCAAATATGACAAATTACTGTTGCATGCAGGTAGCCCCATAGAGTGTATCTACACCAGGGGTGCTCACACTTTTTCAGCATGCGAGGTACTCTTAAAGCAACCAAGTCCAAAAGATCTACCTGCCCCCGCGCGCTCACGCCACCGTGCGTGCTCCTGCTGCTGTTTTCTGCCCGCACAGCACTTCTTCCGCCTGCGGGGCATTGCAGGAAGGAGAAAGCACGAGGCGGGGCATCCAGAGGGAGCGCTCCGCCCTGCCTGTCTCGCCGGCAACAGAGGCTGCACAGCTGCTTCTGGACGAGAGAGAGGCAGGGCGCTCCCTCCAGAGGCCCCGCCTCATGCTTTCTTCTTCCTGCAACGCCCCGCAGGCGAAAAAAGCACCGCGAGAGCGGAAGCCAGCAGCAGGAGCGCACGTGCGCGCAGGGTGTGCGCGCGCATGGCAGGAGCGCCCCATCCGGCTGGTGAGGCCCAAAGATCACCTGGAAGAGGGTCGAAGATCGACTAGTAGCTCGCAAGCTACCTAATGAGCACCCCTGATCTACACTGTCAAATTAATGCAGTTCGACATCACTTTTGCCATCTTGACTGCACTGTTGTTTAGCCACATGTTTTCATCTGTGAACCATTGCAATGTATGTACCAAGGAGTTGTGTGTAGCTGGAGACAATGAGTTTCTTGATAGGGATCAATGCAACTGCAGTCGCTTTTGCACTTTACCTGGGGATGTGGATAATATATACAGTATGTGGATTACCATGACGAATGCTTTGCATTTCAACATTGCTCTGCACAACTCTTGACAAGACCCAGACCTAAGGTTGGGCAGAGAGAGAGAGAGAGAGAGAGAGAGAGAGAGAGAGCACATACCTTCGAGTTGAAAGCTCTGTGTATTTCATTTAGCAGCAGTTTTGGATATGGATTCAATTAGTTGGGAGATGAGACTGCATCCTGGGATGTTGCCCATTTTTAAACAGAACGGGGTTGGACTGGATGGCCTTTAGGGTCCCTCCCAACTCTAGGATTCTATGAATCATTAGCCATACCGCATTTTTGTTGTGATCACAGATGTCAATGTGAGATACAAGTTTATTTGCAAGTCTCTTTTCCTTTTAACACCTGCAGAAGGCGGTGGACTTGAAATCATTTCAGAGGTAGGTTGCCAATTGTCAAAAACTGTAGATTTTGGGCCTAACAATCGTAGAAAATGCACATGGTTGTTGTTGTTGTTGTTTTGCTAAAAACAATAGCGAGTTTGTATCCGAAAATGCTGCGTGCTTGGCATAAAAAGTTTAGTTGCTCTCGAAAATTACAATCTTCTGGGGAGGCCCTGCTCTCGATCCCACCTTTGTCGCAAAAATGTTTGGTGGGGACTAGGGACAGGACCTTCTCGGTGGTGGTCCCTCGCCTGTGGAACTCGCTCCCTAGCGAAATTAGGTCAACTTCTTCCCTCCTTTCCTTTAGGAAAAAATTGAAGACGTGGCTATGGGACCTGGCATTTGGTTAAATATTGTGTATTGAGCAGCAGACGGACAATAAAATGATGACAATGTTATGAAGACGGACTATGGAGTGGCTTTGGACAAACTTGTGATCACAGATCTCGGACTATGTGTATTTTAACTATTTGTATTTTAATTGATTTTTAATCTATTTAATTTATTATGATGTAATTGTTTTTATAGACTACTAGCTTGGGACCCAGCGGTGCCGGGTTATTTGAGAAACATATTAGTTGGTCTTTTGCAGTTATTTATGTGGCTCGCAGTGGTGTCAGGAAGTTAGTGAAGGCACCGCGAGTCCCATCGTCCATGGTCCACCCTCCTCCAAACTGCACCAGGATGTAGAGTGGGTCATGGAGGCTCTGTCTGCCAAGTTTGGCTGTGATCCATCATTATTGGGAGTTGCAGTGGTATCATGAAATTACTGAAGGTACTGCAAGCCCCATCATCTGTGGTCTGTCCTCCTCTCAACTTCACCAGGATGTAGAGTGGGTCATGGGGGCTCTGCGTGGCAGGTTTGGCCTTGATCCATCATTATTGGGAGTTGTAGTGGTGTCATGAAATTACTGAAGGTACTGCAAGCCCCATCATCCAAGGTCCATCCCCCTTAGAACTGCAGCAGGATGTAGAGTGGGCTATGAGTACTCTGTATGGCAAGTTTGGGCCTGGTCTGTCATTTGTAGGTGCTAGTGTTTTGTGGGAAGTGAATCGGGTGAAGGTACTGCAAATCCCATAATTTCTGGCCCGTCCTGCCCTAAACCTCACCAGGTTGAAAAGTGGGCCATTGGGCCTCTGTGTGCCAAGTTTGGTCCTGATCCCTCATTGGCGTGGGCCACACTGCTCTAAGGAATTGAGTTAAAGTACTTCAAGTCCCGTCATCCATGTTCCATCCTCCCTCACACTGCACCAGAATGTAGAGTGGGTCTTGGGGGTTCTGTGTGCCAAGTTTGGTCTTGTTCTGTCATTGTTGGGGGCCGTCAGTGTTTTGGCCTTAAACTCCCACCATGCCTGACTGCCTCAGACCTTTTCCTTACCCCCCTCTGCCACTTTAGAGTGTCGGAATGTTGGTGGTGCTGGCCAATCAGAAGCATTATGCAAATAAGCCCACAGTGGCAACCAATCAGAAAGCTGCCACATATCCTTCCGCCCTCTGCACGCATACATACAAACATTCACTTTTATTATATACATAGATAGATATATGTGGGGCATCGAATTGTTGCCTATTTGTTAGCCACCCTGAGTCCCCCCTCGGGGGTAGAAAAAGGTGGGGCATAAATAATTGAAATAAATAAATAATGTACATACTGGTACTGAAGAATGCACTTTAGCAAAAATACCAATATGGGTTGAATATCCCTTATCTAAAATCTGAAATACTGAAAAATCCAAAATGGTATAGACTGATATAGTGCCTTCTTTGCTTTCTGATGACTCAATGTACACAGGGTTTACTTCATGCACAAGAGGATTGAAAATTGTGTAGGGAATTACCTTTAGACCGGTGTGCCTCAACCTTCCGAATGCCGCGACCCCTTAATACAGTTCCTCGTGTTGTGTTGACCCCCAAGCATAACATTATTTTCATTGCGACTTCATAACTGTATTGTTGCTGCTGTTCTGAATCGTGATGTAAATATCTGATATGTAGGATGTATTTTCATTCACTGGTCCCAATTTGGCACAAATACCCAATACACAGAAGTCCCATGGCCAACAGAAAGTACTGGAAGGGTTTGATGGGCATTGACCTTGAGTTTTGGAGTTGTATTTCACCTCCATCCGGAGAGCACTGCGGACTCAAACAATGATGGATCTGGACCAAACTTGGCACAGATACTCAGTATGCCCAGCTGTGAACACTGGTGGAGTTTGAGGAAAACAGACCTTGACACACAGAACCCCCATGACCAACAGAAAATACAAGTTGAGAAATGTTGATCTATACTGTGGAATTATTGCAGTTTAACACCACTTTGTAATAATAATAACAACAAAAACAAAACTTTATTTGTATTCTGCCTTATCATTTGAGAGTTGTAGTTGCTTGGATTTATAGTTCACCTGCCCTGTCAGCTCCACTGGCTGCCTGTCCACTTCCGAGCTCAATTCAAAGTGCTGGTATTGACCTATAAATCTCTATACATCTCTGGCCCAGCTTACTTGTCTGAACGTATCTGCTCCTATGTCCCACCTCGTAACCTAAGATCTTCTGGGGAGGCTCTGCTCTCGCTCCCGCTAACGTCAGAAACTCGGCTGGTGGGGACGAGGGACAAGGCCTTTTTGGCGGTGGCCCCCCCACCTGTGGAACATGCTTCCAAATGAGAAATCCATCCCTCCTGGATTGTAGGAAGAAAGTAAAATTGTGGTTGTGGGACAAGGGCTTCAGTCAACAGACATAAAGCAACATTTTGGTTGGAAAGGACTGGAAAGGTGATTTATATGAGGATATTGTGTTTTAATAATTCAATGTTTTACATTGTTTAATTAATGGCCTATGTATTTTATGTATTTTATGCATTTTAATGGTTAATGGTTAGGCTTAATGGTAATTGTTTTCATTGTCCTTGTAATGGCATCGTATAGCTGCCTATGTAAGCCGTCTTGAGTCCCCCTCCCGGGGTAGAGAAGTGACGGGGTATAAATACCAGAAATAAATAAATAAACAAATGGCTGAACTTGCTGACCAAAAGGTCAGCAGTTTGAATCTGGAGAGTGACGTGAGCGCCCACTGTTAGCCCCAGCTTCTGCCAACCTAGCAGTTCAAAAACATGCAAATGTGAGTAGATCAATAGGTAGCGCTTCGTCAGGACGGTAACGCCGGACAACGGCGGCTCTTCGGCTTAGAAATGAAGGTGAGCACAAACCCCCAGAGTCGAATGTGACTAGACTTAATGTCAAGGGGAAACCTTTACCTGTACCTTTATATATGGCCATTTTGACATTTTTTATATAGTCATTTTGGCATTTTATATATGGTACAATTTTCATTTTGCCGTCTTTTCGGGGAGCTTGTAAAACATACTTGTTCCAGCAAGCATTTGAATTTTGTTAATTGTGATATATCTGACTTTTTACCTTGGTTTTATTGTTAAATTGCTCTGTTTGTTTTGTGAACCGCTCCAAGCCTTTGGGGAGTAGCGCTATAGAAACTGAAATAATAAATAAATAAATAAATTTTGGCATTTTAAATATGGCCATTTTTGGCATTGTGTATATATAGCCGTTTGGCATTTTATATATAGTCATTTTGGTATTTTATTGCTTATTTTTAATTACTTATTACATTTATTTAGATCCCTCTTTTTCTCTCCATAAGGAGACTCAATGGAGCAGTTGCAGACTTTCCTAGACGACACAGCTGGTTTAGACCCCTTCCAGTCCGGGTTCTGTTCTGGGCATGGGACGGAGACGGTCTTGGTCTCCATCACAGACCAGCTGCGTTACCAGCTTGACCAAGGCGGATCGGCACTGCTTGTGTTATTGGATCTCACAGCAGCGTTTGATACAGTCGATTATGATCTTTTGGCACACCGCCTTGCTGTGGTTGGAGTAAGGGGGGCAGCTCTTGACCGGCTGTCCTCATTTCTCCACAATCAGAAGCAGCAAATGCAGAGCGGCGGCTGGTTTCCGGGGGTTCCCCCCTATCTTGTGGGGTCCCTCAGGGAGCCATTCTTTCCCCTCTGTTATTTAACATCTATATGCGACCGCTCACTCAACTGGTACGTAGTTTTGGGCTTGAGTGTCATCAGTACGCTGATGATACTCAGCTCATTCTGAGGATGGATGGCCGACCGGAATCCGTAGCCGATAATTTCCATCAATGCCTTGAAGCCGTTACTGGATGGCTGCGAGCCAGTAGGTTGAAGGTGAATCCGGCAAAGACGGGGATCCTTTGGTTGGGTCGTCCGGGAGATTCTCAAATCCAACTGCCGACCCTGGATAGCGGGGCTCTTTTCCCGTCATCATCAGTAAAGAGCCTGGGTGTCCATTCGGACCCACTGCTGTCAATGGAGGCTCAAATCTCCAATGTCAGCAGAATCACATTTTTCCACCTGCGACAGGTGAAGCGTCTGGCTCCCTATCTCTCACGGAACGACCTAGCCACGGTAATCGAAGCTACGGTCATCTCAAGACTTGACTACTGTAATGCTCTGTACATTGGCCTACCCTTGACCCTGATCTGGAAGCTTAAGCTAGTGCAGAACACTGCAGCCCGGCTCCTCGCGGGGCAGCCCGAGAGCTGCCACATTATAGCTATACTGCAGCACCTGCACTGGATGCCAATTGAATGCTGGATCACTTTCAAGGTGTTAGTTCTTACTTTCAAGGCCTTATATGGTCTGGGGCCAGTGTACCTACGGGATCGCCTGATTCCATACAACCCCCGAGATCACTCCGTTCTGAAGACCAGAACCTTCTTGCCACTCCCAGTATGAAGTCTTTCCATCTGACTTCGACGTGGCGCAGAGCCTTCTCTATCATTGCCCCGGCCCTCTGGAATTCGCTACCCTCAGAAATGCGGGCCCTACGAAATTTGGCTTCTTTCCGTCGAGCCTGCAAGACGCATTTGTTTAGACAAGCGTTTGGACCCCTGTGACTTAAACATTTTTTATTTACTGTTTTATGTATATCTTATTCTGTTTTACCCACTGTCTGTTATTGAGTTGTGTTGTAAACCGCTCCACGCCGTTGGGAGTGGTGGTCTACAACAGTGTTTCCCAACCAGCGTGCCGTGGCACACTAGTGTGCCGTGAGCGATCATCAGGTGTGCCGTGGGAAATGGGAACCTCCAATACCCTTTCTTCCCCCTCCTGCTGAACGCTTTTTCTTCTCCACTCGGGCTCCCTTCCTCCCAGCCTCACTCTGCTTGCTTTCCCTCGTTTTGCTCACGCTGCCGCTTCTGCGGGAGGGGAGAGGAAGACGTGACCCGTGTGGGCGCTACTGCGCAGACTCGCCCCATGTCTTCCTCCCTCCCCTCCACAGTGCTCTCTGGATATAAGTGAACTACAACTCCAAAATTCAAGGTCAATGCCCACCAAACTCTTATAGTGTTTTCTCTTGGTTATGGTAGTTCTGTGTGGGAAGTTTGATTCCATTCCATCATTGGTGGAGTTCAGAATGCTCTTTGATTGTGGGTAAACTATAACTCCCAGCTGTTGAGCAAGACCTTTGTGTGTGTCTTTCTGCCATTCCTGCCTTCTATGTTGTGTTCATCGAAACAGGCCCGGGTTTCACACTGAGAGTATAAATACATTTAAAAACATATTAACTATATGTATTACTGTGTTAAGCGTGTCATTTTGTGTCACTTTGGTTGTAAATGTAAAAAATGTGCCGCGGCTCAAAAAAGGTTGAAAAACACTGGTCTACAAATCCAAATAAATAAAAAATAAAATAAAAAGTGGCTCAAACTTAAAAGCAATCCATTACAACTTAAAAAAAATACCAATATACAAATATTTAAACAGTATTAAACATAATCAATATTAAAAACAATTCAGATTACATTCATAAAAGCATATAAACATATTTTCATATATAGCTGTTTGGGTATTTTGACATGGCCAATTTTAATTTTGGCATTTTACTGTATATATAGCCATCTGGTTGAACATGAGATACTCTCTCAAGATATTTCCCATAACAAATAGGGTCGGTTCATCTCCTTCTCTCAATAGCGGCATTCTTAATGTACAGGCGAAGGACCTACTTAAGCCTATATGCAGTCTCTTTTTTTGCTTTGTTTTTGCAAGTGCAGATGGCTTTTGACACATAAAAGTGCATTGAGCAGCAGGAACCGTATTAGTCCAGAATGGCTTTGATGCTAAAAAAATACCATGTAAACCAATTTGTCGTAGTCAGGCTTATTAAGTGAAACCATGCCTTTGTCGTTTTGGGTTTGCTTTGCACAGAAGTGGGATTGTTCTGCAACGATGGAAACTTTGAACTTTGATGGAGTCGCATATATATTTTATAGAGGAAATATAGTTTTTTCCTACTGAAACGGGGAATATTCAAGCAATGGTCGGAGTCATATGCTCTGGAGGAATGAGATGGTATAGTCGGAGAAGCCGAGATAATTGTAGATGATGGTTTCAGATGATTCCTGTATCCGGTGGTAGCGAAAACCGACTTCCGAAATGGACATTACGGGATTGCGATAATGCCGCGTTTGTCCTAGTCATAAAGGTACGGTGAAAGACATCCGGAATTTCGAATTAATGCATTGCAAAACATGACATTACAATGTATGTTAATGTGGGCATTTAAAAATCGTTTCTCAAAAATTGCAAAATTTAGTTACTGGTAATATTATGTATGCAATATGCATGTATGTATATATGTTTTCCAGTTACATGTTGGTTTATGGCATGCTAATGAAATGTTTATGAAGAGCATTGTCAAAAAAAATTGTGGAATTTTGCATATACAAAATTCTGTTAAGCAGAAATCAAACAACCTGAACTCGTTAAGTTTGTCTTTACTTATCTTAATTTGCTTTTAATTACTGTATTTCAGTATTAATAGCAATGCAATATGGAGTTTATGGCATGCTAGAGTGTATGTTATTGTACGTATGTTATTATGGAATAGTGCAATTTATGACTGGAATGGCTCCTGGACTATGGTTTTTAATTAATTGGTTTTAAGATTGAGATGTTTTTTTTAATTTTTTTTAGTTTTTAATGTTTATGTTTTGTTTTATTGTATGTATGTATATGCAGCATTGAATCATACCTTTTTGTAAGCCGCTCCGAGTCTCCTTCGGGGTGACAAAAGCGGGGTATCAATATAGTAAATAAATAAATATTAGTTAGGCATATTTTAATCATAACTCTCAAGCAACCAGAAGCTCCATTTATCCGACATCTACCAATCCCTAGTATTAACTAATGAAATACCTTGGAGACAGATCCCTATCCAAAAACAAAATTCATTAATGTTTCCTATAAATCTTATACAGGTTTATTTTGCACACAATATTTTAAATAATTTCAGGCATGAAACAAAATCTATGTCAGTGTTTCTCGACCTTCCCAATGCCGCGACCCCTTAATACAGTTCCTCATGTTGTGGTGACCCCCAACCATAACATTATTTTGGTTGCTACTTCATCACTGTAAATATCCAATATGCAGGATGTATTTTCATTCACGGCTCCAAATTTAGCACAAATATCTGATACACCCAAATTTGAATACTGGTGGGGTGGGTTTAGGGGATTGATTTCATTATTTTGGAGTTGTAGTTGCTGGGATTTATGGTTCAGCTACAATCAAAGGGCATTATGAACTCCCCAAACAATGGAATTGAACCCAATTTGGCACATAGAACTCCCATGACAAACAGAAAATACTGGAAGGGTTGGGTGGGCATTGACCTTGAGTTTGGGAGATGTAGTTCACCTACGTCCAGAAAGCACTGTGGACTCAAACAATGATAGGTCTGGGCCAAACCTGGCACAAATATTTAAGAAGCCCAAATGCGAACACTGGTAGAGTTTGGGGAAAATAGACCTGGACATTTGGGAGTTGTAGTTGCTGGGATTTTCCGTTAACCTACAATCAAAGAGCATTCTGAACCCCATTGACGATAGAATTGGGCCAAACTTCCCACACAGAACCGCCATGACCCACAGAGAATACTGTGTTTTCTTATTGTCTTTGGTGACCCCTCTGACAACCCCCTCGCGACCCCCCTAGGGGCCCTGACCCCCAGGTTGAGAAATATTGTTTTAGATCAGGGCTGCCCACGAAATCGATCGTGAGTCCAAAAGAGGTTGGTCGCAGCTGGATGGGGCGCTTCTGCAATGCGTGCACGCACCCTCTGTGCTGCGTTCTTTCCGCCCGTGCGGCGTTCCTTCCACGGGGCATTGCGGGAATGAGGGAGCGCGAGGTGGGGCCTCCGGAGGCCCTGCCTCGTGCTCCGCCCTGCCTCTCTCTCGCCGGCAGCAGAGGCTGCACGGCTGCTTCTGGACAAGAGAGAGGCAGGGCGGAGCGCGAGGCGGGGCCTCCGGAGGCCCCACCTCACGCTCCCTCGTTTCCGCAATGCCCCACGGAAGGAGCGCTGCGCTGGCGACAAGAGCATCGCGCGGGCGGCAGGAGCGCATGGGCGGAATGTAGATCTTTTCGACTTGGCTGTTTTAAAAGTAGCTCGCATGCTGAAAAAGTGTGGACACACCTGTTTAAGATAGTATTTAAATAAATTAGGACATTTCCTCATTTTCTTTAAATTATTAGTTCCCAGTCTGTGGTCGGCAAGGTCAGCCTCACTACACCATTGCCTCGAAACCATGCAAGTAAGCAGGGCCAGAACCATATAGAGCAGGGGTGCTCATTAGGTAGCTTGGGAGCTACTAGTAGATCTTCGGCCCTCTTCCAAGTGATCTTCGGGCCTCACAGGCCGGATGGGGCACTCCTGCCATGCGCGCACACACCCTGCACGCATGTGCGCTCCTGCTGCTGGCTTCCGCTCTCGCGGTGCTTCTTTCGCCTGCAGGGCATTGCAGGAAGAAGGAAGCACGAGGCAGGGCCTCTGGAGGGAGCGCCCTGCCTCTCTCTTGTCTAGAAGCAGCTGTACAGCCTCCGTTGCCAGCGAGACAGGCAGGGCGGAGCGCTCCCGCTGGATGCCCCGCCTCATGTTTTCTCCTTCCTGCAATGCCCCACAGTCAGAAGTACTGCGCGGGCGGAAAACTGAAGCAGGAGCACGTGCGGTGGCAAGAGCGTGCGGCGGCAGGGAGTGCGCGGGAGCACACGGCGGTGGGGGCAGGTAGATCTTTTGGACTTGGTTGCTTTAAGAGTAGCTCGCATGCTGAAAAAGTGCGAGCACCCCTGATATAGAGCTTTATATGCCCAAATTGTAATACTGGTGGATTCTGAGGTAAATTGGCTTGGGCCTTCTGGAGTTGTAGGTACTGGCACTTATAGTTCACCTGCAATCAAAGAGCACTCTGAACGCCACCAAAGTTGGAATTGAACCCAACTTGGCACCAAAAAAAATCTCACCAATCCCCTGGGTGATTTTCATTAATTAATAGATGCTCTTAAAAAGTTTCTAACTTTCTCCTTTATTGCTAACCTCCTAATGAAAGCCTACCTTTCCACCGCTTTGCACCAGCAAAATGATATCTTTCTGTTTAAATTAAATTTTTCTGTTTTTGTTTTTGAGATCTGGTCTATAGACTATTATGAAACTGACTTATATAAGTGCAAAAGAGGATGTGCAATGTTTTGGAGACAATACGCTTCAAGGCAGTGCTCATCCAGATTCTTTGTTCTCTTCGCCTGACACATATCTAAAATAAAAGTGTCAGTTTGGGACTTTGGGGTAAATAAATGCACCCATTTCTTCAGGTAATCTTTGAACTATAATTAGATAAAAGCAAAAAAAAGTAGCAAGATATGAACTCACAAATGATGCATCACCAGACCAAAATGTTCCTTTGCATAAAACTATAAGGGTGCAGCTACATTGTAGAATTAAGGCAGTTTGACACCACTTGAACTGCCATGGCTCAATGCTCTGGAACAGTGTTTCTCAACCAGTGTGCCGTGGCACACTAGTGTGCCGTGAGCGATCATCAGGTGTGCCGCAAGAAAAGCTCTCAGCCCCCCTTCCTTCCCCCCCCCTCCTGCCGAACTCCTGCTGCTTGGGGAAGGAGGAGGAAGGCCGAGTGGCAGCGGAAAAAAAGAAGAAGGGGACAGGGCGCCGCCTCCTTCGGCCGTTTCCCCAGCCAGCCTCCAATCTGCCATGGCTCCCGCCACGACTCTCACCCCTCGCTCGCTGAAGCCGCGCAGAGGAGGAGCCCCGCCTACTGAAGCCCGTCCACCGCTCATGCTCCTCCTCTGTGGGAGAGCTGAAGCCAGGGGGAGGGGGAGGGGCATGGCACGGCCTGGCTCGCCCCTCCCCGACTTCAGCTCTCCAACAGCTTCTCCAGCCTTGAGGGGGCAATGACAAGCCAGCATTGTGCTGGCTCTGCCACCGCTGTGTTGGCACTGCCCCCTCAAGGCTGGAGAAGCTGTGGGAGAGCTGAAGCCGGAGGGAGGGGGTGGGGCATGGCGCAGCCTGGCTCCGCCCCCTCCCCGGCTTCAGTACTCCCAGCAGCTGCTCCCAGCAGGCCACCCCCAGCCGTTCTTTACTGTGTTAGAGTGTCATTTTGGTTGGTGGTGTGCCCCGGATTTTTTTAATGTTAAAAGTGTGCCGCGGCTCAAAAAAGGTTGGGAAACACTGCTCTGGAAGCCTGGGAGTTGTAGCATTATGAGGCACCAAGGTAAAGAGAGACCATGCAAAGCTGCAACTTCCAGCTTTGAGTCGTGGCAGAATATGTATATGTGTGCATGAGTCCGGTGTTTTTCAACTTTGTGCCTTTAAGAAGTTCCTTGCAAGGTTGAAGCAGCTGAGATAAGAACGGGTGATTTATCTCAACTTTCATGATAAATCTTTAGTTTGGGACCCGTGATGATCCAATCTGGCAACTCTAATCTTAAGGTTTTAGGCAGAACTATGCAGAAGCTGGGAATTTGCTAAACGGGGGCACTACGAATATAAGTTGCGTGTGCATGGGTGATACACCTCCCACCTATTTATTTATTTATTTACAACTTTTGTACCCCGACCTTCTCACCTCTATCGAGGGACTCAGACCGGCATAACAGCAAAAATTCAATGCTATACAATTTAAAAACAACTACAACAACATATTAAAATACATAAAAACCCAGCATAAAACCACATCGCCACTATAACAATTCCACTCGACCTGTAAACGTGGTCATTCATTCAGACAATAGCCAATCTCAGCCTATTCTGGGAAGGCTTGGTTTCCACATCCAGGTCTTCACCAGCCTCCTGAAGGACAACAGAGAGGGCGCAGATCTAGCATCACTTGGGAGAGAGTTCCACAGCCGAGGGGCCACCACAGAGAAGGCCCTGTCTCTCGTCCCCACCAGCCGCGCTTGCGAAGCTGGCGGGACCGAGAGCAGGGCCTCTCTGGAGGATCTTAATGTTCTTGATGGTTCGTAGGGGAGAATCCGTTTGGACAGGTGAACTGGGCCAGAACCGTATAGGGTTTTGTAGGTTAAAACTAGCACTTTGAATTGTGCCCGGAAGCTAATTGGCAGCCAGTGGAGCTGGCGCAGCAAGGGAGTTGTATGCTCCCTGTACCCCACTCCTGTTAGTAACTTGGCTGCCGAATGTTGGACTAATTGCAACTTCCGAGCAGTCTTCAGAGGCAACCCCACGTAGAGAGCGTTGCAGTAGTCTATTCGGGATGTAACCAGACCTAATAACCAATAACACACGGACACAACTTATTGGGATAAAATTGGCCGCAACTCATTTATTGATAACAGGAACAAGGGTTGGCAGCCATGCATAGGTCCTGGATCTGGGGTTGGACAACCCGCTGTTGTCCGAAGACGCTTGCATGCCTGGGTACCACTGGCCCATTACCGGTCCACGAAAACTCGGCACTCCAGGGGCCAGGGCGTTATCCCCCCTTCCACCAAGGGGTGATAAGCCAGCCAGATCCAGGGCCCATGACACACACCAAACAGAGTTGTGACGATGAACACGCCAAACACAGAGTTGCGACAATGAACACAAGTAACAGCAAGGAAAGTTAACAAGATGCGAACATTAAATACACAGCATGAAAAGTAAAAAGATACAAACAGTGAATGCAAGCAGGGTGGGTGGGATGGACAAAAACAGGAATGGGCCCAGTGCCTGTTCAGGAGCCTCATGCAGCCTTGAGTCAACTGCCCGGGCGAAAGGGAGGGCTGGCCCGCAGACGGGGCAAGAGAGGCGGTACCAGCCCCACCATTGGACAGCTGACACTGGTGGCGGGAAACTCTCCCGCCACCCAGGGGGCTTCTGGGAAGAAGCCCCCTCCCTTGGACCAAGATAGCGGTGAGGACACCCTGCACCGCAAAGCGCTCGGCCCGGTGAGTCTGGCCGAGCCATGAAACAGTAAGGGATGGAGCCGTCCAGATTTGGCACCAGGATCCGGGACATTTCCACTCCTCTCTCTCTCTCGGCATTACTTCGTGAACAAAGATTATTTAGTAATGACTCATCCCACGCTTTTTACAAGCGCGTTGATGACTAAAAAGGCCAATCTGAGATAGGCAAGTCCGGTTGCAGAAAGCACAGCAGAAAGTCTCCTTGGGTGATGTTGTTTCCAAGTTGCAGTTCTTTCTGCGTTGTCGTTTCTCTTCAAGACCCGTTGAGCGTGTCTTCTCAAAAGAGGCCACAGCATTGTGGATAGTGCGTCTCCATGCCTCCCGATGTGAGGCCTAATGCAAATGAAAAGGTAACTCCAGTTGTTTTGCATTGGATATAAACAGAAACCATACTACCATGGAATCATAGACTTGGAAGGATACCCAATGGCCATCTAGTCCAACCCTATTCTGCCAGGCAAGAAAACACAATCTAAGCATTCCTGAGAGATGGCTATCCATCCAGCCTCTGTTTTAATGCCTGAGATTCTACCAGATCCCCAAGCAGCATATTCCAACGTTGAATAGTTCTAATCAATGGGATGTTCTTCCCAATGTTTAGGTGAAATGTCTTGGTTTCTTTCCTCCCTCCCAATTCCCCCCGTTGTCCTCAGCTTACTTCAGTTGCTTTAGCATGCCATAGTAATTTGCATTTTGCCAAAGTGCCACATTTGCCAGTTACGGGTTCCTTGCCTGTGTGCATCTGCAACGAAAGCTACTAATTTCATATCCTTCAGCGATGGTTCACAGCCCTTTGGCATTATATCTTTTCAGATGTCTAAAAACTAAACATGAAAAAAAAACCCATTGGTGTGGAACAGCAGCGGCATGCTCTTAATGCGTCATGTAATCATCCAACCAATTTGGTCTCTGAACCTGAGCGATTGCGTGCGCCGTATTCATGCTGACTCTGAAACAATGCAAAGTGTGAGAAATGGGGAGATTGTCTATGATGCTCATAATGCTGCTTCTTTTTTTTTTTACAAAATGCTTATAAAACAATATAGTGACATGCCACAGCCTGGTTTCGAAGCAAGTGTTAGATTTGCCGCCCGCGACTTCAGGCCTGTCAGCAGCTGTTAAGGCTGCGATCGGGAGATAAAAGGCAACATCCCGAAGTATGAAGATGTCTCAAAACCACATTCCCCCGGATTATGATGCCTTGTTTATGTTCGTGGTGAATCCTGCGGAGCCATAAAAAGGAGTTCGGAGGCATGTGAGGGCGTTCGGTTTGGGTTCCTGGATGCCTTTGCAGATAGGCTTGGAAAATTGGGATTTTGGGTTCATCCATCCCTTTGATGTGGGAGATGACTTTCCGACTTAAGCTCCGTCTTGCGCCATTTCTTGCTCACCTCTTGGCTGCTTGAATTTGCAATGTGCCGCGGCGTTCAGGGTTGCTGGAAACGATGTTTGTGAAATTCTCAGGTAAATGTGAAATCCTCCCGTTCTTTAGTAATTGGATAGTGTGTCTTTTTGTGTGTGCTTGCATGCAGGTTCGGATGGAAATATAAGCATTGTTACAGGGTGTGCAATGTGCGACACTGGGACCCTTCCTATACTTCTTCCATGTCTATATTTCTTCTGTTGTGTGCCTTCAAATATTTCCAATCCATTGTAACCCTATCGGAAGGTTTTCCTGGCACAAAGAGATTTTCTCTGAAGCTGAGAGAGTGTGACTTGCCTTATGCCATTTTTGGCACATCTCCTCCTAAGATGCTTCAAATTAAAATACGCCATGGTATTTGAGGTTGCTGACAATCATGTTTGTGAAATTCTCAGGTAAAGTTAAAATCCTCCTGTGATAGTTTGGAAGTCCAGTGTGTATCCTTTTTGTACGGTTGCATCCATGTCCAGTAATGGAAATGTAAGTAGTGTCACAGCATCTATGTGCAAGGTGCTACTGTGAGACCTTTCCTACATTTCTTCCATTTCCATTTCTGTATTTCTTCTGTTGGGTGCCTTCCAATATTTGCAATCAATGGTGACCCTAAATGATTATTTTCCTGGCACAAAGAGATTTTTCTCCAAAGCTGAGATAGTGCGACTTGACTCACGCCATTTCTGGCACATCACTTCCTAGGCTGCTTGAAATTAAAATGTGCCATTGCATGCGGGGTTGCTGGAAATGATGTTTGTGAAGTTAAAATATTCCTTTGATTGTTGGAAAGTCCGGCGTATATCTTTTTTGCATGATTGTATTTACAGTAAGGGAGATATAAGCATTGGCACAGCATCTATGCACAGTGTGCTACATTGGGAGTCTTCCTATATTTCTCCCATTTCTGTATTTCTTCCATCATGTGCCTTTCAGATATTTCCAACCCATGGCAGCCCCATCATCAATGCGCAGTGTGCTACATTGGAACCCTTTCTATACTTCTTCCATTTCTGTATTTCTTCCATAATGTGCCTTCAAATATTTCCATCCCATGGCAGTCCTGTCATCTATGCGCAGTGTGCTACATTGGGCCCCTTCCTATATGTCTTCCATTCCTGTATTTCTTCCATCATGTGCCTTCAAATATTTCCAACCCATGACAACCCCGTCTATGCGTAGTGTGCTACATTGAGGCCCTTCCTATGTCTTCCATTCCTGTATTTCTTCCATCATGTGCCTTCAAATGTTTTCAACCCATGACAACCCCATCATCAATGCGCAGTGTGCTACATTGGGACCCTTCCTATATTTCTTCCATTTCTGTATTTCTTCCATCATGGACCTTCAGATATTTCCTACCTGTGGCAGCCCCATCATCTATGCGCAGTGTACTACATTGGAACCCTTCCTATATTTTTTCCATTTCTGTATTTTTCCCCCATCATGTGCCTCCAGATATTTCCAACCCATGAAAATTCAGTCATCTATGCGCAGTGTGCTACACTGGGACCCTTCCTATATTTGTTCCATTTTTGTATTCCATCATGTGCCTTCAGATATTTCCAACCCATGGCAGCCCAATCATCTATGCACAGTGTGCTACATTGGGGTCCTTCCTATATTTCTCACATTTCTGTATTTCTGTGTGTTTGCCTATATATGCAGCAATGACAAAATAAGCATTGTCAGAGCATCTATGCGCAATGTGCTTCTTGTTCTGCATTTCTTCCATTTCCAGTGTTTAATGCCATTGTGTTCCTTCAACATGTTTCCAGTTTATGGCAGTCCTTATCACAGAGTTTTCTCGTCACAAAGAGATTTGCCATTGCTTTCCTCTGAGGGAGTGTGACTTCCATGAGCAAGTGGTGAAAGTCTCACTCTCTCAGCCTCAGAGAAAACCTGCTACAAAACAGGAGCTTTTTTGTTGAGTTCCAGGGCCAGAGAAGCAGATCACGAAAACAGAAGAAGGGCCTGCCCCAGGGAAGCATGCTAGCTCCATTAATGTTTCACAACAATAGAAATGATCAGTCACTGCTAGGGTTGAACAGAAGCTCCCCGAAGCTTTAGGTGCTCTTACCACCTATTATAGAAAAAAGATGATTCCTAATCAATCTAAAACACAGACTGACTGGCACAATGTGGGGATCACAACGAGACACAGTGAAGACATCAGCCCTTGCGCTTTGCCACTCTGCTGCTGAATACACATGCTCACCACATTAAAACAGTGGATGTGGCTCTTAATGAGACATGCTGCATTATCGCAGAATGTCTACATGCTACAGCAGTGGCGAAGTTATACTGTTTAGCTGGTATTGCAGCATCTGACATCCGCCAGGAAGTAGCAGCCAATAATGAAAGGACCGAGGCAGTGACATCTCCGGCCTGTCCAGATATCAGCCAGCACTCCAACGCCTTAAATCAAGAAACAGCTTCCTTACTTATTTATTAATTAATTGTTTCAGAAGTGAGTTGAGGATACAGTTAAAAATGAATTTAAAAACACCAAGTTAAGAAAAAGAACTTGGTATTCTGCTAAATTTCAGTTGTCCAGAAGCTGGCCACTTGGAGTGCCTCTGGTGTCACTGTGAGAAGGTCCTCCATTGTGCATGTGGAAGCTATTTCTTGATTTAAGGAGTTGGCATGCTGGCTGATATCCGAACAGAGAAGCAGCTTCCTAAGAACTACAGAGATACTCGCTGGGACACCTCAGCAAGCGAGAGTCCAAAAGTGGCAGGCTAAAACCCAGAACCTCAATTAGTGGAGAATCTCCCTCCTGGTCACACAGAAGAGTGGGTGACCTGGAAGGTGCTGAACAGTCTGAGCTCTGGCAGCACGAGATGCAAAGCCAACCTTAAGAAACAGGGCTGCAAAGTAGAGTCCACGACATGCGAGTGTGGAGATGAGCGAACCACAGACCACCTACTACAATGCGACCTGAGCCTGGCCACATATACAACGGAGGACCATCTCACAGCAACAACAAAGGCACTCCAAGTGGCCAGTTTTTGGTCAAAGTACCATATTTTCTGACGTATAAGACTACTTTTTAACCCAAGAAAATCTTCTCAAAAGTCAGGGGTCGTCTTATACACGGGAGTCATCTTATAGAGAGGGTGCTGAAACTTCCAATCCGGATTGGAGAATCTGTGGTTGCCGCATATAGTGGAGGGACGTCGAAAATGGCAGTGGCCACGTCCCTGCCGTATGCAGCGATTGTATGAAAGCATTAAGGGCGGCGCTGTACAAGTATGGTAGAAGAAAATGCATTCATCAGGATTCGTGGACTTAATGCGGTCCCAATGGTGAGGTGAAGGGGCGCCTCACCGGCAAGCTGCAGACGTCCAGGGCACCCGGGGTATGGAAAAAAAGAGACTTGTCTAGACTGTGGCTCTGCCTCTCAGAAAGACTGCGGTGCAGGTGCGCATCTGCGAGATCACACCTCTACCATATTGAAATCAAAGATGCTCGTTGGAAGAGGGGTAGTCGGATAATCCCAAACTCTATATTTTAAAAAAGGCGTCTTATATGCAACATGTACCAATCATGCAGCCATACAATAAAATCATAAAAACACACATCACATCCCGAGGTACAAGATAAAATACAGTAGCATTTCCTTGGACCAGAGGCACAGTTATACTGGGCAATTACACTAGGCCGGTTTGCCTAGTTGAAGGCTAGTCTGAAAAGGGTGGTCTTGCAAGCCCTTCGGAAGGGGATGAGCTCTGGGATGGCTCGGGTGTCATCTGGGAGGGAGTTCCATAACACCGGAGCTGCCACAGAGAAGGCTCTTTGCCTAGTTGCGGACAGGTGACAGGAGCGGATTGATGGCACCAGTAACAGATTCTGTTCCTCTGAACGTAGTGATCTCGGGGGAATGTATGGGGCAAGGCGGTCCCTCAGGTACGCAGGCCCTAGGCCGTGTAAGGCCTTAAAGGTTGAAACCAACACCTTGAAGGCAATTCGGTACTCGATGGGAAGCCAGTGCAATTGCCGAAGGATGGGCGAAATGTGCTCCCTCACCGGCGCTCCCGCCAGCAAGCGAGCAGCGGCATTTTGCACTAGCTTGAGTTTCCGGATTGTCGACAGGGGAAGGCCAACGTAGAGGGCGTTACAGTAGTCAAGCTTCGAGATGACCGTTGCTTGGATCACCTTGGCCAGGTCGTCCCTGGACAGGTAGGGTGCCAGTCGCCTAGCCTGTCGTAGGTGAAAAAATGACATCCTGCTGACCATGGAGACCTGAGTCTCCATGGTCAGCAGGAGGTCCAGTTGAACACCCAAGCTCTTAACAACGGGTGACGGGCTGAGTTGCTCACCATCCAGGGTAGGCAACCGGCACTCATCCAGCCCAGGCCGACCAGGCCACAAGATCTCCGTCTTCGACGGATTCACCTTCAGCCGGCTGGCACGCAGCCAACCAGTCACGGCTTCAAGGCAGAGATGGAAACAATCAGGTACGGTGTCTGGCCTGCCGTCCATTCTCAGCAGAAGCTGGGTGTCATCAGCGTACTGATAACACTCCAGATCAAAGTCGCGGGCCAGCTGGGCCAGGGGGCGCATATAAATGTTGAATAATAAGGGGGAGAGGATGCCCCCCTGGGGGACCCCACAATTAAGTAACAAACCAAAAGTGTAAGAAATATACAAATTGCCTTATATTCGTTTCAAAGTGTCATTTTATCATCACCTAAGACAGTGTTTCCCAACCAGTGTGCCATGGCACACTAGTGTGCCCTGAGCGATCATCAGGTGTGCCGTGGGAAATTGGAGATAGAAGAGAGAGAGAGAGAGAGAGAGAGAGCCCTCCTGTCCTAACGGGAAGCCCTAGCTGGGGCTCGATCCTTTGTCTGAATCCGGCAAACACAGCCTCTATTCCCCACTTGCCTTCTTGGGCTTCCTCCTCCCCTCCGCTCCTTCCTCGGCCTCGGAAGGGTTTGAGCCGAAAGGCGGGGACTGCGTCAGGCAGAAAGAGCCGCGTGGAGAGAGAGAAGATCCTGGGATGGGACTTCCCCAGGTCCCCCGGCTGCCTGGGGGCAGATCTACACCGTAGCATTCATGCAGTGAGGCACCCCTTGGTCTTCCAGGGCTCAGGGCTGGGGAATCCCGGGATTTGTAGTTTGGGGAGGCTCAGGATGGTGTCAAACTACCACTCCCATGATTCCCTCGCACTCCGCCAAGGCGGGTCAAGGGTGTTCGGGACACAGGGTTGAGGCACCTTTAAGCAGGGGCTCACTTAAGGCAGGTGTGGGCCAATTTGGGCCCTCCCTCCAGGTGTTTTGGCCTACAACTCCCAATATATAAATTTATTAGCTGTACCCGCCACGTGTTGCTGTGGCCAACCTTCCTTCCCTCTTTCTCTCCTTCCCTCCCTTTTTCCTTCCTTCCCTCTTTTTCTTTTCCATCTTCTTTCCCTTTTTCTTTCTTCCCTCTTTCCTCCCATTCTTTGCTCTTTAGTTCCATTCTTCCTTCCTTCCTTCCTTCCTTCCTTCCTTCCTTCCTTCCTTCCTTCCTTCCTTCCTTCCTTCCTTATTGATGCATAAGAACACAGAGAGAGACTGACAGCTGTTGAGCAAGACCTTGGTGTGTGTCTTTCTGCCATTCCTGCCAGGATATCTATGTTGTGTTCATCAAAACAGGCCCAGGTTTCACACTGAGTGTATAAATACATTTAAAAACATATTAACTATACGTATTACTGTGTTAGAGTGTCATTTTGTGTCATTTTGGTTGGTGGTGTGCCCCAGGATTTTGTGAATGTAAAAAATGTGCCGCGGCTCAAAAAAAGTTGAAAAACACTGACCTAAGACATATATTAATGCACAGTAAACACAAGTATTCCTACCACTCGAAAACCAGAGTTTCTTACACATTTGGTTTGTTACTTGGTCGTCTTATATGCCCAGTCACCTTATACACTGGAAAATATGGTACATTTAAAACTTGGCGGGTACAGTGCCAAGTTTTAACTTTGCTTGTGGTTTTTTAAATACATTATAATTTTATTCTCAATTTGTTTCTGGCACGATAATTTCTTAAAAAATATTGAGTGCAAAATAACCTCCAGGCTATCTGTATAAGATGTTTAGGAAACATCCATCTCCCAAGATATTTCTTTATATGCAATAGTTAATGCTAGGGATTGGTAGATGCTTAAAAAAATGCCTCACTGGTACAATAACATATACCATAAACTCCGTATTGCATTGAAATTAATATTGGAATGCCGTAATTAAAAGCCAAGCAAGACGGTCCTTTTTGCTCAACCTCCTTTCCCTTTCCACTTGTTAGAGCGGGATGGCTTCCACCAGGTTGCATTTTATGTTTAATAGCAGGAAGTCTCAGAGAAGGAGCGTCAGAATTGGCTTTTTATTTTATTATGATTTTTAAGAAAACCCTTCTGGCCTGAGCAGATTTGAGCATTTTTAAAAATAACTCCCTTATCTAGAGAGGGATGCCTCTGGCAAGAGAAGAAGGGAAAAAACCCATTCCCTTCGTCTGAGTCACAGCAGAAGAAGAAGAAGACAAACGGGCTGCTCCTGACAGGCGGAATTGGGGAAGCTGGAGTCTTAAATCGAGCCCTCGCCTGGGAAACCGGCAATTTGGTTTCAGATAAAAAGATTTATTTTCCTTTCGCCTCTGGCCGCCCAGAACTCCACGGGATGGCCTCTACGCGTGTTTCTATATAGCCATTCATTTAACTTATACCCTGCCTCTTTGCCAGTATCGGATCAGGATTTCTAGAGTCTATTAGAGCAGCTCCTCCAAGCTGGCTGGGGATGATGGGAGTTGGAGTGTGAACCAACCCATCAGGAAGGCAGATTGGTATGTTTCCTGGTTAGGTATTGGCAGGGACGGACCTACCTGTCCCCGGGGGGTACGCAAATTTTTTTTGCGCCCCCCCAGTTGCTCCAGAGGGGAGCCCAGTGTGCATGCGCCAATCTGTGCGCACGCGCACTGACTCCAGAGCGCGCCTCCCACTTTGGAGGCCAATGCACATGCGCGAAAGTGTACGCACGCGCACTGGCTCCAAAGCGGGAGGTGTGCTCTGGAGTCAGTGTGTGTGCGCAGAGCTTTTTCGCACATGCGCAGAAGCTCCTACAGGCGCTGTAGAAGCTTCTGCGCATGCGGAGGCGCAGCCATAATGGCGGGACGGGGCAGGCGCGCTGGCGGCGGGGGGTGGAGCCAGCGCGGCGGCACCCCTCCCAGGTGGCGACGCCCCTCCCGGGTGACGTCGCCCTACGCGCCTGCGTAGTCCGCCTAATGGACGAACCGGCCCTGGGTATTGGGCATTTCTGTACCCGATTGTTTCCAACTATGCCTTGAACCTGTGACTGGTTGGCTACGAGCCAGTCGGTTGAGGGTGAATCCATTGAAGACGGAGATCCTTTGGCTGGGTCGTCCAGGTGGGAGTGGGTGTCGGCTGCCTATGCTGGACGGTGAGACATTAGGTCCATCATCCTTAGTAAAGAGCTTGGGGGTCCAATTGGACCCGCTAATGTCAATGGAGGCTCAGGTCTCCACTGTCAGTAGATCTGCCTTTTTTCACCTACGGAAGGCTAGGCAGCTGGATCCATTTCTCACCGAACGTGACCTAGCCATGGTAATCCAGGCTACGGTCATCACGAGGCTAGACTACTGCAACGCCCTTTACATTGGTCTTCCTTTGTCGGTCATCCGGAGGCTTAAGCTGGTACAGAACGCAGCAGCGAGACTCCTGGCTGGAGTACTGGCCAGGGCTCATATCACTCCAACTCTGCAGCAACTGCACTGGGTGCCAATCGAGCACCGGATCATCTGCAAAGTGTTGGTCTTGACCTTTAAGGCCTTGTATGGTCTGGGACCAGTGTACTTGAGGGACCGTTTACTCCCATATGTTCCCCAGAGATCATTTCGATCAGAGCATCACAACCTCTTATAGATTCCATCCCTCCGAAACATCAATTTGTCTTCAACAAGACAAAGAGCTTTCTCTGTGGTTGCACCGAGTCTTTGCCGTCTGAAATCCGAGCAACCACTGACTTGCTGGCTTTTTGGAAAGCATGTAAAACAGCCCTTTTCCGTCAGGCATTTAACCTTTAACCACTTTGGTTGAGTACACCAGTGTTTTTCAACCTTTTTTGAGCCGCGGCACATTTTTTACATTTGCATAATCCTGTGGCACACCACCAAACAAAATGACACAAAACGACACTCTAACACAGTAATACATATAGTTAATATGTTTTTAAATGTAGTTATACCCTCGGTGTGAAACCTGGGCCTGTTTCGATGAACACAACATAGATATCCTGGCAGGAATGGCAGAAAGACACAAACTTCCCACACAGAACTCCCATAACCAAGAGAAAATACTATAAGAGTTTGGTGGGCATTGACCTTAAGTTTTGGAGTTGTAGTTCACCTATATCCAGAGAGCACTGTGGACTCAAACAATGTTGGATCAGGACCAAACTTGGCATGAATATTCAATATGCCCAAATGTGAACACAGATGGAGTTTGGGGAAAATAGACCTTGACATTTGGGAGTTACAGTTTCTGGGATTTATAGTTAACACACAATCAAAGAGCATCCTGAACTCTTGCAACAAAGGAATTGAACCAAACTTGGCATATTGAACTCTCATTACCAACAGAAGGTACTGAAAGGTTTTGCTTGGGAAAAAGTGTTAGGCAGGAGGGGGAAGAAAGGGTATTGGAGGTTCCAATTTCCCACGGCACACCTGATGATCGCTCACGGCACACTAGTGTGCCACAGCACACTGGTTGAGAAACTCTGGAGTACACACTGTTAATCTATGTTAATCGTTTATGATTTTACTGTATACCTGGATTGTTTTAATTGTTATTGGTTGATACACTGTAAACCGTCCTGAGCCAATTTCGAAAGGACGGTATAAAAAACCGAAATAATAAATTAAATAAATAAATAAATAATTTTCTGGAAATACCAAAGTCCCATAGTTCTGGGTTGCAATGATTTTTCCAGGCTGTGCGGCCACGTTCCATTTTGGAAACTGGGCAAGTGAGGTTTACATATCACTTGCCTAGTTTCCAGCTGACCTCACAACTCTGAGGATACCTGCCATAGATGTGGCGGAAACGTCAGGACAGAATGCTTCTGGAACGTAGCCATACGGGCCGGAAAACTCACAGCAACCCAGTGATTCCGGCCATGAAAGCCTCTGACAATCCCATAGTTCAGCATTTCTCAACCTGGGGGTCTGGGGTCATGAGGGGGTGTCACAGGGGTCACCAAAGACCATCGGAAAGTGTGAGAAGTTTGGCCCAAATCAGCTGATTCACACCAAAAGCAGGAAACGGCAGGAGAATGTTGGTCTCACAAATGTTCACAAGTGTTTTCACCGGGAATGTGGCGCAGCTGGTTAAGTGTCAGCTGCAAAAGATCTCTCTGACCAGTAGGTCATGAGTTCGAGGCCTGCCCGGGTCGAGGTGGGTGCTCGACCTTTAAGTGTAGCCTCCTGCCAACCTTTGCAGCCCGAAAGACAGTTGCATCTGTCAAGTTGGAGATAAAGGTACCACATTAAGTGGGGAGGCAAATTTTGACTGAATTATGAAGCCATTAAAGAACTCCAGGAATGCTGAGGAATGCGGAAGGAACAACAAGGGATGCTGGGAACGCTGAGAGATGAGGAGTGCATCAGCTCCCCCTGGTGGCCAGAGTTTGCCTCTGTTCGTCTATATGTGTGTATGTGGAAACGGCAGGGATTGTCTGCTAAGTATATGTACCTGTAATCCGCTCTGAGTCCTTTTCGGGGCGAGAAGAGCGGAATATAAATAAAGTAAATAAATAAATAAATATTATTTGCAGTTTTTCTATATCTTGCATGTTATGAAAATTAAGTGCAATTGAAATAGAATGCAAAGCATTAAATAGACACAATGCTATGATTTAAGAGCATCCCCAGAGCAATCTTGCCCGCCAGTTTTGTCCAAATATTCATTGCTGCCATGGCAAAAAAGCAAAACCTTATCATAGAATCGGGTTTAGAAAAACTTTTCTGAAACATTGCTGGAATGTAGATTAGGCAGAATAAAATTCAAGAATTTCAGCCTTGGTTCAGAATCTGCTGCAAAGAAGAGCGGGTTATGTGGGAAACCCTCAATTTCTGGGTGTCCACGAATGCCCAAAAGGAAGATCAGAAGAGATGCGGGATGTATCTGCCCTCAATGATAGCTGCAGGCAGGGCTTGAAGGCAAGGGGCTGTAGAAACGTGCCAAAGTTTTGGGAATGTGATCTTGAAGAGATGAACAGCCCTTTGATGATCGATTTTATAGAGTCTATACCATTTTGCATAATTAGAGTTGTTAATAGCCTGCTTACCCAGTTGTGCAGCATGCATTCATCCAATGGAATGAGATGCAACTGAAACAACTTTTGATGTCTTGAACTCTGGGCTTTGCATTTGAAAGCTGTGTAAAAGCTTTTCTCTCCATTGCAGCCCCCTTGTCGTGGGGGAGAGGCTTGCGTACCCTAATGAAGTTGTGAGCTATGCCGGCGGTGGCCTCAGGCCCGGATTAGCATCTTCGGCCGCCCGAGGCCAAGACGCGCCCGCGCCACCCCCAGGGTGCGGGAAGCCAGGGTGCCCCAGGGCGCTGCTGCGCATGTGCGGCAGCAGCCCGCCGTGCGGCTTCCGTTGCCTCCTCGCGCCCTCCTTCCGTTCGCAGGAGGAGGCCGGTGCCGTGCAGCTTCTGTCGCCTCCTCCTCCCGCGACCGGAAGGAGGGTCCGAGGAGGTAGACGGAAGCCACGCGGCGCCAGCCCCGCAGCTTCCGTCTACCTCGCGCTTTCTTTCGGTCGCGAGAGGAGGAGGAGGAGGAGGTGGACGGAAGGCGTGCGGCACTGCTTCCGTCCGCCTCCTCCTCCTCCCGCGACCAAAAGGAAGGTGCGAGGAGGAAGGGAAGTCCCACCCTCCTCGCTGCCTGGGCCGCCCCCTTGCAAAGGAAGGAGGCGGCCAGGAGGAGGAGGAGGAAGGGAAGCCCGCTGGCGGGCATGCGTGCACATGCATGCATTCCCGCCGGCGGGGCGGAGCTTCCTTTTCTCCTCCTGGCCACCTCCTTCCTTTGCAAGAGGGCGGCCCAGGCGAGGGGAGGGTGCCATTTCCTCCTCCCCGCCCCCTAGCAGCGCTCGCCCCCCGCCCTCTCCCGAGGTATGATGACTCGGGAGAGGGCGGGGGGAAAGCACTGCGAGGGGGCGGTTTAAAAAAATTATGTTTTCGGGGGGGCCGAATCCGCTGCCCCCCAAAACCTGCCGCCCGAGGCCATGGCCTAGTCTGGCCTTATGGGTAATCTGGGCCTGGGTGGCCTCCCATGCCAGACAGGTCACAACCGAAGGGTCTGATGAAGAGTGTCAGCGGGCAGGATGGGCTCTCTAGCCTTTTGGCAACCATCCAAAGAGAAGGAAAACTCTAAATTCAAACCCGGGCAGATGGTGCTCGTCTAACCCTGTAAGGTCAACCATCTAGAGAAGGAAACTCTAATCAAACCTATGACCTGAGGACCTCGCTGCCACCGTCACAGCTTGCTAGGCCCCGGCAGACAAACCTTTGGTTTAAAGCAGTGGTTCCCAAACTTTTTTGGCGTATCACCCCCTTTCCAGAAAAAAAATTACTCACCACCCCCCAATAAATTATTTTTTAAAACTTTAATAGCAATTAAAGAGAAATATATATGTATTAATGCAGTGGTTCTCAACCTTTCTAATGCCGTGACCCCTAAATAAGGTTCCTCATGTTGTGGTGACCCCCAACCATATTTTCATCGCTACTTCATAAATAATTTTGCTACTCTTAGGGATTCTAATGCAAATATCTAATATGCAGGATGTATTTTCATTGTTACAAATTGAACATAATTAAAGCATGGTGATTAATCACAAAAACAATATGTTTGGGGCAGTATGGACAATGGATGATGGGATTTGCAGTACCTTCGACCAATTCAGCTCGGACTTCCACAGCCGAGACCCCATGAATGACAGATCTGGACCAAACTTGGCACACAGAATCCCCATGACCAACAGAAACTATGGGAGAAGGTTGGGAGGAATTGACAGTGATTTATGGGAGATGTAGTTCACCTACATTTGGAGAGCACTCTGAACCCAAACAACCCTGGATCTGGACCAAATTTGGCACAAATACTCAATATACCCAAATTTGAATACTGGTGGGGTTGGGGGAATTGATTTTGTCATTTGGGAGTTGTAGCTGCTGGCATTTATAGCTCACCTACAATCAAAGAGCATTTGAACTCCACCAACAATGGAATTGAGCCATACTTGGCACACAAACTCCCATGACCAACAGAAAATACTGGAGGGCTTTGGAAGGGGCCTGAGGCGGTTAGGAATGGTGGGTGTTGAAGCCCAAACCACCTGGAGGGCCCGAGTTTGTCAAAGAAGCAAGGAGGGGCGGAACTACTCACGCTTCCCTCGGAGGCAGGGGGCGGGCCCTGTGGGGAGCCAATCGCCTGGCTCTCGCCACCGCCCCCCAAATTCTCCTGAGCCTCCCAGCGCGCCCTTGGATCGTCCCACCGCACACCAGGGGGTGGTACCACCCACTTTGGGAACCACTGGTGTAAAGGGTGAGGACAGTTCTGTGCACACTGTGCTCCACCAGAAAAATCCATTGCACAGGCTCGAAGGACACATCCAGCTTTTTTTAGTCATTAACGCACTTGTAAAAAGCGTGGGATGAGTCCTTCCTAAGAATCTTTGTTCGCGATGTAATGCCAGAGAGACAAAAGCATGACATTTTATATTGCATTTATTGATTTGGTATGTGAATGGTCTAAAAGCATTAATCAATGACTGCTATACCCATTACAATTTGTGAAGCATGGAGCATGGCACATCATGTGATTTCTTCAGAGGTGCATCTCCACTGAAGAATGAATGTAGTTTGGCACCATTTGAAGTGCCGAGATTGAATTCTATGGAGTGATGGGATTTATAGTTTTACATCCTTTATCTGGAATGCAGCATTTGTTGCTGGGATAATGATGACCTTTGCTCTCTGGTGGTTCAATGTATGCAAATTTTGTCCTATGCACAAAAATATTACAAATAATTGCCCATAAAGTATATACAGTAGGCATGTGCATGAAATTCGTTCCTACCGTTACTTTCGTGTCTTCTATTTCTTTGGAAGCATGAAACAGGAAACCCTCTAATCACATGAAAATCTGCTCGACAGGAAAGCCTGCTTTGGTGTGCAGGTAGGCTCGAAGTGCACATGCAGCTGAGCACCTCTTGCTCTAAAGTAAGAGGTGCTCAGTTGCAGGCACTGGCAGTCGTGTATGCTTTTTGGGCCTGCTTGCACGCCCTGCCACATACGCATTCTCAGAGAATGTGGCGGGATGTGTGTGGCAGGCCGTGCAGGCAGGCCCAAAAAGCACATGTAACTGAGCACTTCTTACTCTAGAGTAAGAGGTGCTCAGCTGCAGGCACTGGCAGGCGCATACGCTTTCCGGACCTGCCTGCATGCCCCATCACACACATACTTTCTTTCTAATGAATGTGTGTGTGTGTGTGTGTGTGTGTGTGGCAGGGCATGCAGGTAGGCTCCGGAAGTGTGCATGCCTGCCAGTGCCTACAGCCAAGCGCCTCTTACTCTATGCTAGTAAGATGCTAGTAAGAAGAACACCTGCCAGGAAGGGGAGCCATGGGAAGCCCCCCCCCCCCAATAATCATCCGATTTTTACATTACAATTCAAAACAGTAGCAAAATTACAGTTGTGAAGTAGCAACAAAAAATATATGGTTGGGGGTCACCACAACATGAGAAACTGTATTAAGGGGTCATGGCATTAGGAAGGCTGAGAAACATTGGCGTAGATACTTGGGAAAGGTCCAACGTGTGATCCAATACCAAAGCCAGCATAGTGATCTTGTTTCCTGTGTACCGATCTTGTTGTGTGTCAAATAATAATACTAACAATAATGTGATGCTATTACTGAATTTCCTGAGAGAGTGTGACTTGCCCAATGGCCGCGTGGGGATTCAAACCCTGTTCTCCGGAGTCATAGTCCAATGCTGAAACTACTAAAACCATATTTTAGCATGTGGAGGATTTGAACTCCATTTGGGATGCAAATATATCCTATTGCAATTTGTAACACGCAGTGCAATCTTATGCGTTTCTACCCAAAGTCAACGTATTGGCTTTAGAAGGACTTATTTCCGGCAAGTGGGTAAAGAGGTGCAATTTTACACTCTCCAATCAGCGTGGGCAATTATTTGCAAAATGGACTGAGAACATCTCTGATGGCCTGTTTTCCCAGCAAGTATATTTAAAATGCTTGTCCTTATAGACAAGTAGCTAGCTGCTGATGGGGCACGGAGGAAAGTAGTTCAACTGGAAACGGGATGTTCTGTTGCGCTAATGACCTGTGAAAATATAGAAGAGCATCCAAGGGCTCCAGTGATGCTTAAGTGCAGAAAAAATAAAATAGTATATAGCATTGGTATAAAAGGCAGCCGGGTCTTGTTTCAGCCGGCTCCGTGGATCTCGTTTTTCAGCATTCTGCTGCCGGTTGGATGGGATGCGTCCCTTGGGGCTGTAGCTTGTCTCCAGCCCCAAAGATGAATTCGGAGCCAGGGTCAGAGATGAGAAAACGCCCCCCCAGATATGTCATGTCGCTTCTTCAGCTTGTGGGCAGATCCGTAATTGTTCCTTGGTATGCGAGGAACTTGGGATTGGAGAAGCATTGCTTAGTGCAGTGTTTCTCAACCTTAATACAGTTCCTCATGTTGTGGTGACCCCTAACCATAACATTATTTTCGTTGATATTTCATAATTGTACTGTTGCTCCTGTTATGAATTGTAATGGTCAGTCAAAAGGCCAAACAGGGCATAGGGTTACAGCCTGTGTTGGATGGGGTTACACTCCCCCTGAAGACGCAGGTTTGCAGTTTGGGTGTGATCCTGGACTCATCACTGAGCCTGGAACCCCGGGTTTTGGCAGTGACCAGGGGAGCATTCGCACAGTTAAAACTTGTGCGCCAACTGTGCCCGTACCTTGGGAAGTCTGACTTGGCCACGGTAGTACATGCTCTGGTTACATTCCGTATAGATTACTGCAACACCCTCTACATGGGACTGCCTTTGAATACTGTTCGGAAGCTTCAACTGGTCCAACGGACAGCAGCCAGGTTGATAACAGGAGCGGCACTCAGGGAGCGCACAAGTCCTCTGTTGCGCCAGCTCCACTGGCTACCAGTTTGCTACCGGGCACAATTCAAAGTGCTGGCTTTAGCCTTTAAAGCCCTTAACGGTGCTGGTCCAACTTACATGTCCAAAGGCATCTCCCCCTATGAACCATCAAGATGTTTAAGATCATCTGGAGAGGCCCTGCTCTCGGTCCCGCCTGCTTTGCAGGCGCTATTGGCAGGGACAAGAGACAGGGCCTTTTCAGTGGCGGCTCCTCGGCTTTGGAACGCCCTTCCTAGTGACATCAGATCAGCCCCCTCCCTCCTAACATTTCGCAAGAAGGTCAAGACCTGGCTGTTTGACCGGGCATTTGCAGATGTAGTATGATTATTAATTGAGACCTAAGGAACGACGACGACACCGATTTAATAACGAGACGCTGATATTTTGTTTAATTTTAATTGCTAATTTGTATATGGTGTGATGGGTTGGTAACTGTTGATGTGTTTATCTTGCCATATGTACACCGCCTCGAGTAGCCTTTGGGCTGAGAGGGGCAGTATAGAAGCAAAGTAAGTAAATAAATTTTATATACAGTATATATATAATATGCGCAGGAAGTATTTGCATTCATTGGACCAAATTTGACAGAAATACCCAATATGCCCACAGTTGTTCCAGAAGTTGAGTATGATATCTATAGATGGTCCACGTTTTTCAGGCATATAACGGGGTTGGGAGGACAATAGCTTTATAAACAATCACCTTGGTCTCCCTACGGATATCCCAATCCTCAAACACTCTCTGCTTAATTTGGAAAAATACTGCACTCGTAGAGCTCAGGCGGTGTGGTATTTCAGTGTCAATGTTGACTTTTGTGAAGGCTGCCAAGGGAGCAGAAATGGTCCACGTGTTCTAATGTTACACCATTAAGCTGCATTTCTGGCATTGCAGACGGGTTGGCTGGTGCCTGCTGGAAGAGTACTTTGTTTTTCTCAATGTGCAACGACAGGCCGAGCTTCTCATATGCTTCTGCGAAGGTATTGAAAGCAATCGGTGCTGACAAAATTACCACCTGTCAGCTGCAAAAGGCCACCCTACTTGGATCTGCACACATTATTCGCCAACACAGCACACAGTTCTAGACAATTGGGAAGTGTCCAATGTGTGATCCAATACAAAATCCAGCAGAATGATCTTGTTTGCCATGTACTGATCTTGTTTTCTATCTAATAATAATAATAATAATATACACTTTATTTATATTCCACCACTCTCCCCTAGGGCAGTGTTTTTCAACCTTTTTTGAGCCGCGGCACATTTTTTACATTTACAAAATCGTGGGGCACACCACCAACCAAAATGACACTCTGTCATTTTACTAACTGTCACCCTCCCCCTCATGACGCCGCTGCTTCCGCCAACCCCCCCCCTCCCCCAGGAGGCCCACACACAGGGGCCTATCACCACAGGGCCGTAGCCAGGATTTTGATTCGGGGGGGGGGGCTGAGTTTGGTTCGGGGCTGAGACTGGGTGGAAGAGGGTCTACCCTAGCAAACCTTTTGTACTGTTATGCCAATAACCCCATGAATGTGGGATATAATGAGCATGGTGATCAGATCATGATATGAATAAACATAGCAGTTTAAATAATGTACCAGTAAGGCCTTTTCGCGGACCACCCTGAGAATTTGGGGGGGGGGGCTGAAGCCCCCTTAGCCCCCCCCCCCAGCTACATGCCTGTATCACCATCCCGCAGGGGAGGGCTGCACTGAGTGGCCAAAGCGCGCACGGGCTCGGCTGAGCAGGACAAATAGGAATTGAGCACACCGGGTGGCTCCGAGACTCAGAACAAACTGCGGCGGAGGTTCACAGCCATCTCTACCCCCAGCTCTCCTTCCCGAAGGGGTTCAGCACCCCCAGGGGTGCCTACCCCCGCATCCCTTCGGCTTCCCTGCTGTTGCCTTGGGGCCAGATCGGGAAGGAACCAAGCTGGGCTGTGGAGCTGCGCATCCCGGCCTCTGCTCTGCTCTGCAGTGAACCCGGAGCTCAGCCAGGAGAGGCCAGGAGATGAGGGGTTGCTCCCCTTCCCCGGCGCAGAGGGGCTAGAGGGCAGAGAGCCTCGCCTCGAGCCTCCGAAGGCGGGGTCGGACGGGGGCAGCTCCCACGGACTCCTCCTCCCTCTCCTCCTCCTTGCTGCCGATGGGGAGGAGGGCAGAAGAGCGCCCAGGAGCCAGGAAGCAGGAGGAGCCACAGCCCAGCCAGGTAGCCATTGGCGTGCAGAGGGAGTGAAGGAAGGAAAGGAGAGAGAGAGGAGGGAGGAAAGTTCTGGACGCCGAGGGCTCTCCCTGACTGCAGCCAGGCTGGCTGGCATTGCTGCACACCCGATGATCGCTCACAGCACACTGGTTGGGAAACACTCGGCCAGGCCAAACTTCAAAGCTTCATTTCCAATGCTTGAAGTTTCCTGCTAGGCTCTCTCTCTCTCTCTCTCTCTCTCTCTCCACTGTAATTTCCCACGGCACACCTGATGATCGCTCACAGCACACTGGTTGGGAAACACTGGCTTGGAGCATCTCTTTGCCTTTTCCCACCAAAGCATTACCTATTTATCTACTCACACATTACATGTTTTTGAACTGCTCGGTTTGAAGGAACTGGAGCTGACAAATGGGAGCTCACCCCATTTCGCGGATCGAACTGGCGACCTTCAGGTCAGCGGTTCAGCCAAACTTCAGGTCATCAGTTCAGCCGCACAAGGGTTTAAGTCATTGTGCCACCGTAGACTCAAACAATGATGGATGTGGATGAAACTTGGCACAGATAATCAGTATGCCCAAATGTGAACACTGGTGGAGTTTGGAGAAAATAGACTTGACATTTGGGATTTATAGTTCACCTACTATCAAAGAGTATTTTGAACCCCACCAACGATAGAATTGGGCCAAACTTCCCACACAGTACCTCCATGACCAACAGAAAATACTGGAGGAATTTGGGAGGAATTGACAGTGATTTAGGGGAGATGTAGTTCACCTACCTCCAGAGAGCATTGTGAACCCAAACGACTATGGACCTGGAAAAAATTTGGCACAGACACCTGATACGCCCAAATTTGAATACTGGTGGGGTTGGGAGGATAGATTTTGTCATTTGGGAATTGTAGTTGCTGCCAAAGGGATTCCTAAGACCATCAGAAATATGTGTTTTCAGATGGCCTTTGGTGACCCCTCTGAAATCCCCCTTGCGACCCCCCCCCCCAACAAGTGTCCCGACCCCCAGGTTGAGAAACGCTGGTTTAGAAGGTTCTAAATGCTTTCGTTTACTTATTTAAGTCTTGCCTGACCTGCTTGTTCCATGTCATATGCCCATAATGGTCATACTGGATTTAGAAAAATCTTTTCTGAAACATATTCAACTACTCTTTTATTTTATTGTGTATTTTCCTTCCCAGCTTTTGCATTTTCTGTTAGAGATGTTGTGACACATCTGTTTCCTTAACTCAAGTACATCTGCATTCATGTTCAACGCATGGCTTTACAAAACAAAACCACAACCCAAAGCCTTTCCAAGAATTGTTATATAAATCAACTGGAGTGCAAATTGTGTCTAGATTCCATATGTGTGACACTGGGTGTATCTGCATTGTAGAATGAATGCAGTTTGATGCCACTTCCATTGCCGTGGCTCAGTGTTCTGGAATCATGAGGCACCAGCCCTCTTCGGCAGAGAAGGCTAAAGTCCTTGTAAAACTACAACTCCCATGATTCCATAACATTAAAAAGTTAAAGGTTTTCCCCTGACATTAAGTCCTGTTGTGTCCGACTCTGGGCGTTGGCACTCATCTCCATTTCTGAGTCAAAGAGCTGGCGTTGTCCGTAGACTTCTCCAAGGTCATGTGGCCAGCATGACTGCATTGAGTGCCGTTATCTTCTCGCCGGAGCGGTACCTATTGATCTACTCTACTCTCCTATTTGTATATTGTTCTTTTGTTTATATGTATGTCTTTTTATTGTGTTTATTGTTGATGTTTTGATTTTTATTTTATTGTAATTGCTGTTCGGGCTTGGCCTCATGTGAGCCGCCCCGGGTCCTCATCGGGGAGATGGTGGCAGGGTGTAAATAAAGATTATTATTATTATTATTATTACTCACATTTGCATGTTTTCGAACTGCTAGGTTGGTTTAAAGCTGGGGCTAACAGCAGGAGCTCACCCCGTTCCCCGGATTCGAACCTGTGACCTTTCGGTCAGCAGGTTCAGCAGCTCAGGGCTTTAACCCACTGTGACACTGGGGGCTCTTCCATAGCATTGGGCCACTAAAGTGGTGTCAGACTGCATTCATTCTGTAGTGTAGATGCGCCCAAGGGCTCTGTTGGGAAGGAGAACGAAGCCAGCACTTACTCATAGCAATAAAAGTGGCACCCACTCTCTGGAACCAAATGCGTTTTGGCACGAAACCCCCATTAAAGACATTTGTTTGGCATCAGCGCTTCGCTTGTTGGTGCCAAAAACTGCAAAGCCTGCTGCCTTTTAATTCTGAGCCAGAATTAGCTGTAAACAGCTTGAAATCCTCGGAAATTTTGGCAAACGCACAGCAGGGAAATCCTAGCTCATGCGGCCGCTTTGCTGCACCGGCTGCCCAGGAGGCCACAGTATTGTTGATGGGAACATTGATTAGCACAGAATTGCCAATAATCATAGATTTTAAAACCCTATATTTTTCCAAAGTCTGCCAGGCTCAAAATATGGGTTCATTATGTATCTCAATCTTTTCTTATTTAATTCTTGGAAATCATAGAAGGTCAGCATTGGAAGGGACCCCAAAGGCCATCTAGTCCAACCCTTTTGCCAGGCAGAAATCCAGAACTATTGCATTCTTGCCCAGGAAAACAAGTACCAGCTGGTTGAGTCTGCATATTTGAGTGTATTTAATTCTCTACATTTTAGGAGACTTCTTTTCAAATAAATTCATATTTTTAATGTTTACAGCACAAATCGTAAACACGGAGTGTTTTGTGCTAAATACACTGTCCTGGGAGTTATAGTTTGGTGAGCTGCCAGCACTCTTTGGCACAGAAGGCAGAAGACCTTGGAAAACTACAGCTCCCGGGGTTCCATAGCATTGTGCCACAGGAGTTGAAGTGTTGCCAAACTGCATTAATTCCACAGTGTAGATCAGGGATGGGCAAACTACGGCCCCCAGGCCAGATCCGGCCCAGCAGCCAATGCTGTCCGGCCCTTGGCTCCCTCAAGGCTTCGTTGTGAAGAGAGGGAGACGAACTCCCATTGAGGCGGCTGCAAACGTGAAGAAGCAGGCACGCAGGCAAGCGAAGGGGAAGGGAAGGGAGGGGGAAGAAGGGGAGGCACCCAGGAGCAAGAGCATGCCTTCGCCTTCGCCCTCCCCCCTCCCTCTTGCCTCGGCGCTCTTTCCCTTCTTCTGTCTTCCCTTTCCTGTCTTCCTGTTTCCTTCCCTCCCTCTCTCTTTCACCCTTTAATTCCTTCCCCCTTCCACCACCTGAATGGAAGAGGGAAGGAGAGAGATTGCAGCGAGGGAGAGGGGCGTGTCCAGAGTGGGAAAGGGGTGTGTCCAGAGTGGGAAAGGGGCAGGGCCAAGGCCGGAGCGCGCGCACATGGGGGGGACGGGGACTTCCATTCCCTCCTCTTCTGCCTCTTTGGACAAATTGAGGATTCGTGCCAAGTTTGATCCTGATCCATCATTATTTGAGTCCACAGTGCTCTCTGGGTGTAGGAGAACTACAAATCCCAAACTCAAAGGTAAATGCCCAGCAAACCCTTTCAGTACTTCCTGTTGGTCTCATGAGAGTTCAGTGTGCCAAGTTTGGTTCAAGATGGCTGAATGGCCATCTGTGAGGAAAGCTCTGATTGTGTTTTTCCCTTATGGCAGAAGGAGGTTGGACTGGATGGCCCTTGGAAGTCTCCTCTTTAACAATCTGTAGTTGTTGTTGTTGTTGTTATTATTATTAGCAGAGGCTGAATGAATATTATTATCATCATCATTATTATAATGATCTCGCTGAAATAAATTTCCAAATATTTGGCTTTTATGGCTCTCTGAGTCAAAAAGGTTCCTGACCCCTGATATAATGAATCACAAATGATACATATGTTCACATTTTGTTAACCATTGTTTGGTAAAATGTTAGTGAATAAATGTCATTTTTCCTATGACAACCTCTCTTTTCATTGCTTCCTTAACATATACTCTTATCAGTCTTATTAATATATCAAAAAGCAGTAAACAGTGCCTTTTATTATTATTAAGAAATTCAACTGATATTATGTAGAAAGTAGTTCAGCCTTTAGGTGCGGCCCTCCATAATATTTTTGGCTGTCATGTGGCCTTGGAAAAAAATTATTGCCCACCCCTGGTGTAGATGCACACAGGCAAGCACACATGTAGGGCGGTTGGTTGTCCATCCCAGCATGAAGTCCTGTCCAGCATTCTCTCCCCTTGGTTGCTCTCCCATCCCCTCCTTATTTTTTTTCCTCCTTGCTGGTATCTCTCTATCAGGAATCCTTTGCTTTCTCCAAACACATCACTGGGAGCTGTCCATAGCAGCACCTCTGCAGAAAATATTCCTGAGCTTTGAGTGGCGGTTGCACTCTTCGTTACTGTAAATCGGGACAGTGAAATCTTCCTTTGTGGAGGGACTACAGAACCCAGAATTCTCTGGCCTACCTTGCAGGGTTGTTTATTTATTTATGCTTCAAATTTATAGTCCGCCACTCCCCGAGGGCTCGGAGCGGTTTACACAATATGACACATAAACACAGAGGCGATTACATCAGCAAAATACAATTACAATATAAATAATAAGTACAGATCATTACTTAATAGTAACTACAAACACATAACACTGAACTACACAACAATGAGACTAGAGTCCGTAGTTCAGGTGAGGCCCTCGATGTTTGGGGGGCCCAAGGGAAGGCGAGGTCCAAGAGGGGAAGACCTCCAAATCTTGTGGGCTGACCCGGAGTCCCAAAGGAGACTTAATCTTTCAGGGAAGGGGCTGTTGTGATGATCCAGAGGAAAATCGTATGTTCTCTCTTGCACTTGTCAGTAGACCCTTAGAATAATCTGAATTAATTTGAAGTGGTATGTTTTGGAAAAGGCTGTGATGTAAGTTGTTGTTGCTGACTATTGGCTTCTGGATGGATATTTTTGTCATTTGTTTTCTTTGCTGGATAGAGGCAGGTGGACCGATTTTATGGGGTGCTTGCGTACAATGGGCATTTCAGGAGAAGTCACTTTTGAGTATTGAACTAGGAGCCTGGAAACCAGGTTTCGATTTACTGCGCAGCCTTGGAAACCCAGTGGATGACTTTGGATGAGCCACACTCTCTCAGCCCCAGAAAATCCTGTGATGCGTCGCCTTAGGCATCCTCAAACTGTGGCCCTCCAGCTGTTTGGGCCTCTAACTCCCAGAAATCCTAATGAGCTTGTTCAATTGTCAAGAATTCTGGGAGTTGAAGGCCCGAACAGAGGGAGGGCCGCAGTTTGAGGACAACTACCGTAGAATCACAGTAAATCAGCAAGAACTTGAAGAGACATAACAACATCCCCTGCTCAGTAGTATTTGATTTATTTATTTATTTACCTCATTTATATCCCGCCCATATCAGCCCGAAGGCAACTCAGGGCGGCGAACAATTGGCACAATTCGATGCCATTTATAAAACATACATCAATAGAATAAAAAAACATATCATTACAATATCTAAAACATCAGAAATATCAAAACAATGAACAATTAAACATTATTTTTTTAAAAAAACTGTGTTGTCATATTCAGTCCATTCTCCGTTCTGTCGTCTTTAGTATCATAACTAGTGACATCTATACACCCATCTCTATCCATCCATCCATTTAGATCTATCATCCATCCATCCATCCATCCAGTCTTTTTCCAGGTAGACCAAGCCAGCCAAAGGTAACCTATCACCCTTGATATGCCTTGTCTGTCTGTCTGTCTGTCTGTCTGTCTGTCTGTCTAGATAGATAGATAGATAGATAGATAGATAATCTAGATAGACTAGGCTAGCCAAAAGCAACCTGGCAGTTTTGATATCTCTTGTTTGGTTTATGCACCATATCTATCTATCTATCTATCTATCTATCTATCATCTATCTCTCCTTCCATGATCCTTCAATCCTTCCATCTATATATCTACCCATCTATCTATCCTTCCATCTAACCATCCATCTTGACAAACAGACAGATAGATCCATCTGTCTCATCTTCCTCCAGACAGGCCAAGCTAGCCAAAGGCAACCTGGCAGCCTTAATATGCCCTGTTTGACTTATGCACCTTATCAATAGATTAAGCCAATCTTTCTCCAGACAGACCAAGCCAGTGAAAAGCAACCTGGCAGGCTTGATGTGCCCAGTTTGGTTTATGCACCTTATCGATCAATCAGTTGATCGATCAATTGATCAATCCACCCATCCAATCTTTCTCCAGACATACCAAGCCAGTGAAAAGCAACTTGGCAGCCTTGATGTGCTTTGTTTGATTTATGCGCCATATTGATCGATCAGTTGATCAATCCATCCATCCAACCTTTCTCCAGACTAAGCCAGTATCTTTCTCCAGACAGACTAAGCCAGTGAAAAGCAACCTGGCAACCTTGATGTGCCCAGTTTGGTTTATGCACCTTATTGATCAATCAGTTGATTGATCAATCCATCCTTCCACCCACCCAATCTTTCTCCAGACAGACCAAGCCGGTGAAAAACAACCTGGCAGCCTTGATGTGCCCAGTTCGGTTTATGCACCTTATCAATCAATCAGTTGATCGATCAATCGATCAATCCACCCATCCAATCTTTCTCCAGACAGACTAAGCCAGTGAAAAGCAACCTGGCAACCTTGATGTGCCCAGTTCGGTTTATGCACCTTATCAATCAATCAGTTGATCGATCAATCGATCAATCCACCCATCCAATCTTTCTCCAGACAGATCAAGCCAGTGAAAAACAACCTGGCAGCCTTGATGTGCCCAGTTTGGTTTATGCACCTTATCAATCAATCAGTTGATCAATCAATTGATCAATCCACCCATCCAATCTTTCTCCAGACATACCAAGCCAGTGAAAGCAACTTGGCAGCCTTGATGTGCTTTGTTTGATTTATGCGCCATATTGATCGATCAATTGATCAATCCAGCCATCCAATCTTTCTATAGACAGACCAAGCTAGTGAAAAGCAACCTGGCAGCCTTGATGTGCCCAGTTTGGTTTATGCACCTTATCAATTAATCAGTTGATCAATCAATTGATCAATCCAATTTTCTCCAGACAGACCAAGCCAGTGAAAAGCAACCTGGAAGCCTTGATGTGCTCTGTTTCGTTTATGCACCATATTGATCAATCAATTGTTCAATCCCCCCATCCAATCTTTCTCCTGACAGACCAAGCCAGTGAAAAGCAACCTGGCAGCCTCGATGTGCCCTGTTTGGTTGATGTGCCACATTCTGTGCCAAAGTGTTGCCCTCTTCGTCCTCCCAGCCTTTGTGTCCCCATCCAATTGTATTAATTCCATGGGAACAGTGTTGGGTTTCTTTCCCCTTGTTTATCTTTTAGCTTTGGGCAAAGCTGTCAGACAGGCTGCCGATTCTGCCTTTCCACTCCTGGAGCTACTTGAACCAATGCGTATTTTATTTTATTTATTTAAAGGAAACATTATCATTTGAGAGGCCAAACAATGTTGTCGCTGGCCCTCCCATTGCAACCTAATAGGGTTTAGTATTATTATTTTAAGGAACTGAACCAACATTAACTTGAGGAGTCCACAGGTGTGCTTTCTTGTCCATCCTTTATTTTTCCTCTTTTTTAAAAGCCAAGGTGGCAAAGTTACAATGCCATTATATTATGTTATGTTATATTATTATATTATATTAGCTGTGCCCTGCCACGCATTGCTGTGGCTTATAGTAAGAATTTTTGAAGCAGAGGTAGCTATCTGGACTATTATGAAAGAGAGGTACCTACCTATTCCTCCCCCCCCCCTTTTCTTCCCCTTCCTCTCCTTTCTTCCTTCTCTACCTCTTTCTTTCATTCTCTTTTCTCTGTGCCGGCGGTTGGAGGGGAGGAGAGGGAGAAGGGGGTTGTGTGCGCGGGAAGTATTTCCGCACATGCGCAGTGCTGCAGTAGCATGGGGATCATGGGAGTTCTAGTCCCATTGCTTTTTGTGTTTTTGATCATTTTGGTTTTTTTTAAATGAATTTTTCGGGTGCTAAACACACCTTGTGCTGAGGGGGGTTTTGTGGGTTGTTTTGGTGTTTCTGCATTCAGTGGTTTTGCTGTCTATAAGCCTCTAAGCACACCATGTCTCTTTATATATATATATATATATATATATATATAGATAGATATATATATATAGATATATAGATATATAGATATATAGATATTATATTATATTATTGTATTGTTTGCCTTCAAACCACTGGGTGCATTTACAATGTAGAACCAATTCGGATTGACACCACTTTAACTGCCTTGGTTTATATATCCATGGAATCATGGTGTCAAGTGGCATTAATTCTGCAATGTAGATGCACCCTCAAAGACGTAACAGTTACGTATCTATTCCAAAGCAAACCAATGACAACAAAATTAAACCAAACCAAATTCTAGCTGCAAACCCAAATCGTAGCTTTGGTATACTATTTACTCTTGAAATGGTAGAGCTGCAAGCTTTAATGCAGTGGTTCTCAACCTTCCTAATGCCATAACCCCTTAGCAGAGTTCTTCATGTTGTGGTGACCCCCAACCATAACATTATTTTGTTGCTACTTCATAACTGTTGTTTTGCTACTGTTATGAATCATAATGTACATATCTGATATGCAGAATGTATTTTCATTCACTGGACCAAATTTGGTACAATACCCACTACGCCCAAATTTGAATACAAGTGAGGCTGGGGGTGGGGGTGGGGGGGAGAGATTGATTTCCTCATTTGGGAGTTGTGATTGCTGGGATTTATAGTTCACCTACCACCAAAGAGCATTCTGAACTCCACCAATGATGGAATTGAACAGCACAGGACTCCCATGACCAACAGAAAATACTGGAAGGGTTTGTTGGGCATTGACTTTGAGTTTTGGGAGTTGTAGTTCACCTACATCCAGAGAGCATGGTGGTCTCAAACAATGATGGATCTGGACCAAAATTGGCACAGATACTCAATATGCCCAAATGTGAACACTGGTGGAGTTTGGGGAAAATAGACTTTGACATTTGGGAGTTGCTGGGATTTATAGTTCACCTACAATCAAAGAGCCCCTTGAACCCCAACAACGAGAGAATTGGGCCAAACTTCCCACACGGAACCCCCATGACTCACAGAGGATCCTGGAGGGTTTTCGGTGATTTAGGAGAGATGTAGTTCACCTATTAATTAATTTATTTATTTCTGGCATTTCTATCTCGTCTCTTCTCTACCCCCGAAGGAGGACTCAGAACGGCTTACATCAAGTGGCAAAGCAATGTCGCTACATAACACTTACAATAATAAAATCACAATTAAATACAACAACAATCATTAAAACAGTAATACATAAAACTATAAAACAATATCACAATATCATCAACCGTAACATCAGTCCAGCCCAGTCTAGTGCTCCTTAAGTCTATGATCCGAAAGCTTGTTCCCAGAACCATGATTTTAGGTTTTTTTTTCCTGAAGGCCAAGAGGAATGGGGTCGACCTTATCTCAATTGGGAGTGTGTTCCATAGGGGGGACGACGACGACGACGACGGCCGGCCGAAAAGGCCCTGTCCCTCATCCCCGGCAGACACATTTGTGATGTTGACAGAAGTGAGAGTAGGGCCTCCCCAGATGATCTTAAATTACGAGGGGAGATGTAGAGGGAATTGTCATGTAAATATGTGATATGCAGGATGTATTTCCATTCACTGGACCATATTTGGCACAAATATCTGATACGCCCAAATTTGAATACTGGTGAGGCTGGGGGCGGGGGGAGAGAGAGATTGATTTTCTCATTGGGAGTTGTACTTGCTGGGATTTATGGTTCACCTATCATCAAAGAGCATTCTGAACTCCACTAATGATGGAATTGAACAGCACCTACATCCAGAGAGCATGGTGGGCTCAAACAATGATGGATCTGGATAAAAATTAGCACGAATACTCAACATGCTCAAATGTGAACACTGGTGAAGTTTGGGGAAAATAGACTTTGACATTTGGGAGTTGCTGGGATTTATAGTTCACCTACAATCAAAGAGCCTTTTGAACCCCACCAACGATAGAATTGGGCCAAACTTCCCACGTGGAACCCCCATGACTCACAGAAGATTCTGGAGGGTTTTTGATGATTTAGGAGAGAGGTAGTTCACCTACATTGTGTTCCTAATATCATCAGAAATATGTGTTTTCTGATGGTCCTTGAGATCGAGAGACAACTGGTGGGCCACTGTGTGATACAGAATGCTGGACTAGATGGGCTGAGGTCCGATTCAGCATGGCTCTTCTTATGTTCTTATGACCTCTCTGACACCCCCCTGGCTACCCTCCCAGGGATCCTGACCTCCAGGTTAATGAACATCATAATAATTGAACGGTTGCTGCTTCTGAATTGTGGATTCACACCTAGGTCTGTATTAATAGGCGAAGCTTCCTTCCCTTGGTTGAAAGCAGTGCTTTAAAGATGCACTTTCGTCCTGATGTTCCCAACTTGTTTTTGTTTCAGGTGTTGTTGCACTTGCTTCCTTCTGGCCACAGGACCTCAATCTGTCAGTGCTCAAACAAAGCCGGTGTCAATGCGCCTCTTTAATCTGGATTCCTGACACCGGGTTGGCTTTGAAGGCGTTCGTTCAGCTCTTGAAAGCTGCTTTGATGCATCACCTGCAGTAAAGAGATGTTTCAGGGGCCCAAATGTGACGGCAAAACAGGGCAGGAAATGAGGCTGAACTTTGCGCAGCCAACTTTTCAGGACTGCATCTACACTGCAGAATGAGTGCAGTTTGAAACCACTTCAACTGCCATGGCTCAGTGATTTGGAAGGCACTGGAGGAGGCTGAAGACCTTGCAGAACTATCTTAATTCCCTATAGCAGAGCCATGTCACGTTAGGGTTGGCATATGTTGAAAAATCAATCAATCAGCCAATCTATCAATTTATTACTTGCTTAGTCACCCTCCACCAACGGTGCTCTGGGCGACTTACAGAATAAATCAATAAAACACTTAAATTATCATTAAAACCACTAATCAAATGCTCTGCCAAAGAGCCAAGTCTTCCGTGCGACAGTAAAACAACTCAATTCGCGCATGGCTCGAATGTCGGTGGCAGAGAGCTCCACAGTTTTGGGGCGGTGGCTGAGAAAGCTCTCCGCCTAGTGACCTCCAGGTGAATTTCTCTAGGGCCCAGTATATATAGGAGATTCTCTTGAGAAGATCTAGGTGACCACTGCGGTTGATAGGGGGAGAGATGGTCCCTAAGGTATGTTGGCCCCTGGCCGTACAAGGCCTTTAAGCAGACCTGGGCAACCTTCGGCCCGTGCCCCGAATCCGGCCCGGCAGCCGATTCTGTCCGGCCCGGGGAGAAGAGCGTTGGGGGCGGGGCCAAGAGGAAGGGGTGCCGCTGCCGCCATCCCATCGCGGGCTGTGGGGCCTGCATCAGCGGACAGCCCGCCGCTCCGGAGAACAATCGGAGGAGTGGCGGCTTTGGAATGCCTGCCATCCTGGGAGGTGATCCGGGCCTGCAGTGGGAGCAGTCGGCGAGCTGCGGCGGCTGATCGCCCTGGTCACCCGGAAGACTTGATCATCTTCCGGTTCGCCAGGGCGATCACTTGCCACAGCTCGCCGACTGCTCCCGCTGCAGGCCCAGATCGCCTCCCGGAATGCAGACACTCCAAAGCCGGGATGGCACGCACTCCATGGCAGGGCGATCAGCTGGGGAACGGCTGGGAGGGAGAGCGGGCGGAGGCCTGCAGCCTCCGAACGTCTGCTGCTCTGCTCTGCTGTGGCGGCGGCTGGGTCCGCTTTGTTATCCTCTGGGCTGGGGCCATTGGGCCATTCCATCTTGGGATCTTTCCTCTCTTGAGGATGTCAGCATCTATCTTGGCTCGCATCTTGTCTTCTTGAATTTCATTTCATTTTATTTTAGTGGGTTTTATTATTATTTTATAATAATAATTTTATAATAATAATATTATAATATAATAAATAATATAATATAATGTTATATTATAATTTCAATATATTATAATATCTATATACACTATATAATAATTATGATACTAATACTAATAATATATGAATATTTCTTGATATATTAATATGTTAATATTAATGATGTGTAATATATAGTAAATGTAGTAAATAAATGAATAAATAATTTAGATTAGAATGCAGTTCAGCCTTTACCCTCCCTAATATTTTTTGGCTCTCGTGTGGCCCCTTGGAAAAAATAATTGCCCACCCCTGGCTTAAAGGTTAGAACCAATACCTTGTAGGAGATCCGGAATTCGATTGGTAGCCAATGTAGCTGATACAAGATAGGTGTGCCTGTAAGAAGCCTGGTAGCTGCATTTTGAACCTATACGGAGTTTCCGGGTCATTGACGAAGGAAGACCAATGTAAAGAGCGTTACAGTAGTCCAGTCTTAAGGTGACCGGAAAGATAGGGCGGCAGCTGCCTGGGTTGCCGAAGGTAGAAAAATGCCTGTTTACTGACGGCGGAGACCTGGGCCTCCATCGATAGCAAGGGGTCCAAAATGACACTTAGGCTTTTCACGGTGGCCGATCGAGCAAGAGGCTCACCGTTGAAGGTAGGCAGCGGGCGCTCCACTCCTTTGGGGCGGCCAGGGCACAGGATCTCCGTCTTCGCCGGATTCACTCTCAGCCTGCTAACACGCAGCCATCCAGTCACAGCTTCAAGGCATAAGGTGAAATTATAGGGTACCGAAACTGCCCCGGTCTCCAGACGCAGAAGGAGCTGGATGTCATCTGCGTAGTGATACACTCCAGTCCGAAACTTCGTATCAGCTGAGAACCGAAGTTTGCCCATGCCTGATACAGTGGGACTATTGCTTCCCTTGACTTGGGAATTCTGCTTCTATTAATGCAGGCTATAATCGCATTTGCCTTCTGTCCTGCAGCACTGGGATTGTGGCACAGCTGGCTGGCAGTCAGCTGCATTAAGATCACTACTGATCGAAAGGTCAGGAGTTCGAAGCCCGCCTGGGTCGGAGTGAGCTCCCGACCAAAATTGTGTAGCTTGTTGTCAACCTTTGCAGCCCGAAAGACAGTTGCATCTGTCAAGTAGGGCACTTAGGTACCACTTTGTGGGGAGGCTAATTTAACTGATTTACGAGGCCATAAAAATCTCCAGGAAGTATGCAAAGAATGAGGAAGCGACAGCTCCCCTGGTGGCCAGAAGCTGGAATGTTAAATAGCTTCTGAGTGTCTGTCTATATATGTTGCTTGTCTATGGCATTGAATGTTTGTCATGTATATGTACATTGTAATCCGCCCTGAGTCCCTCGCGGGGTAAGAAGGGTGGAATATAAATACTGTAAGTAAGTAAATAAATAAATAAATAAACACTGCTAACTCACTTTCTGCCTTGAGCCCCTTGTGCTGAAAGGTCGTCGGTTCGAATCGCGAGATGGGATGAGCTCCCATCTGTCAGCTCCAGCTTCCCATGTGGAGACATGAGAGAAGCCTCCCATAGGATGGTAAACCATCTGGGCGTCATCTGGGCAATGTCCTTGCAGACGGTGAATTCTTTCACACCAGAAGCGACTTGCAGTTTCTCAAATTGCTCCTGACACAAGAAGCAACAAAACTTTCTGCCAGTAATCAGCAACACTCTTAAGATCCTTTTCGCATGTAGTATTGCTGAACTAAGCACCTCCCCCTTTCTGTACAAGTGCATTTTAATAGCCTAAATTTAAATTTTCGAATTGGTCTTGGTTGAATTTTATTTCGTTAATTCCATCCCGGTTATCTGGTTCATTGTTTCTCAACCAGTGTGCCGCGAAGGGGAAGGGGGAGGAAGAAGTCTCTGTCGAAAGCTGGCATGGGCAAACTTGGACCTTCCAGGTGTTTTGGACTCCAACTCCCACCATTCCTAGCAGCCTCAGGCCCTTTTCATCCCCCCCCCTCAGCCACTTAAGCAGGAAAGGGCCTCAGGCTGTTAGGAATGGTGGGAGTTGAAGTCCAAAGCACCCAGAGGGCCGAAGTTTTCCCATGCCTGTTTTAGGGACCTTAAAGTGGCGAGCCTCTTTCCAACATTGTGATTCTTGATAGAAAACAAACAACAACATAGCATAACATGTTTGAGTCCACAGTGCTCTCTGGGTGTAGGTGAACTACAACTTCCAAACTCAAGGTCAATTCCCAAGGAAACCCTTTCAGTACTTTCTGTTGGTAATGAGAGTTCAATATGCCAAGTTTGGTTCAATTCCATTGTTGCAAGAGTTCAGGATGCTCTTTGATTGTGTGTTAACTATAAATCCCAGAAACTGTAACTCCCGAATGTCAAGGTCTATTCCCCCAAACTCCATCTGTGTTCACATTTGGGCATATTGAGTATTCATGCCAAGTTTGGTCCTGGTCCAACATTGTTTGAGTCCACAGTGCTCTCTGGATATAGGTGAACTACAACTCCAAAACCCAAGGTCAATGCCCACCAAACTCTTATAGTATTGTCTCTTGGTTATGGGAATCTGTGTGGGAAGTTTGTGTCTTTCTGCCATTCCTGCCAGGATATCTATGTTGTGTTCATCGAAACAGGCGCAGGTTTCACACTGAGTGTATAAATACACTTAAAAACATATTAACTATATGTATTGCTGTGTTAGAGTGTCATTTTGTGTCATTTTGGTTGGTGGTGTGCCCCTGGATTTTGTAAATGTAAAAACTGTGCCGTGGTTTAAAAAAAGTTAAAAAACACTGCTCTAGTTTGACAAAGTCTGTTTCTGTCTTCTAACGCAGTCTTTCTCAACCAGTGTGCCGTGGCACACTAGTGTGCCGTGACGGACCTCCTGCTGTGTCGCGAGAAAAGCTCTCTGCCCCCCTTCCTCCCCCCTTCCCCCCCCTTTCCTGCCGAACTCCTGCTGCTTGGGGGAGGAGGAGGAAGGGCTGGGCAGTGGCGAAGAAAAAGAAGAAGGGACCGGAGCGCCGCCTCCTTCGGCCATTTCCCCAGCCAGCCTCCAATCCGCCATGACTCCCACCATGACACTCGCCCCTCGCTCGCTGAAGCCGCGTGGAGGAGCCCCGCTCACTGAAGCCTGTTCACCGCTCATGCTCCTCCTCTGTGGGAGAGCTGAAGCTGGGGGGAGGGGGCGGGGCATGGCGCGGCCTGTAGGTGAGCTGAAGCTGGGGGAGGGGGGGCATGGCGCGGCCTGGCTCTGCCCTCCCCTGGCTTTGGCACTCCCAGCAGCTGCTCCAGCCTTGAGGGGACAGTGCCAAGCCAGCATTGTGCTGGCTCTGGCACCGCTGGCTTGGCACTGCCCCCTCAAGGCTGGAGCAGCTGCTGGGAGAGGTGAAGCTGGGGGTAGGGGGCGGGGCATGGCACAGCCTGGCTCCGCCCCCTCCCCAGCTTCGGCACTCCCAGCAGCTGCTCCCAGCAGGCCACCAACCCCCAACCGTTCTTTACTGTGTTAGAGTGTCATTTTGTGTCATTTTGGTTGGTGGTGTGCCCCCGGATTTTTTTAATGTTAAAAGTGTGCCGCGGCTCAAAAAAGGTTGGGAAACACTGTTCTAACGTGTTGGCTATTCCTCTTATTTTTGTGCCTTTTGCAAATCTGATCAGGAGTCCCGCCACTCCTATCACCTATTCTAAATAATGGATAAAACTATTGAAAAGTGTCAACTCGGCGGCATTCCACTTGGGGCCTCTTTCCAATTTGAAACTCAGCCACTTCTTTCCCCACCAATTATGGGTCTCCGTCTGATGGCATTTTTATCTATTCCATATTTAGCCCCGTTTTATTTACTTAATGGACTTGTTTTTGCTTATCTATCGTTTTGTATAGAAAACTCTCATCCAAGGAGAATGTTAAAAATGTGGATTAATCAGCCCAGAGTGTCTGAAAAGAAAAAGCAGACAAAGCGAACCTCATTTCCCCCAATATATATGTCACTTGGGGGAAAAGATAATTCACGAGAGTAGCCAGTGCTTTAAATAGCTCCAAAAGGGAATTTATACACATAAAATAAAATAAAATGGGTGTAGAGATGTCAAAGTAACTTTGCATGGGAAGCATAGTTGTAAAGTTACCTTTAAACAATCTATAGAAATAAAAAGTTAATGTTTGTTTGTAACATAACTCAAAAACCACTGGGCGAATTTACACCAAATTTGGACACAATACACCTATTAGGCCAACGAGTGACCATGACTCATAAAAAAACACTGGAAAACACAGCAGAAGAGACTTTAAAAGCCAACCCCCCCCCCCCAAATGCATTACAACACATGCACAAAACCACATATATACACAAATAGTCTCTCTGGCATTACTTCGCGAACGAAGATTCTTAGGAAGGACTCATCCCACGGTTTTTACAAGCGCCTTGATGCTTTTTCGGAGGTTGGATGTGTCCTTCGAGCCTGTGCCATGGACCTTTCTGGTGGAGCGCAGCGTGCACAGAACTGGCCTCACCCTTTAAACCAAAGGTTCATCTGCCGGGGCCTAGCAAGCTGAGACGTTGGCAGCGAGGTCCTCAGGTCGTAGGTTTGATTTGAGTTTTCTTCTCTACATGCAGGGGCGGTCTTACCTCTCCCATCATGGTAAGCGAAGATTATTTTGGCGCCCCCCCCCCGGTGGCTTCTGACCACCGCCGCGCATGTGCGTTGGCGTCCTGGTTCGAGCATGTGTGCCGGTGTCCCACACGGCTGCGTGCATGTGCACCGGGCGTCGGTTCGTGCATGTGCGCTGGCGTCCCGGCTGCATGCATGTGCGCTGGCGTCCCAGCGCAGCCGCACAGGTGCGGCCAGCGTGGCCATGCCGCCCGGCTGCGGAGGCGTGGCGCGGGCAGCACTGGCTCCCGAGCACGGCTCCACCCGGCGGCGCAGCGAGGCGTGGCGGGGGGTGGTGCAGGGCGGGGCGGCCGGCACGGCGGCGCCCCTCCCAGGAGGCGTCGCCCTACACGGCCGCTTACTCGGCCTAATGGAAAGACCGCCCCTGTCTACATGGTTGACCTTACAGGGTTAGACAAGCACCATCTGCCCGGGTTTGAAATCAGAGTTTTCCTTCTCTTAGGATGGTTTCCAAAAGGTTAGAGAGCCCATCCTGCACACATGCACACAAACAGCTAGTTTTGCACATGCGCTATTGGGACCGAGCGCTTCTGGTGGAGGAGTAGCGAAACGAACTCCCAAAAGGCCGAAAAGGACAAGACAGGGAACATTTTGCAGCTGGAGGCGGGAGGCTCCGCCCCGGCTGCAAAATGTTCCCCCGTCCTTTTCATCCTCTTGGGAGTGCGTTTTGCTACTCCCTCCACCAGAAGCGCTCGGTCCCAATAGCGCATGTGCAAAACTAGCTGTTTGTGTGCATGTGTGCTCCGGCGCATGTGCGCATGCCATCATCACACTGAAGACCCAGGGGTTGCCAAAAAAAGGTTCGTTTACTACAATTTTTTACCTTTGTCCGGTCCTGCTTGTCAGGAATGTGTTGACGGTGTCTTCCTTCATGGCAAAAGGGGGTTGGACTGGATGACTCCTTGTTATAGATCAACCAGAGGATTGTGGGTTTTCCTTTGGCACAAAGTGATGGGCTCTCAGGCCTGAGAAATTCAAGTCTGGGAAATGATGGTTCTTTCCGTGAGAAAACTGGCTCCGAAACTGCAGGGCCTCAAGGGTATTCAGGGGTCAGAACTAGCCACAGCAGATAAGGAATCGAGTGAAGCGCTGAGTGATAAGGAGGGTTCCCAGGAGAAGCCACCTGTCGCTACGGAGATCAACAAATGCCTTCATTTTCAAATCAGAGCCGAAAATAGATTGCGTCACTCAGAGAGATTATGTGGGAAAGTTGTGAAGGAAATTCATGGCAAATGGAATGATTTCATGTGTGCCTACTAACAAGTTGTTTACCTTAAGATCAGTTCAGTCAACATTGCATTAGAGCAGTGTTTCTCAACCTTCCTTATGCCGCGACCCCTTAATCCAGTTCCTCATGTGGTGGTGACCCCCCAACCATAATATAGTTTTCATTACTACTTCATAACTGTAATTTTGGATTGATTTGGTAATATGGGAGTTGTAGTTGCTGGGATTTATAGTTCACCTACAAATCAAAGAGCCCTTTGAACTCCACCAATGATGGAATTGAACCAAACTTGGAACACAGAACTCCCATGGCCAACAGAAAATACTGGAAGGGTTTGCTGGGCATTGACCTTGAGTTTTGGAGTTGTAGTTCACCTACATCCAGAGAGCACTGTGAACCCAAACAATAATAGATCTGGACCAAACTTGGCACGGATTCTCAATAAGCCCAAATGTGAACACTGGTGGAGCTTGGGGGAAATAGACCCTAACATTTGGGAGTTGTAGTTGCTGGAATTTATAGTTTGCCTACAATCAAAGAGCACTCTGAACCCCACCAACGATAGAATTGGGCCAAACTTCCCACACAGAACTCACATGACCAACAGAAATTACTGTGTTTTCTGGTGGTTTTTGGCGACCCCTCTGACACTCCCTCGCGACCCCCCCAGGGGTCCCGACCCACAGGTTGAGAAGCACTGCATTAGAGTGAGAAGCTAAGCCTGATTTCTCTTGTTCCTGGTTCAAATTAAGTGTCGAATTTGGAAGTTTTCTATGTTGAAAACCAATTGTCTGGTGATTTATGTGGAAAAGTGAATAGTGGTAGTTAAAGAGCGCATTCTAAGGATTATTTCTGCGTTTGATGTATTAAAATATTCCCATCCAAACCCAGGTAACGAAGGAGGAGGCATTACTTTTAATTCAACCCTCCTATCTTCCTTCGCTCAGCCTTCCTTATGGTGTGGAATCGTAGGAGCTGCCATTATTTATTTATTTATTTATTTATTTGGTTTTATATTCCGCTCCTCCCTGCAGGCTCGGGGCGGATCACAACAACATTCGATAAAAGCATCGAGATGCAACAATGTTAAAAGACCACAAGGGTTGCAGATTCTTTAAAACTCATAAGCATGGTCATACAATACATTTCTGGATTAGCCAAAAGCGAGTTTAAAAAGGGCAGTCTTGCACGCTCTCCGGAAGGGAACAAGCTCTCGGATCGCGCGGGTATCGGGTGGAAGAGAGTTCCACAGCATAGGGGCCGCAACAGAAAAGGCACGCTGCCTAGTTGTGGACAAGTGGCAGGAGCGGATTGATGGAATTTCTAACAGGTTCTGCTCCTCTGAGCACAGTGATCTCGGGGGAACGTACGGGGTAAGGCGGTCCCTCAGGTACACAGGCCCTAGACCGTATAAGGCCTTGAAGGTTAGAACCAACACCTTGAAGGCAATTCGGTACTCGATAGGAAGCCAGTGCAATTAGGGGAGGCATCACCAGGACTCCTGGGCAGAGAAGGCCTTGCAGAACTGCACCTCCCATGACTTTGCATCCAGCCATGTCAGTTCAAGTGGTGTCAAAACTGGTGTCCCCAAATAGCCAGAGAGAGAGAGAGAGAGAGAGAGAGAGAGAGAGAAGTGTGTGTGAGAGAGAGAGACAGAGAGTGAGAGAGAGTGACTGGATGTGTGTGTGTGTTTGAGAGAGAGTGTGTGTGTGTGTGTGTGTGAGTGAGAGTGTGTGTGAGTGCGAGTGAGAGTGTGAGAGTGAGTGTGTGAGTGACAGTGAGTGAGAGTGTGTGTGAGTGAGAGCAAGTGAGTGAGAATGTGTGTGTGAGTGAGTGAGAGTGTGTGAGAGAAAGTGAGTGAGTGTGAGTGAAGTGTGAGTGAGAGAGTGTGAGAGTGAGTGAGAGTGTGTGAGTGAGAGTGACAGAGTATGTGTGAGAGCGAGTGCGAGTGAGAATGTGTGTGTGAGAGTGAGAGAGTGTATGTGAGAAAGAGTGTGAGAGTGTGTGTGTGGGAGAGAGAGAGTGAGAGAGAGTGTGTGTGAAAGTGAGTGAGTGAGTGAGAGTGTGTGTGAGTGAGAGAGTGTGTGAGAGTGTGTGTGAGAGTGTGTGAGAGTGCGAGTGAGAGACAGTGTGACAGTGAGTGACAGTGAGTGAGTGTGTGAGAGAGTGAGTGACAGTGTGAGACCAAATGAGTGAGAATGTGTGAGTGAGAGTGTGTGTGAGAGAGTGAGAGTGTGTGAGAGAAAGTGAGTGAGTGAGTGTGTGTGAAGTGTGAGTGACAGAGAGTGTGAGTGAGAGAGTGTGAGAGTGAGTGTGTGTGAGTGTGAGAGTGAGTGAGTGAGTGAGAGTGTGTGAGTGAGAGTGACAGCGTGAGTGAGAGCAGAGTGAGAGAGAGTGTGTGAGAGAAAGTGTGTGAGTGAGAGGGTGTGAGAGTGTGTGTGAGAGTGAGAGAGAGTGTGACAGTGAGTGACAGTGAGTGTGTGTGAGAGAGTGAGTGACAGCGTGAGTGAGAGCAAGTGAGTGAGAATGTGTGAGAGTGTGTGTGAGAGAGTGAGTGTGAGAGAAAGTGAGTGAGTGTGTGTGTGTGAGTGAAGTGTGAGTGACAGAGAGTGTGAGTGAGAGTGTGTGAGAGTGAGTGTGACAGAGTTTGTGTGAGAGCGAGTGCGAGAGAGTGTGTGCGAGTGAGAGAGAGAGTGAGAGAGAGTGTGAGTTTCTGGTGCCAGCTCCTCCACGTTGGGCCCAGTTTGGAAAGAGGTCTTGCAAGCCCAGCAGTGCTTAGGGCCCCGTGGTGGTGGGTGGGTGGCCTTGAGCCACAGCGAGAACAAGTGTTGCCAAAGTGCGGCCGTTCAGCGGAGAGGAGATGCAGGCGCCCAGGGCGCACGGCGGAGCGCACGAGCGGGGAGGGCGCTAGGACCCAGGCGGAGGCGGCAGGGAGGCAGGCGGGGGGGGGGTGCGGGCGGGGAGGTGTGGCACCGGGCAGCCTTGGGCTTTTTCTGCCCTTCTGCTTCTCCTCCTTCTCCTCCGGGTCTTCCTTCCTTCCTTCCTTCCTTCCTTCCTTGGAGGCGATGGAGTGAGAGGCGCGCATCTCTCTCTCCCAACCTGGCGCCGCGATGGCTTCCGTCCGGCGCGTCTTCCACCTCCAGCCTTGCGGTGAGTCTTCTAGCGGCGTGGGCTTGCCGTGGAGAGGAGGGGAGGGAGGGGAGGAAGGAAGCCCGGGCCAGGCTCCCCAACCCGGCTTCCAGGGCCTTTTACCTGCCAAACAGGGAGGACCTTTTGGAGAGCTTTGGAGAGAGAGAGAGAGAGCCTTTGCAGAGCGCACAGCTTGTTTTGGTTCCGCACTTGGGAATGAATGCAGTTTGACAGCGTTTTGGCCTCGGCTCAAGGCAGTGGCACCCCGGGAGTTGCAGTTTGGGGGGCTCTCTTGGTCAGAGAAGGTGGAAAGAGCGTGCCAAAACTACAACTCTCTACTACAGGGCAGTGGAAGGGATGCCAGGACTGCACTCCTTCTCCAGGATGGGCTTCCCCTTCCTTCCTCCCAGCGTGCTGAGGTTGCCCAATTGGCCTTGCTCTCCCTCCTGGCCTCCTTCCCTTCCCTGAAGATGCTTGGCATCCTTTCAACTCTTGCAATCCTTGGCTGCGTCCGCACTGTGGAATTAATGCAGCCTGACACCTCTTGCGCTGCCAAGGCTCATTGCTCTGGAGTCATTGGAGCTGCAATTTGGGGAGGCACCACCAGCACGCCTGGGCAGAGAAGGCCTTGCGGAACTACACCTCCCATGACTCCCTTTGCATCCAGCCATGGCGGGTCAAGTGGTGTCATCCTACAGTGGGGGTGGTATCCCGTATAGATGACTGCAACGCCCTCTACGTGGGACTGCCTTTGAAGACTGCTCGGAAGCTTCAACTGGTTCAAGGGACAGCAGCCAGGTTGATAACAGGAGCGCCACTCAGGGAGCGCACAGCACCTCTGTTGTGCCAGCTCCACTGGCTACCAGTTTGCTACCGGGCACAATTCAAAGTGCTGGCTTTGGCCTTTAAAGCCCTTAACGGTTCTGGTCCAACTTACATGTCCGAACGCATCTCTCCCTATGAACCTTCAAGATGCTTAAGATCATCCGGACAGGCCCTGCTCTCGGTCCCGCCTGCTTTGCAGGCGATTTGGGGGGACGAGAGACAGGGCCTATTCAGTGGTGGCTCCTCAGCTTTGGAACACCCTTTCTAATGACATCAGATCAGCCCCCTCCCTCCTGACATTTCGCAGGAAGGTTAAGACCTGGCTATTTGACCGGGCATTTGCAGATGTAGTATGATTGTCAAATTGAGACCTAAGGAATGACGACGATGCAATTGGAAGTCGATTTAATTAATGAGACGCTGATATTGTGTTTTTAACGTTGAATGCTAATTTGTATATGTTGGAATTGTATTGTATTGATCATTGTTGATATGTTTGTCTTGAGCAGTTTTTGCTGTTATACACCGCCTTGAGTCGCCTTCGGGCTGAGAGAGGCGGTCTAGAAGCAAAGTAAATAATAAATAAATAAATAAATAAATCCTCATCCTATGCCTTGGGCCGCATCTCCCCCCATAGAGCGAATGCAGTTGGACATCACTATGACCGCCTTGGCTCAATGCTATCGACATTTGTGGGACTGATCAGGGCATTGGGTGGCTACCTGTGCTCGACGGGGTCGCACTCCCTCTGAAGACACAGGTCCACAGCTTGGGGGTCCTTCTGGACTCCGCTTTGACACTTGATGCCCAGGTATCGGCGGTGGCTAGGAAGGCCTTTGCACAATTAAGACTTGTGCGCCAGCTGCGCCTGTACTTCGTGAATTCTGATCTGGCCATGGTGGTCCATGCAGGGCCGGACGAAGGTAATTTCAAATGGTACGCAAACCTTTTGCCGCCCCCTCACTCTCTGTGCGCCAGTGTGTGCACGTGCAGGTCAGCTAGTTCTGTGCATGTGCAGGGCCAGCTTTGCGCATGCTCACCAGTGTGCGCATGCGCCAGGCCAGCTAGTTCGGCGCATGCGCCATTCGGGGGGGGGGGGGCGACACCAAGTGGATGGTGATGCAAAACGCCCTCCAGGAGGCCAAAAAGGAGGGCGATTTGCAGCCAGAGGTGGGAGGCTCCGCCCGGCTGCAAAAGTCCTCCTTTTTGGCCTTGTGGAGTGCGTTTTGCGTTACCATCCACCTGGAGTCGTACCCACACGCCGGCCTGCAGCAATGGCGACCGCGGCCATATGCGCCTCTAGCCCACGTGGCGCCCTGAGGCGGCCGCTTAATTTACCTCCATTAAGATCCGCCCCTGGGTCCATGCCCTAGTCACCTCTAGGTTGGATTACTGCAGTGCGCTCTACGTGGGGTTGCCCTTGAAGACAGCCTGGAAACTACAGTTGGTTCAAAGATCAGCAGCCAGATTACTTAAGGAGCTGGTTACAGGGAGCGGTCAACCCCTATTTAAACAGCTCCACTGGCTCCCAATAAGTTTCCGGTCCCAATTCAAGGTGCAGGTTATCACCTATAAAGCCCTAAACGGTTCGGGACGTGCTTATCTTCGCAATCACTTCCTCCCTTATGAACCAGTGGGTACCTCTGGGGAAGCACTGCTCTTTCTCCCCCCCACCATCGCAAGCACGGTTGGTGGGGACAAGAGAGAGAGAGAGAGAGAGATGGTGGCCCCTCCCTTTCCTTGAAGATGCTTGGCATATTTCCCCACTCCTTGCAATCCTGGTGCAATGTAGAATGATCAAATAATAACTATAACATCCCTTCCTTCATATTATATATATACCTAGCTTTCCTATACTCCCCATAGATGTTAATGAGTAGTTAAAGTGTGCATACATTATTTGGGGACAATTTGTGTTTTGCACCACAAACCTGCAGCTCAGATGTAATTGATCGAGATGAAACTTTACTTTAAGTGCTCTAATTAATCAGGTCTGGATACCCTTTGCCCCCCCTGTTGGCGCAGCGGGTTAAACTGCTGAACTTGCTAAGCGGAGTGAACTGCTGCTGTTAGCCCCAGATTCTGCCAACCTAGCAGTTTGAAAACATGCAGATGTGAGTAGATCAAGAGATACCGCTTCTGCAGGAAGGTAATGGCGCTCTATGCTGCCTGTTGGCGCAGCGGGTTAAACTGCTGAACTTGCGAAGCGGAGTGAACTGCTGCTGTTAGCCCCAGATTCTGCCAACCTAGCAGTTTGAAAACATGCAGATGTGAGTAGATCAAGAGATACCGCTTCTGCAGGAAGGTAATGGCGCTCCATGCGGCCTGTTGGCGCAGCAGGTTAAACTGCTGAACTTGCTGAGCAGAGTGAACTCCTGTTAGCCCCAGCTTCTGCCAACCTAGCATTTCAAAAACATGCAGATGGGAGAAGATCAAGAGATACCGCTTCTGCAGGAAGGTAATGGCGCTCTATGCTGCCTGTTGGCGCAGCGGGTTAAACTGCTAAACTTGCTGAGCGGAGTGAACTGCTGCTGTTAGCCCCAGATTCTGCCAACCTAGCAGTTTGAAAACATGCAGATGTGAGTAGATCAAGAGATACCGCTTCTGCAGGAAGGTAATGGCGCTCTATGCTGCCTGTTGGCGCAGCAGGTTAAACTGCTGAACTTGCTGAGCAGAGTGAACTCCTGCTGTTAGCCCCAGCTTCTGCCAACCTAGCAGTTTGAAAACATGCAGATGTGAGTAGATCAAGAGATACCGCTTCTGCAGGAAGGTAATGGCGCTCTATGCTGCCTGTTGGCGCAGCAGGTTAAACTGCTGAACTTGCTGAGCAGAGTGAACTCCTGCTGTTAGCCCCAGCTTCTGCCAACCTAGCAGTTTGAAAACATGCAGATGTGAGTAGATCAAGAGATACCGCTTCTGCAGGAAGGTAATGGCGCTCTATGCTGCCTGTTGGCGCAGCGGGTTAAACTGCTGAACTTGCTGAGCGGAGTGAACTGCTGCTGTTAGCCCCAGATTCTGCCAACCTAGCAGTTTGAAAACATGCAGATGTGAGTAGATCAAGAGATACCGCTTCTGCAGGAAGGTAATGGCGCTCTATGCTGCCTGTTGGCGCAGCAGGTTAAACTGCTGAACTTGCTGAGCGGAGTGAACTGCTGCTGTTAGCCCCAGATTCTGCCAACCTAGCAGTTTGAAAACATGCAGATGTGAGTAGATCAAGAGATACCGCTTCTGCAGGAAGGTAATGGCGCTCTATGCTGCCTGTTGGCGCAGCGGGTTAAACTGCTGAACTTGCTGAGCGGAGTGAACTGCTGCTGTTAGCCCCAGATTCTGCCAACCTAGCAGTTTGAAAACATGCAGATGTGAGTAGATCAAGAGATACCGCTTCTGCAGGAAGGTAATGGCGCTCTATGCTGCCTGTTGGCGCAGCAGGTTAAACTGCTGAACTTGCTGAGCAGAGTGAACTCCTGCTGTTAGCCCCAGCTTCTGCCAACCTAGCATTTCAAAAACATGCAGATGTGAGTAGATCAAGAGATACCGTTTCTGCAGGAAGGTTATGGTGCTCCATGCGGTCATGCCAGTCACATGACTTTGGAGATATCCACAGACAACGCCAGCTCTCCGGCTTAGAAACAGAGATGAGCACCAAGCCCCAGCGTCGAACACGACTAGACTTAATGTCAGGGTAACCTTAACCCAGGCCTGGGCAAACTTCGGCCCTCCAGGTGTTTTGGACTCCAACTCCCACAATGCCTAACAGTCTACCGGCTGTTCGGAATTGTGGGAGTTGGAGTCCAAAACACCTGGAGGGCCGAAGTTTGCCCAGGCCTGGGTTAACCTTTCCTTAGATACCCCTTCCTTCTTAACTTCTGTTTCTCTTACAATAGATATTTAGCTTTTGCAGAAGGCGGTCTTGCTTGCAAAAAAAAATGCCAAAAGGGCAGAGAACTATGGTATGTATGTGTGTTGCTGTGTGTGTATATATCACACACACACACAAAATTGGATTAGCCATTTTTTCATCATATGTGTTTTTGTGTGTGTATCAATGCTGAATTCAGCCCGACAAGATGAAGTTGGAGGAATTTAAACAAAAGTGTATGTGTGCGTCCAAGATCTGGGGCCGACTTGTAAACAATCCGGAGCATGAACCAGATGAGCAAACTCAAGTGCGTTTTTCTGTGTGCGCTGTACATAGAAACTTATGTTGCTAAAGTGGGAACACGCTGCCTTGTTTCCTTTTGGGGGAGGATTGCCATGGGCTGAGAGCTCCTTTGTCTTTGTGCTTCCAGGAACGAAGAGATCCTCAAAAGTCAAATATTGGTGTGTCCTTGTTTCAGGCCATTCCTGCACCCAGAGCGGGGCCTGCGGCATGAGGACTGTGTGCCTCTTGTTTTGGCAACACCCAGCACTCTTTGTCTATGCTTAACTCTTCAAATAAATAATTATTGCCTCCCAAATGCTGCTTTTGCAAAGGAGGTGGCTGCTCCTTTGGACGTTGTTTGCAAACCAATGGAGGAAAGCGCCTGTTGAGCAATGCAGTTTGTTTTTTTAGCTTTCTAAGCGGTTATCAGCACTTCCGTAAGTCATCTGGTTGGTGTCTCTCTCTCTCTCTCTTTCTCTCTCTCGCGCACGCTTGTTTTGTTTCAGAGCGGCTCAGCGTTTTTTTCTCCCTCCAATTTTGTGTTTGTGTCCTTTTCCTTTCCCTTTTCTTAGAATCTAAATGACACAAGCCAATGATAATGATATAATTATATTTTTGGGTATATCACCAAACATGTAAATGCGACATGCAATGCAGTATCTCGGAGCACAAGTAAATAACCTAATAGAAACCCTACATGGGTTAAAGAGACGCCAACATAATCAATATCTCTAAATAGAGAGTCCCATAAGAGAGTTCCTTCGCAAATGATATTATAAAGTCCACCTTCTTCCAGAGCCACCCATTCCGCTGCCTCTCTTTGAGGGAGAGCCGCTGATCTCGGCCCCGTCGGTGAAGAGTCTCGGTGTGATACTAGACTCGTGACTCACTGGAGGCCCAGGTTGCTGCGACAAGTAAGGGAGCTTTCTTCCACCTACGCCAGGCACGTCAACTGGCACCTTACCTTCCATCAGATGCGCTGGCTACGGTGGTCCATGCCACAGTGACATCACGGCTGGACTACTGTAATGCCTTTGTACGTGGGGTTGCCGCAGTCAACCACTCGTAAAATCCAGCTAGTGCAGAATGCAGCCGCCAGACTCCTCACCGGGACACCACTGAGATGCCATATCGCGCCATCTCTACAGCGCCTGCACTGGCTGCCAGTCGAGCTCAGAGCCATCCACAAGATCTTGTCGCTTACCTTTAAGGCCCTCCATGGCGCCGGCCCAGCTTATTTAAAACCGCTTGTCGAACCAGCTCATTTAAGGTCGCCGCGTTCAGGAAACAGGGACCTTCTCCGCATCCCAGGTGTGAGTGAGGCCCGCCTCGACACCACGAGACGGAGAGCCTTTTCCATCGCGGCCCCTGTTCTTTGGAACTTGATGCCGGCAGATCAGAGAGCTATCCGGGACATGCCCCAGTTCCTGACCGCACTGAAGACCTGGCTCTTCCGAAAGGCTTACGGCTAAGGACACCCTCCAGACTTAGCCTGAGTTACTGGAACTATTTTAATTAATTTTCCTATTCTTTTAGCTTTTAACTATTGAACTCTTTTTTTGTGTTTTATGTGTAAGTCGCCCGGAGCACTGACGTGGAGGGCGACTCATAAATAATAAAATCAATCAATCAATCAATCAATCAATCAAGAAGAGAAAATATAAGAAATGATGTCCAATAAAGGGAAAATTTACCCATTCTGATGTATTGTATTGTATATATTTGTTGGTTATACTTTGGAGCGCCGCAAGACGTCCCCGGTCTAGAAAAAGCCTTTAACGGCGAAACGATTCAGCGCACGCATCCACGAGATCGTCGGCCGCTGTGAGAGTACTCCGCTTAGTTGTTGGACATCATTTCTTATATTTTCTCTTCTTGAAGAAGGTGGACTTTATAATATCATTTGCGAAGGAACTCTCTTATGGGACTCTCTATTTAGAGATATTGATTATGTTGGCGTCTCTTTAACCCATGTAGGGTTTCTATTAGGTTATTTACTTGTGCTCCGAGATACTGCATTGCATGTCGCATTTACATGTTTGGTGATATACCCAAAAAAATATAATTATATCATTATCATTGTTTATTAGTTCTCCTCGTTGCTTACATTCTTTCAAGCAACCCCGCACTACTTTTTGACTTATAGAATCAAAGAACCCCAGAGTTTGGAGGGGCACCCAAACGCCATCTAGTCCAACACCATTCTGCCATGCAGGAAGACCCCACTCAAGCCCTCTCAACAGTTTATGTATATTCATAGAGTTGGAAGGGGCGCCCAAATGCCATCCAGTCCATCCCCATTCTGCCATGCAGTAAGACAGTGTTTTTCAACCTTTTTTGAGCCGCGGCACATTTTTTACATTTACAAAATCCTGGGGCACACCAACAACCAAAATGATACAAAATGACACTCTGACACAGTAATACATGTAGTTAATATGTTTTTAAATGTATTTATACACTCAGTGTGAAACCAGGGCCTGTTTCGATGAACACAACATAGAAATCCTGGCAGGAATGGCAGAAAGACACACACAAAGGTCTTGCTCAACAGCTGTCAGTTCACCCGCAATCAAAGAGCATTCTGAACTCCACCAATGATGGAATGGAATCAAACTTCCCACACAGAACTCCCATAACCAAGAGAAAATGCTATAAGAGTTTGGTGGGCATTGATACTGAGTTTTGGAGTTGTAGTTCACCTATATCCAGAGAGCATTCTGGACTCAAACAATGTTGGATCAGGACCAAACTTGGCATGAATACTCAATATGCCCAAATGTGAACACAGATGGAGTTTGTGGAAAATAGACCTTAACATTTGGCAGTTACAGTTTCTGGGATTTATAGTTAACACACAATCAAAGAGCATCCTGAACTCTTGCAACAATGGAATTGAACCAGACTTGGCATATTGAACTCTCGTTACCAACAGAAAGTACTGAAAGGGTTTGCTTGGGAATTGGCCTTGAGTTTGGAAGTTGTAGTTCACCTACACCCAGAGAGCACTGTGGACTCAAACAATGTTATGTTGTTTGTTTTCTATCCAGAATCACAATGTTGGAAGGAGGCTCACCACTTTAAGGTCCCTCAAACAGGCATGGGAAAACTTTGGCCCTCTGGGTGCTTTGGACTTCAACTCCCACCATTCCTAACAGCCTGAGGCCCTTTCCTGCCTAAGTGGCTGAGGGGGGGGGGGGGGGAAGGAAAAGGGCCCGAGGCTGCTAGGAATGGTGGGAGTTGGAGTCCAAAACACCTGGAAGGTCCAAGTTTGCCCACCACCTTTCGACAGAAACCTTTCTCCCCCTTCCCCTTCGCGCCCTTTCTTCCCCTTCCTGCCAAACACTTACTTTTTCTTCTACACTGCCGCTTCTGCCACCATTTTGATCCGAGGGGGCAGTGTGAGCATGTTCAGGAGGGGAGGGAGGAAGATGTTGGGCGAGTCTGCGCAGTAGCACCCACACGGATCACGTCTTCCTCCCTCCCCCCTCCCCTCCTGAAGAAGGGGGCCAGAATGGAGAAGAAAAAGTGTTTGGCAGGAGGGGGAAGAAAGGGTATTGGAGGTTCCAATTTCCCACGGAACACCTGATGATTGCTCACGGCACACTAGTGTGCCACGGCACACTGGTTGGGAAACACTGCGGTAAGACACCACTCAATCCCTCTCGACAGATGGCCAGTTTATATATAATCGTAGAGTTGGAAGGGGCACCCAAAGGCCATCCAGTCCATCCCCATTCTGCCATGCAGTAAGACACCAACCAAGCCCTCTCGACAGATGGCCATCCATCTTCAGTTTATATATAATCGTAGAGTTGGAAGGGGCACTCAAAGGTCATCTACTAGTCCAACCCCATTCTGCCATGCAGTAAGACACCATCAAAGCATTCCTGAAAGATGGCCATCCATGCCCAGTTTATATAATCATAGAGTTGGAAGGGACACTCAAAGGCCATCTAGTTATACCCCATTCTGCTATGCAGGAAAACAACCAAGTGCTCCTGGCAGATGACCATCCATACTCAGTTTATATAATCATAGAGTTGGAAGGGGCACCCAAAGGCCATCCAGTCCAACCCCATTCTGCCATGCAGGAAGACATAACCAAGTCCTCCCAGCAGATGGTCCCCCACTTCAGACCACTTTTGGGCCAAAAAATGTTTACATGACCTCAGCTATAAAGGTATATAAAAGAAGTATAGCAATGAAACATTGACATGAATACTCAATATGCCCAAATGTGAACACTAGTAGAGTTTGGGGAAAATAGACCTTGACATTTGGGAGTTGTAGTTGATGAGATTTATAGTTCATCTATAATCAAAGAGCATGCGGAACTCCACGAACAATGGAATTGAACCAGTCTGGGCACACACAACTCCCATGACCAAAGTAAATACTGGAAGGATTTGATGGGCATTGACCTGGAGTTTTGGAGTTGTAGTTCACCTATATCCAGAGAGCACTGTGGATGCAAACAATGATGGATCTGGTCCAAACTTGGCACAAATACTCAATATGCCCAAATGTGAACACTGGTAGAGTTTGAGTTAAATAGACCTTGTCATTTGGGAGTTGTAGTTGCTGGGATTTATAGTACACCTACAATCAAATAGTATTCTGGAACCCCACCAACAATAGAATTGGGCCAAACTTCCCACACAGAACCCCCATGACCAACAGAAAATAGTGTTTTCTGATGGTCTTTGGTGACCCCTCCGAGACACCATCATAACTCTCTCAGGTGACCCGAACCCCCAGGTTGGGAAACGTTGCTGTAGGCTTTATTTCAGAGGAAGGGATTGGCGAAAGCCTCGGATAACATCCCAAGGGGGTGATCAGGGGCGGTCCTACAAGATAGGCCAAGTAGGCAGCCGCCTAGGGCGCCTTCTGGGAAGGGGACGCCATCCCGGCCGCATGGGCCGCCATCCTGGCCCTGCCGATGTGCCTCAGACAGTGCTGCAGCTGCCTGCTTTTTGACCCCGGCCTTGTGCGCTCCGACGGCGCTTCTGGGCATGCACGGAGGTTTTCACGCAGGCGCAGTTGCTCTGGAGCTGAAGTTGAGCGCGAAAACCTCCGCGCATGCCCAGTAGCTCCCTTGCGCAGAAGCCTGTAAGCAAAGCATTCCCTATCGGGCAGGCAGGGAGTGCTTGCCCTCTCCCTTTGTCTCCGGTACGCGCGCGTTTGCAGGGAAGGAGAAAAGAATCAGTGAAGGAAGTGTAAGTGAAGGAATGAATGAAGGGCTTTCCTCCTCCTCCTCTGTGACCTCTCCCTCCTTCCTTTCTTCGGCTCTATTTCTATCTAGACCTGAGGGGCCTGAGGCTATGAGGAGTTGTGGGAGTTGGAGTCCAAAACACCTAGAGGGAGGGAGGGCCCAAGTTTGCCCAGGCCACGCTGCCTGTATTCGACCTCATTTGAACATTTTGGCTGTTTTTCTATTTACATTTACATTGGGATCCTAATTTTGGGCTTATGGGAGACTCCTATGGATTATGAGACGGGTGGTAGGTAATATATTCTGATTTTGATGCATTTACATTGCATTTCTTGTTGATTATTATACAGTTCTGCTTAATATTGTCATACAATATAATACAAATACAATATAACAATAGAATGATGATATATTTTATATTACATGTAATATTACAAACAATATTGCAGTATAGTGGTTTTGTACAAAATAGTAATATATATTTTATTTTACTTTATTTTGGGTTATTTGAGTTTTATAGGAGTAATGAAAATATTTAGTAGAGGATAATTTTATTTAAATAAATAATTTTATTATTTTATAATAATAATATAATAGAATGTTACATTATATTATAATGTCAATATATTATAATATAATTATATTGTAATGTAGTATAATATAATTATGATATAATATAGTATGAGTATGGTATAATATATTGTATATACATTGATACAAAATAATACTACTAATGGTATTGTGATATTATAATTGTATATTTGTTTTACATGGGGGGGCAAAATAATGTTTGGGGGCACCAAAATAATGTTCGCCTACCATTTAAAATTACCTTAGACCGCCCCTGGGGGTGATACTCTAATGTTAAAATGAAAGGTAAATAAAATGTGAGTGCATTAAACAGAGTAGCATTAGTCCATTTTACTGTCCTCACTTGCAGTCACAAGGAGTTGATGAGCTGTTTTTATGCTGTTGCTATTTCCAATAATGTGTAAGGTTATTATCTAGAGGTATGGCACAAAATATACATATTTAAAGGCCCAAATTTTTCTGTGCTTTGGGGAATATTTTCCTGATTGATCCGGCGTTTATGGAGCATTCAGATTTAAACGTGCACTTGCCACTCTTAATCCGGAGGTGTTTTGCTGTCCTTTGATTTTCCTTTACTCCTGGCCGTTACAGAAGCCAGACCGCAATCGATAAAACATTATCAGTTATTAAGTCCCTTCGAGGCCTGAGGCTGTTCAAAAAGGATGGAGAGAAATGATTTTCAGAGGGTTTCCCACTGTAGATTAACTCAAAAAAATAGATTAACCCCCCCCCCCCCTTCTGCTTCTCTCCTTTTCTGTTGGAAAAATCCATGCATTTTAAACCTCAAAAACGTGTTCTCTGTGTGTTGTTTTCTGATCTACCAACAAGGATGGGAATTTCATGATATGCTGGCCATTTATGGCCCAAATGGGGGTAGTTTATGACTCAGAGATGAGCCATCATGGCCCAAAGGTGGGTCATTTAAGGCCCCAGATGTGGTTTATTTACAGTTCCAAATGTCTTCTCATTTATGGCTCAAAGATGGGTCATTATGTCCCAAATGTGGTTTATTTATGATTCCAAATGTTGGTCATTTATGCCCCAAATATCAATTTATGATCCCAAATGTGGGTTGTTTATGCCCCAAATATGATCAATTTATGATCCCAAATGTGGGTCGTTTATGCCCCAAATATGATCAATTTATGATCCCAAATGTGGGTTGTTTATGGCCCAAATATGATCAATGTATGATTCCAAATGTGGTTCATTTATGCCCCAAATATGATCAATTTATGATCCCAAATGTGAGTTGTTTATAGTCCAAATGTGGACCATTGAAAGCTCAAACCTGGCCATTTTTGTTTTACTTTGGAATATTTTCCAAATAATACTAATATTAATTGGGGAAAGGACAAAAATGGTCCTGTATATGTATATTTGTTGTCATTTGGTGTCAAGTCCACTTTGACTAAAGCTAACCCTATGAATGACCGAACTCTGAACTTGCAAATAGCCATGGCTTTGTTGCTGTGAGTTTTCTGGGCTGTATGGCCATGTTCCCGAAGCATGTGAGTTGTGAACTGATGCACTGTCTTGTATAAGACAGACACTTTTGGTGAGCATGGCACGTCTCTTGGTTTTGATGGCCTCCTGCAGTTTCTGCAGCAGTGAAGCCTAGGCTGCCCCGGTGATCATGGTCCCTTTTGCTAGGAAATACATCAATCCTACTCTGTGCTGGTCCCAAAATACTGTGAGCATGACCTTGCCTGTTGAGAGTTGGGCACGTGCCTTCTTTCGAGGCCATGGGTCCTGATGCTTCCATTGCATTGACTGGACTTTAGTCTCAGGATCAGAGTGTTGGACCCAGCTCTCCTCTTGTGTGATCAGTCTGTTGAAAAAGTCCTCCTGGTTTCCATGGCACATCGTTGTCAATGGAGCCGAAGAGCATTGGACTCGTTCCTGCTTCTGGAAAGGTGTGAGCAGCCGGGGAACCCAGTGAGCAGATCCCTTATGCATGTGAAGATGGTCTTGGGTGACTTTTTCCACGGACCCCACACTCACCTTGACATTTTGGGCTAGGTGGTGAATAGTTACCTGGCAGTTTTCCAAAATGGTGACCTCCACTCACTGGATGGACTGTTCACTAATAGCAAAGTAGGGTCACCCTGGAATTGGAGCTGTTTGCACCGAAGCCTGACCACATTGGAATTGATGATGCCAGTTCTGGACTCCATCATATGACGGGGAATCCTCACCATAAACTTCTTCTGCCGTGCAGTAAGACACCACCCAAGCCCTCTCGACAGATGGCCATCCCTTCTCAGTTTATATATAATCATGGAGTTGGAAGGGGCACCCAAAGGCCATCCAGTCCATCCCCATTCTGCCATGCAGTAAGACACCACCCAAGCCCTCTCGACAGATGGCCATCCGTCCTCAGTTTATATATAATCATGGAGTTGGAAGGGGCACCCAAAGGCCATCCAGTCCATCCCCATGCTGCCACGCAGTAAGACACCACCCAAGCCCTCTTGATAGATGGCCATCCGTTCTCAGTTTATATATAATCATAGAGCTGGAGGGGGCACCCAAAGGCTATCCAGTCCATCCCCATTCTGCCATGCAGTAAGACACCTTCAAACCCTCTCAGCAGATGGCCATCTGTCCTCAGTTTATATGTGTAATCATAGAGTTGGAAGGGCACCCAAAGGCCATCCAGTCCATCCCCATTCTGCCATGCAGTAAGACACCACCCAAGCCCTCTCGACAGATGGCCATCTGTCCTCAGTTTATATGTAATCATAGAGTTGGAAGGGGCACCCAAAGGCCATCCAGTCCATCCCCATTCTGCCATGCAGTAAGACACCACCCAGTCCAATTCTGCCCACTCTCGACAGATGGCCATCTGTCCTCAGTCCATTATATGCAGTAATAATATGGCCATGGAAGGGGCACCCAAAGGCCATCTAGTCCATCCCCATTCTGCCATGCAGTAAGACACCACCCAAACCCTCTCGACAGATGGCCATCTGTCCTCAGTTTATATGTAATCATAGAGTTGGAAGGGGCACCCAAAGGCCATCAAGTCCATCCCCATTCTGCCATGCAGTAAGACACCACCCAAACCCTCTCGACAGATGGCCATCCAGTCCTCAGTTTATATGTAATCATAGAGTTGGAAGGGGAACCCAAGAGGCCATCCAGTCCATCCCCATTCTGCCATGCAGTAAGACACCACCCAAACCCTCTCGACAGATGGCCATCTGTCCTCAGTTTATATGTAATCATAGAGTTGGAAGGGGCACCCAAAGGCCATCCAGTCCATCCCCATTCTGCCATGCAGTAAGACACCACCCAAGCCCTCTCGACAGATGGCCATCTGTCCTCAGTTTATATATAATCATAGAGTTGGAAGGGGCACCCAAAGGCCATCTAGTCCATCCCCATTCTGCCATGCAGTAAGACACCACCCAAACCCTCTCGACAGATGGCCATCTGTCCTCAGTTTATATGTAATCATAGAGTTGGAAGGGGCACCCAAAGGCCATCCAGTCCATCCCCATTCTGCCATGCAGTAAGACACCACCCAAACCCTCTCGACAGATGGCCATCCAGCCTCAGTTTATATAGAGTAATCATAGAGTTGGAAGGGGCAGTAAGACACCAAAGGCCATCCAGTCCATCCCCATTCTGCCATGCAGTAAGACACCACCAAAGTCCCTCCCGACAGATGGCCATCTGTCCAGACCATCTGTATAATATGTAATCATAGAGTTGGAAGGGGCACCCAAAGGCCATCCAGTCCATCCCCATTCTGCCATGCAGTAAGACACCACCCAAGCCCTCTCGACAGATGGCCATCTGTCCTCAGTTTATATGTAATCATAGAGTTGGAAGGGGCACCCAAAGGCCATCTAGTCCATCCCCATTCTGCCATGCAGTAAGACACCACCCAAACCCTCTCGACAGATGGCCATCTGTCCTCAGTTTATATGTAATCATAGAGTTGGAAGGGGCACCCAAAGGCCATCCAGTCCATCCCCATTCTGCCATGCAGTAAGACACCACCCAAGCCCCTCTCGACAGATGGCCATCTGTCCTCAGTTTATATGTAATCATAGAGTTGGAAGGGGAACCCAAAGGCCATCCAGTCCATCCCCATTCTGCCATGCAGTAAGACACCACCCAAGCCCTCTCGACAGATGGCCATCTGTCCTCAGTTTATATGTAATCATAGAGTTGGAAGGGGCACCCAAAGGCCATCCAGTCCATCCCCATTCTGCCATGCAGTAAGACACCACCCAAACCCTCTCGACAGATGGCCATCTGTCCTCAGTTTATATGTAATCATAGAGTTGGAAGGGGCACCCAAAGGCCATCTAGTCCATCCCCATTCTGCCATGCAGTAAGACACCACCCAAACCCTCTCGACAGATGGCCATCTGTCCTCAGTTTATATGTAATCATAGAGTTGGAAGGGGCACCCAAAGGCCATCTAGTCCATCCCCATTCTGCCATGCAGTAAGACACCACCCAAACCCTCTCGACAGATGGCCATCTGTCCTCAGTTTATATGTAATCATAGAGTTGGAAGGGGTACCCAAAGGCCACCCAGTCCATCCCCATTCTGCCATGCAGTAAGACACCACCCAAGCCCTCTCGACAGATGGCTATCCATTCTCAGTTTATATATAATCAGAGAGTTAGAAGGGGCACTCAGAGGCCATCTACTAGCCCAACCCCATTCTACTATGCAGGAAAGCACAACAAAGCATTCCTGACAGATGGCCATCCATTCCCAGTTTATATAATCATAGAGTTGGAAGGGACTCAAAGATGATCTAGTTAAACCCCATTCTGCTATGCAGGAAAACAACCAAGTGCTCCTGGCAGATATCATATGACGGGGAATCTTCACCATAAACCTCTTTCATCTTCCTGTATGCCGCCCCAGTTATTAACCTGGCTGCCTCTCGATGGACTATTGGAAGCTTCCGAGCAGTCTTCAAAGGCAACCCCACGTAGAGAGCATAGCAGTAGTCTATCCTGGTTGTAACAAGAGTGTGGACCACCATGGCCAAGTCTGACTTCCCAAGGTAAGGGTGCAGCTGGCACACAAGTTTTAATTGTGCAAAAGCTCCCCTGGCCACCGCTGTAACCTGGGATTCCAGGTTCAGCGATGAGTCCAGGGGTATTATATGACTTTGCAAGACCTAAGCAGAGCAATTGAAGGTCTCACATTCATATTTAGATAAAGGTTTTCCCCTGACATTAAGTCCAGTCATGTCCAACTCTGGGGGTTGGTGCTCATCTCCATATCTAAGCCGAAGAACCAGCGTTGTCCATAGACACCTCCAAGGTCATGTGGCCAGCATGACTGCATGGAGCGCTGTTATCTTCCTGCTGAAGCGGTACCTATTGATCTACTTATATTTGCATGTTTTTGAAGTGCTAGGTTGGCAGAAGCTGAGGCTGACAGCAGAAGCTCACGCTGCTCCCCGGATTTGAACCTGCGACCTTTCAGTCAAAAAGTTTAGCAGCACAGCGGCTTAACCCACTACGCCACCGGGGGCTCCATTCATGGGGCAGCCATAAATCAAAGCTGACTTAGTAACATCAACAACAACAGCAACAACAACAACAACAACAGGAAAATGTATGCATCTGGCTTTTACCTAGACTTAGATCCACATTGAGTGGATAGACGTCAGTATAGACACCCAAAATGCAAGCTGTAATTAAAATGTTTACAGAATCAAAACCAATTTAAAAGCATGTCTATTAAAGAAAAAGAAACAGGGCAATGTCACACATTCATACCGTGTTTCCCGAAAATAAGACACCCCGATTGTAAGCCGTATCGGGGGTGTCAGAGGGGTCGGCTTATATAAGCCGTACCCCGAATGTAAGCCATACCTCCTCCTCGCCGCCGCCGCCGCAACCGGCGGCGCACCTTTCTGCCAGGCCTCCAAGGAAGGGTGGGGGAAGAGAGCCAGAGGCGTGGCAAAGCGGCGCTGCATCAGAGTGCGGGCGGGCGGGGCGGCGGCGGGGAAAGACGCCTGAGCCGCCTTGGAAGGGAGGGGAAGAGAGCCAGGGTGTGTTAGAGCGACGACGCGTCACTCTGACGCGTTGTTCACGCCCCTGTCTCTCTTCCCCACCCTTGGAAGAGGGGGAAGAGAGACAGGGGCGTGGTAGGTCCCCCTCCCTTCCACGGCGGCTCAGGCGTCTTTCAGTGAAGGGAGGGGCGGATCCGGCGAGAGGGAGAAGGCGCCGGCGGAAGTCCCGCCCCCAGGGCGACTCAGGTGCTTTTCGCTGCCGCCCGGTTCCCGTTTGGAGCGCGGGCGGGCGGGGCGGTGGCGGGGAAAGACGCCTGAGCCGCCGTGCGGGCGGGACTTCCGGCGGCGCTTTCTTCCCTCTCGCCGGCGGCGGCTCCGCCCCTCCTCCCTTCACTAAAGGGAGGGGGCGGAACCGGCGAGAGGGAGAAGGCGCTGCTGGGAGGAAGAGGAGGATGGAAGGCGCCGCTGGAAAGAAGAGGAGGAAGAGGAGGAGGATTCCGGGCCCAGCCAAGCCAGCCAAGACATGCCGCCCGAGGTAAGTCTTTCGCCTTACTTTCGGGGTACCGTCGGCTAATGTAAGCCGTACCCCGAAAGTAAGCCTTTGGGGGTCAAAAGAAAGTAAGACGCGGTCTTACTTTCGGGGAACCACGGTAGCTCTATATGCAAATTCAGGAATAATTACTCATGTTTATTGGAATTTCACAGAAAGCCAGTTAACTCATTTCCATACAAAACCGCGGCAAATAACATACGCTCTTCCAATGATCTGTACGCTGTCCAAATTCATCCTAAAGCAGTGCTGTGCGCATAGTAAAAAAACATATCCTTCCCCTTTAAGAAAACATTTTAAAAAATCCGAAAAGCCATGGCAGTTCCTCTTTTACAATGGATTTTGCAATGCACTGCAAAACAGGTGTGAAAAATAATAAAAATGATCTATTCTCAACAAAATAAATAAATAAATACAAAACAGATCGATTCCTTCTCACGAAGACAGAGTTGTAAACATGGCATTAATATGAAGATTCAAAGATCTGTCAGCGCACAGATCCAGGCTCAACCGAAGGCATGAAATTGTGTGTTATTTTGCTGTGAAATCTACTTATTTTAATTGATTTTTGCTCTCTTTACGATATCTATCCGAATTACTTAACAAGCCTAAATGATACCTTGATCTTGGAAGCTAAGCAAGGTCAGCCTTGGTTAGTACTTGGATGGGAGACCAATAGTAAATAACAAATGCTGCAGGCCGTATTTCAGAAGGAACATTCCAATCATGCTTAGTAGGATGGAAGACTAGAGAAAAAAGACTGAAAATGCATTATAAGTAGACTGATACAATCAAGGAAGCCATGGCTGTGCCATCAAAGGCTTTCGTGGCTGAAATTAATGGGTTGCTGTGAGTTTTCTGGGCTGTCTGGCCATGTTTCAGAAACATTCTCTCCCGATGTTTCGTCCACATCTATGTCAGGCATCCTCGGAAGTTGTGAGGTCTGTTGGAAACTAGGCAAGTGAAGTTTATATATGAGAGCAGGTCAATAAGTCAGTGACTTTTTGATTGAAACACAGGTTTTTGGATAAAAAAACATTTTATTTTTCAACGTCGTCTCCTTTGAGCTCTATACACTTTGTCCAACGTTTCTCCAATTTTTTTATCCCTTCCAAAAAATAAGATTTGTCGAGGTCATCAAAATAGGTATTTGTTTGTGAGATGATTTCATTGTTGGAGTCAAATCTCTTTCCGCCGAGCCATTTCTTCAGGTTTGGAAATAAGAAATAGTCACTCGGGGCTAAATCCGGAGAATAGGGCGGATGAGGGAGCAATTTGTATCCCAATTCATGTATTGTTGCCATGGCAACTGCACATGTGTGCACCCTTGCATTGTCCTGGTGCAAAAGAACTTGGCCAAATGCAGTCGTTTTTTTCTTTCAAATCCCCATTAAATCGACCCAATAAGTTGGCAAAATATTCGCCATTGATTGTTCTACCCTTTTGAAGATAGTCAATGTGGGTCAATGCGGTCAATGTGGATTATACCGCGTGCATCCCAAAAAACGGTTGCCATGACTTTATTGGCTGACAAACCCACCTTGGGCTTCTTTGGTGCTGATTCACCCCAAGAAACCCACTGTTTTGACTGCTGTTTGGTCTCTGGTGTGTTGTGGTGGATCCACGTTCCGTCCACGATTATGAAACGGTGCAAAAACGCGTCCATATTGCGGTTGAACAACGCCAAACACTCCTGCGAGATTGTCACACGATTGCGTTTGTGGTCGATTGTGAGCAAACGTGGCATCCATCTTGTGCAAAGCTTTCTCATACCCAAGGGATCATTTAAAATTGAAACCACTGAGCCATGTGAGATACCTATGGCTTCCACAATCTCTCGCAATTTCAATCTCCGATCGGCCAACACCATATCGTGAATTTTTTCAATTGTTTCGGGTGTAGAGACCTCAACTGGGCATCCAGAACGTTCGGCATCTTCCGTGCTTGTACGGCCACAACAAAATTCAGTACACCACTTTTTTACCATTGAAATTGATGGTGCAGAGTCCCCATAGTATTTATCAAGCTTAGCCTTGGTTTGAGTGATGGTTTTTCCCCCGCAAAAAATAATGCTTAATGAGCACCCGAAATTCACTTGGTGTGGCCAAGTGTGGTGTGAAGGTGTGGCCCTTCGTACAGCACATAGGATTTTTCCAAAATATCCGTTTTCCTTGTCTGTGAGATGGGACGAACCTGTTCCCAAACGCTGCTCACCCCATTCCTTTTGCGCTCTTCCCGGATTCGAACCTCCAATATTTGTTTGTTTATTTATTTACAGTATTTATATTCTGCCCTTCTCACCCCACAGGGGACTCAGGGCGGATTACAGTGTACATATACATGGCAAACATTCAGTCCCCTAGACACACAACATATATAGACAGACACTCAGAGGCTATTTAACATTCCAGCTTCTGGTCACCAGGGGAGCTGTCGCTTCTTCATTCTTTGCATACTTCCTGGAGATTTTTATGGCCTTGTAAATCAGTTAAATTAGCCTCCCCACATAAAGTGGTACCTAAATTTCCTACTTGACAGATGCAACTGTCTTTCGTGCTGCAAAGGTCGACAACAAGCTACACAATTTTGGTCGGGAGCTCACTCCGACCTGGGCAGGCTTCGAACTCATGACCTTTCGGTCAGTAATGATCTTAATGCAGCTGACTCCCAGCCATCTGCGGCACAGTCCCTGTGCTTTCCAACCTGTCCGTCATCAGTCCTGGCGGCACAAGGGTTGAACCCATTGCACCACCGGGGGTAAACCCATGAGTTTGAGCGAGTGGAACGAACAGCTGCAATATTTTGCTTCCTGATACAACAGATGTTTATTAATCCAGTGGAAGGTTCAAGTGCAATGGTGAAGGAACAACAGCCGTCTTCACTTAAATAACTCAGTCCTTCCAAATGGTCCCATCCACCCACTAATTAGGTGCGTCTCTTTTTTGTATTCAAAAACCCTAATAAAAGGTGTGGCCCACCCACTAATTAGGTGCGTCTCGAAGGTGTGGCCCTTCGTACAGCACATAGGATTGTTTCCAAAACTTCCGTTTTCCTTGTCTGTGAGATGGGATGAACCTGTTCCCAAACGCTGTTCGTCCCATTCCTTTTGCAAGAGAAAATGAGTCATTTGGTGTGAGCCGAGAGGTATTTCACTATATGCCTTGAGTGACACATGATTTTAGGAAACTCTGCATTTGTATATATCCATACATGGCATCTGTTGACATATTTATTTATTTATTTATTTATTTACAACATTTATATGCCACCCTTCTCACCCCGAGTAAAGTAAAATGTAAATACAATATATTATATTATTGCCATAGCACAATATTAATATTATATATTACATTGTACTATAACATTATACCGTAATATTATTAGTAATATTACATGTAATATAAAATATATAATTATAATATATTATTATTACTAGTATTATATTGTATTACATTATAACATTATCAATATTATATGTATATACTATATATTATATAGTATATATTATATAGTATATTATATACTATATATTATATACCTTGGACCCCCTGTTGTCGATGGAGGCCCACGTCTCCAGCGTCAGCAGGGTAGCATTTTTCCATCTTCGCCAGGCGAGGAAGCTGGCCCCTATTTGTCCCGGGCGCGACTTAGCCACAGTGATCCAAGCCACGGTCATCTCGAGGCTGGACTACTGTAATGCTCTTTACATTGGCCTTCCTCTGTCGGTAATCCGAGACTCAAACTGGTGCAGAACGCTGCAGCGACTCCTGGCAGGGGTCCCGATTGGCCACCACACCGGATTGCCTTCAAAGTGTTAGTCCTGACTTTTAAGGCCTTACATGGTCTGGGGCCAGTGTACCTGCGGGACCGCCTGTGGTGAAGCTACGTTCAAATCAACCGGCTGGACAGGGTGGACCCTCTCTTAAAGATCCCACCACTCTCGCCAATATGTGACCACTCCACTTCTTGACCGGCCTCAGACTGGACAATCTTTCTATGTCCACACTGCTGACCTCCAATCCAAGGAAACCTCGAAGTTACCTCAGCAACTTCACGTTTATTGGCAGGGTACTGTCTCACCCCTTCACCATTTAACTGACTGGAGTTTTAAAACTTCTCAGTGACCACTTGACCACGCTGCCACCATTTATCCGGCTGACCACTGACTTTGAGGGCCACCACCAATAAAAGAATCAGGAGAGGTGTTTTCCTTTTAAGATGCAAACAATTTATTTTGACACAAATGGGTACAATCTTGGTTGGTTTCAAACTTCCTTAGAGGCACAACTTTTCTGTTACATAACACAATGGGGACCTATTATAGGGTTTCCACTAAACCTCTATAAACCCCTGCAACTTTAACTAGGGTCTCTATACCCACAAAACTGGACTGCTCTCTCGCAGACCTTAAGACACACACTAACACTGGACCGTTCTCTTTCAGTCCTTAGGACACTCTCCACTAGAACATAACTCCTCCCCTCTCATTTGGCAGTTGGCTTCCCGCTCTTTTCCAACTGTAGAATTCAAACCTGAACATTCTACTAGCCTCTAGCCCTGGTTGCCATGGCGACAGCTCTTCTAAGCTTCTGCCATGCCTCCCTTCTGTTTCACCCACAGAAACAAACCATAGAACATTCAAAACAACATACATTTTAACACATGTCACACAACATTTACACACAAATAATCAACATCATTACATTACCTTCCTTCCTCCCGAAATTATTTTTAATTCTCTCTGTCCAGAGTGAATTAAAAATAATGCCGTTAGCAAGACATTATATAATCTTATACATTTCACATATACATTTATACTTACACAACTATATACAAACCATATCCATTCTGTAATCTGAATTTAAGTAACTCTCGATAAAGAGTCAGCTACTACATTCGATTTGCCTTTCACATGCACTACCTTAAAATCGTAGTCTTGCAAGAGTAAACTCCATCTTAAGAGTTTGTTGTTAGTACCCTTAACATTACTCAGCCATTTTAATGGCGCATGATCCGTCTGCAAAACAAACTTCCTGCCCCACAGATATGGTCTCAGTTTTTGAATCGACCACACTATGGCGAGACATTCTTTCTCGATGGTAGAAAGACTACTTTCTCTCGGCAATAGCTTTTTACTTAAAAACATTACAGGATGCTTTTCCCCATCCTCGTCAGCTTGACTTAAAACCGCTCCCAAACCTGTTTCTGATGCGTCGCACGTTAATATAAATGGACGATCAAAATCTGGAGCTTTCAACACTGACTGTGATGTTATGGTCTGTTTTAACTTGTCCATTGACTCCTGACATTGTGGTGTCCACACTACAACATTTGGACATGCCTTCTTGGTTAAGCCTGTCAATCCTTCATCAAGCTTTACCTGACTCACACTCTGAGCCTCTCCTTGCCGTCTGTATCTATGTTTTTAAATTGATGTACATTGATGTATTTTGGGGTTTTTAAATGATGTAAGTCGCCCGGAGCACCGGTGGTGGAGGGCGACTCACAAATATTAAAGTATTATTATTATTATTATTATTTGTCAGCCTTCCTATTCCCTTCCCAGAAATGAAACGATCCATTTACACCTTCATTAACTATTATACATACATCTACTGATCTTTCAACATAAGGTTTAAGCGAGTTAACATGCACCAGTTTTCCAGTCCTGATTGTAATTCTTGTATCAAGTAGTTAACTCTGCTGGCACGCTTAACAACTGTCCATGGTCCTGTCCATTTCAATTGAAGTTTGTTGACTCTTTCCGGGATCAAATATAGTACTTTATCACCACGTCGAAGGATCTCTCTCGGGCTGATTGATCATACCAGGTCTTCTGTTTCTGCTGTGCTGCTGCAAGGTTGTCTTGAGCGATAACTCTTGCCATCTCCATCGTCTCGTAAACTCTGTAGATACCGACTCACTGGAACTGGCTCTGCAACCGAGGAAGTCTCCCAGTGCTCTCTCACTAGATCCAGCGGACCTCTCGCCTTCCTTCCAAAGAGTAACTCGAAAGGGCTGTATCCTGTACTGCCTTGTGGAGTCTCTCTGCATGCAAACAGGAGTTGCTGTAGTTTCTCATCCCAATCGGCTGGATGTTGTTGAGTGTACGCCTTGATCATTCTTACTAAGGTCTTATTTAGGTTTTCCACAAGACCATTAGTTTGTGGATGGTAAGCAGACGATGTCAGATGTTTAATTCCACACATCTCCAACAGTCTTTCCATCAGTCTTGACGTAAACTGGGTTCCCAAATCCGAAATCAGTTCTTTGGGATATCCTGTTCTTCCCCATATAGACAACAAGGCGTTCGCTACTGTGGTTGTATCAATATTAGTCAACGCCACTGCTTCTGGGTACCTCGTGGCATAGTCCATCAAAGTAAGGATATACCGACGTCCTCTACGACTTGCCTTTGGTAAGGGTCCCACAATATCGATCCCCACACGATAAAATGGTTCTCCAATTAGTGGCATAGGAATTAGGGGAACCTTGGTCTTGTCTTTTCCTGTTCCGACACGCTGACATGTATCACACGATTGACAAAACTCTTTAATGTGCTGATACATATTGGGCCAAAAGAAATTTCTGGTGATGCGCTGTGTGGTGCGTCGAATTCCCATATGGCCACCTTGTGTGCTTGCGTGTGCCAAATTCATAAGTTGTTCCCTATAAGCTTGGGGCACAACTATTTTTTTTTTTTTAAAAAGATAAATTTTATTAAGGTTTTGGACATAAAGTAAAAGACATAACACATTCAACCCCCGTCCCTCCTCCCTTTCCTCCCCCTCCCCGAACACACATATCATCCATTCACGATTGACTTCCCCCTCGCAGTCCCCTTCCCAGTAACCCACAACCGAGTTCTGGGTTTGTCTAACAAAAGAAGAAAGGCTTAAAACACCAAAAAAGTAAATCCTTTTGACAGAACCGCCAGTACATTATCACAAATATAGATTTTCATTAATGTCCATCTTCTTTTGAGTCTTCAAGAAGCCTAGAATTGGAGACCAATCCGTTGCGTCCATGTTTTGCGCCAAAGCTCTGGAGAGACAGTCCATTGTTATAATATCCATCAATCTAAGAATCCAATCCTCTTCCCTGGGTAAGGTCTTTTCTTTCCAGCGTTTGGCCAGTACCAATCTCGCTGCAGTAATACAATAAATGAACAGTTTCTCTTTATTCTTATCCAAAGTAAAATCTATAAGCCCCAGTAACATGTACTCTGCTTTGAAGCTAAACTCAATACTAAGTGCATTTTTCATTACTCTATATATTCCTTTCCAGAATTTCTTCACTGGCTTACAGTTCCACCACATATGAAGAAATTTCCCCTCTACAATTCCGCATTTCCAGCATTTATTGCTATAGGTGGAATTATATTTATAATCTTATCTGGCGTCAGATGCCATCTATAAAACATTTTTATATTGTTTTCCCTCAGGTCATAGGCGTAAGTAAATTTGTAGTGTTTTCTCCAAAGTCTTTCCCATTGACTCATGGGAATCTCATGGCCTAAGTCTTGAGCCCATCTGACCATACATATTTTGACCGTTTCTTCTTCTGTGCTCCATTGAAGGAGCTTTTTTATATAAAGCTGAGATTCTCCCTTTTTTTTTTCAGGGACACAACGTCCCAGAACTGATTGGTGCCCTCATATCCCAGGGCTTTATCTTTCCTATAGGTCTCAAAGATTTGCCTATGTTGAAGCCAATCCATATCTTCATCTAGTTCTCTGAGCTCCTCTAAATCTTTAACTACAAACTCAAAGTCTCGTCTTTTTAAAAGTGCGTCGTACCTCAGCCAACAGTTTTTCCCATACTGCCTCCTACCATAGGCTTCCTGGGGCGATAACCACTTAGGGATTTTGTCGAACATCCTCTCTTTATATTTTTGCCAGGTCCTCAACAAGGGTTTTCTAAAAACAGTGTGCATTAAAATTCTTTTCCACCTTAACCCTGTCATACCAAAGATATCCATGCCAGCCAGCCCTCAGGTCAAAGCCTTTCGAGGGCTGGCAGCATGGAGTCTTCCAACCTGGTCCACTCCATTACCCATTCGAGAGAGCAGGCTTCATAGTAGGACCTCATATCCGGGACACCTAACCCGCCTCTTTCCTTATCGTCTATCAGATTTTCCAGCTTATCCTAGGTTTTTGTTCTGCCAAATAAACTTCCTGAATTCCTTATCCCATTTATCAAATGTTTTGGCATTTATCAATATTGGGATATTTTTGAAAGAGAAAGAGGAGCTTCGGTGGGCGTTCATTTTAATTAACGAAATTCTACCCAGCAATGATAAATTCAGGGATTTCCATTTAATCAAATCCTTTTGAATTCCCTGCCACGCAGTTTCAGAATTATTTTTGCCAGGTCTAGGCTCCTTGGCGATAGGGTTATTCCTAAGTATTTTACCTTATTTGTTGAGAGGATGTCTGCTTTTTTCTTTCCAACTCTTCGATTTCCGTCTTATTCATATTTTTAACTAACATTTTGGTTTTACCCTTATTTAGTTTGAAACCCGAGGCTCTACCAAACATCTCCAATTTTCTGATCCATAGATTTATTCTCTCCCCTGGGTCTTCCACAAAACATACCATATCATCAGCGTATGCTCTTATTTTTAGGTTTCCTTGGAAATAGTTAGCCCTTTCAATTCCTTGTCTCTTCTTATATTCTCCAGTAATGGCTCCAGTGCTAATATAAATAGGAGTGGCGAAGGGGACACCCTGTCTAGTACCCTTCTGAATCTGGAATGTGTTTGTGGGGGGCTCCATTTACTATTAAGTTGGCGGATTGTTGAGTGTAGATAGCTTCTATAGCATTGGCGAAGAGGTGCCCCATGTCGAGCTCTTTGATCAGGAGAAGCAGGAAATCCCAGTTAACCCGATCAAAGGCCTTTTCAGCATCGATAAAGAGCAGGGCAGCTTTCTTTTGAATGTTCACTCTATAATACTCCAATGAGTCAATTACTATTCTCACATTTTCGTTGAGGTGCCTACCCGGGAGGAAACCTTTCTGGTCTTGTTTTATCCATCCATCAAGGAATCTCTTTAACCTCTCCGCCAGTATGAGTGCATAGATTTTATAATCTTGATTTAGTAATGAGATAGGCCTGTAGTTCTTACCTCCGACCTACTCAACCCTTCCTTATGTATCGTTATTATACTTGCTTCCGTCCAGGAGTTTGGGATTTTTTTATTTTCTATACACTCGTTCATTGTTTCAGTAAGTATGGCGTAATTTGATCTTCAAAAGCTTATAGTACAGGGCCGTGAACCCGTCTGGGCCCGGGGCTTTATTAGGTTTTAGGTTCCTAATTGCCGTTTTTAATTCCTCACTCGTTATACGATGGCTAAGAAGAGACCTCTGTTCTTCTGAAATCTTATCGAAGTGTAGTGTACTTATATACTCTTGTGCCTGTTCTGGGTCAATGTCATCTTTAGCGTATAAAAGCTTATAATATTTCTGAAAGCTGTCTCTTATAAGCTCATCTGTATTATAGGTAGCTCCTTTATCGATTATCTGGGTGACATTATTTGCTTGATAAGACTTTCGTCTCATCCTGAGCCGCAGTAAATAAAGATCTCAGTGTTTCATCTGCCTTTTGCTCATTAGCAATATCCTCTTCTCCTGCTCCTGTTTTCACTAACTCTATTATATTTGAACTTGTCTCAGGATTTTCTTCAGGGATAATATCAACTGGTAAACAAGAAACATCTTGCTGTTTAACTGGACCTTCAGTTAACTCATCATCTCTTGTTAAATACTTGATCTTCCTTACAATATCATTCCCCAGCAGACAATCAAAAGGAATGTCCTCATATATTGCAAAATCCCAAAATCCTTTCCAATTCTTATATTGATTGGCAAAGACACAACGTCGCACAACACTGCCCCTACTCCTTTTAGTCTAAGCTGAGACACAGGTTTTCTGAATGCCTCTGGCACATGTTCAGGGCGAATCACACAGACCTCCGATCCGGTGTCTCTCCATCCTAATATTTCGTTTTGACCTACTTGAAGTGGTTCAAAGTAGTCATCTCTATCTGTGTCCAACATAACAAAAAGGCATTGTTTTTCTAAGGGATTATGTACTTGCATTGGTTCCGAAGAACTCTTTCCTTTATTAGACTCAAGCCCCTTCTCAAAACTCTTTTCTAATATTGAGTTATACATAAGGAAGATTTTTCCTTGCTATGTAGATAACATTGTGCTTTCATATGTCCAAACTTGCCGCATGAAAAACACATTCTCTTAGCCATATCAAAGCTTGACGATTTCCACTACTGAGGGAGCCATCTCTGAGGTAATTTTTCTCCTCAGGCCTTCTGTAACGAGCGTACTCTCCTGCAGCATTTTTAGCCTCTTGATACTGTGGCAACACTTTGTATGGTTTCTTGAAACAATGTTTCTCCACTGGTTTGTAGCCTTCAGCCTTACAAACTCCTTCTCTCAATGTCACCATCTTATCCACCATAAGAGCTGCTTGACTGGGTGTTTCAGGATTCCTTTCTTGAACTAACCATTTATACTCTGAGGGAACATTTTGATAAAACTGTTCCAGGATCATCAGATCCTGTTGCTGAAAACTGGTAATTTGAGCACCTTTAACCAACTATCGAAATACTGGCTTTGCTTTGATGCTAGCTGACAGAAACTTTCGGTTTTCTCCTTTTTCAAGGACCTGAACTTAACTCTGTAATGTTCTGGCGTCAACAGAAGCTTCAGTTGACCTGTTGTTTAAACTTCTGGTAAACCTTGTGGTCCTGTTCTGCCATATCGCTATAAATCTCCAGCAACTGTCCGCAGATCTGTGGTCGTAAATATGTCATCCATCTCTCCTCTTCAATTTCAAAATCATAGCAACATCTTTCAAAAGAAACCAAAAATTTCTCCACACTATCCCCTTTACATACTTCGGGAATCTCCTCAGGAGTTGGTCTATAGAACCTTCTGCCTGCACCTTCTTGAACTGGCCTGGCACGCTGAGAGGCATTCCCTCTCTCAGACTCCAACCTGGCTATTTCTCTTGCAACTCTCTCTCCTTTTCTCTCTCTTCTCTTTCCTTCTCTTCTCTTTCTTTGCATTCTCTCTCTTTTCTTCTCTTTCTCTTCATCTCTCTCTCCTTTTCTTTCTCTTCCCTTTGCATCTCAAGTTTCATCACCTCAAGCCTAAACCGGTATTCTCCAGACATTTTACTTGACTCTGATTCTGAAATTTCAGAGTCTTCTCCTTCCTGCAGAACCTCAGGCTGCCCTGCTTCCTCCAAAGCCCTCGTTTGTCTCCTGGTGGTCATTTTGCCGAACTTTTACCTCAGAACTTTAAACTAAACTATTAAAGTTCCTACTACCACACGACTTTGGTCAGTAAACTGAGAAATTAAACAAATTCCTCTGGTAGCCTTGCTTTCGCACTGGATCAGTTTTCTTACACGATCCCACCGCTCTGCCGCCAATATGCGGTGAAGCTACGTTCAAATCAACCGGCTGGACAGGGTGGACCCTCTCTTAAAGATCCCACCGCTGCCGCCAATATGTGACCACTCCACTTCTTGACCGGCCTCAGACTGACAATCTTTCTATGTCCACACTGCTGACCTCCAATCCAAGGAAACCTCGGTTACCTCAGCAACTTCACGTTTATTGGCAGGGTACTGTCTCACCCCTTCACCATTTAACTGACTGGAGTTTTAAAACTTCTCAGTGACCACTTGACCACGCTGCCACCATTTATCCGGCTGACCACTGACTTTGAGGGCCACCACCAATAAAAGAATCAGGAGAGGTGTTTTCCTTTTAAGATGCAAACAATTTATTTTGACACAAATGGGTACAATCTTGGTTGGTTTCAAACTTCCTTAGAGGCACAACTTTTCTGTTACATAACACAATGGGGACCTATTATAGGGTTTCCACTAAACCTCTATAAACCCCTGCAACTTTAACTAGGGTCTCTATACCCTTTAACTGGACTGCTCACTAGCAGACCTTAAGACACACACTAACACTGGACCGTTCTCTTCAGTCCTTAGGACACTCTCAACTAGAACATAACTCCTCCCCTCTCATTTGGCAGTTGGCTTCCCGCTCTTTTCCAACTGTAGAATTCAAACCTGAACATTCTACTAGCCTCTAGCCCTGGTTGCCATGGCGACAGCTCTTCTAAGCTTCTGCCATGCCTCCCTTCTGTTTCACCCACAGAAACAAACCATAGAACATTCAAAACAACATACATTTTAACACATGTCACACAACATTTACACACAAATAATCAACATCATTACACGCTGCTGTGGCTTTTTTCTTTCCTGTGTCCCAGTCTATATATGTGTGTTTTTTGTGTGTATGTATGTATATATATGGATTTGTGTCTATGTGTACATGTGTGTGTGTATATGTGTGTAGTTATGTATATGTGTATATGTATACGCGTGTATATGTGTGTACTTATGTATATGTGTGTTTTTGTATATGTACAGTATATGCGTGTATATGTGTAGATGTGTGTACGTACAGATGTGTGTATGTATATGTGTAGATGTGTGTACGTACAGATGTGTGTATGTATGTGTGCATGTGTATATTTTAGTGCATATATATGTGTGTGTATATGTGCATGTCTATATGTACATACCTGTATGTTTGTGCATGTGGCGAAGACCAACAGTAACATCCCTTCCTGCCTTTTATACTTCCTTTCTTCCCTCTCCCCCTCATCCCTCAGCTTTTCTCTTCTCTCTGTCCTCCTGCCTCTTCTCCTTCCCTTCGTTCCTTTCCCTCCTTCCTGCCATCCCTCCCCTTTCTGTTTCAGTTCTTGCTCCCCTTGTCTGTCTCCCTCCATTCCCTCCCTCCCTTTTCTCCCCTTCCTTTTGCTAGTCCCTTCACCAGCTTCTACCTTTTGGATTGCCTTTTATTACCTATCTGTTTTGCATAACGGCTCTGAGTGGCCAGGACCACCAACATTCCGACACTCTAAACTGCCGGGGGGTGGGGGTGGGGGGGGTGGCTCCCGGCTTCTACATTCTAACTGAGGGAGTATTTGCATAATGCCTCTAATTGGCCAGCTCCACCATCATTCCAACACTGTAAACTGCCAGAGGGACGTGGTGTGTGGGATCATGGGATTTGTAGTCCATAATGGGTTTTTTGGATTTGTTGCCGTTGGTTCATTTTTGGGGTTTTTTTTGTGGTATGCATACCTTGTAGGGTTTTCTGGGTATGTGGGCTGTTTTTGTGTGTCTGCCTTGTGTAGTTTCTTTGTCTATTAGACAGGAACCACCACATGAAGGATTTTTTATATATATAGATTATTATATTTGCAACACCATGAATTGCATAGGTCTTACTCAGAGATGGTTTTGGCAATTCCTTCCTCCAAAATATAATCTTCCAAACAAGGAAGATGCTTCCCTTTTTAAAAGGTCTTACTGACTTTAGAAATCAAACTGATGTAGTTCTTTATCGAAGCAGAAAATGCCTGGCAGAACTGCAACAAACGGCATGTCAACAATAGGAACCGTCCCAATTAATCCTTCCCACTTTTCCAGCCTTTCCTGGCAAGGTTTGTTTAGAGAGCCTTTTGCCTTTAAGGCCTTCCTCTGAGGCTGAGAGAGAGGGACTTGCCCAAGGTTCTCTGAGGGGTTCGTAGAGTTCAAACCACTCAACCTTGCTGGTTCTTTGTCAAGATTGGTTCCTCGAAATGCAATTTTGTGTGCCTGGATAGTTGAATTCCCAATCTTGTTGGTATCCAAGTGGACGGACTCATATCAAGGATTCATCTAGGGCAGGGGTGCTCAGAATGGTGATCGGGATCACCAGGGTGATCTTCAGGCCTCATCCTGGTGATCTTCAGACCCCTGACCAGGCTTTTTGCTGTTGGTCCTCTTCATGCGCCCCTGCACGCTGCAAAGAAGTCCTCTGTCGTTGCTCCTGCCGCTCTCCCTGCTCGCGCGCCGCTCCAAAAGCTCCAGAGTCCAAGAGGCAGAATGGGCCCCCTCTTTTGGATTCCTACTCCTCCCTCCGTCCTTCTCCAGCCACTCAGAGTCGTAGGAGACCAAAGGGGGCGGGCCTGGATGACGCGATGCATGGCTGGCCTCGCATGCGTAGAAGCGCCCATTCTGCCTCTCGGACTTCTCGTGAGCTCTTGGAGGCGGCAGGCATGCTGGCGGCGGGGAAATAGGCGCAACAACAGAGGAGGAGAAGAAGGACGCTTTGGGGTCATTTCCTTATCGCATCTCAAAGGTCGGTCTTTTTACTTTGGGGTGGGTGCTTGATTGTTCTGTGGCATGTCTCTTTGTTTATTTTTAATATTGAAAAATGGCCTTTTTGGTCCAAAGCCTCTCTGCTTGCTTTGTTCCTTGAGAAATATATGTTGGGGAATATGGAAATGTGGGAGAAATGGGGTGGTTGGATGTATTTATGCATGCCCCTTTGTTTACCTTGCTGAGTATTAAATGGCCTTGCAGTTCAAAAGCCTCTCTTCTTACTTTCTGGCTGATAATATATGTGGTAATATGGCAGTGTGGGAGAAATGGGGTGGTTGGATGTATTTTTATGCTCTGTTTTATATTGTTATTAAATTGAAATGTTGATGTTTTATAACTTCATTTTATGTAAACTGCCCCGAGCCTGCTGGAAGGAGCGGTACATAAAAATGAATAATAAATATAAATAAATAAGAAAATAGTTATATGTTTTACATTTCTGGGTAGGTGATCTTTGGGACTTGGTTTTTTAATCAGTAGCTCCCATGCTGAAAAAGTGTGAGCACCCCTGATCTAGGGACCTCCATGCAATTCTGTTGTGTACCATAAAGTTGCACTGGATTTCCTAGAACAGTGTTTCTCAACCTGGGCATCAGGAGCCCTGGGGGAGGGTGTCATGAGGGGATGTCAGAGGGGTTGCCAAAGACCATCAGGGAGCACCGGGAATGTGGCGCAGCCGGCTAAGTGTCAGCTGCATAAGATTTCTCTGACCAATAGGTCATGAGTTCAAGGCCTGCCCGGGTCGAGGTGGGTGCTCGACCTTTAAGTATAGCCTGCTGTCGACCTTTGCAGCCCGAAAGACAGTTGCATCTGTCAAGTAGGTGATAAAGGTACCACATTAAGTGGGGAGGCAATTTTTTTCCCAATAGATATTTATTGTTTTCTGCGTTTAAATACATGGATAGAGGGGGAACAATCAAGGAGATAGAAAAGTAGGAAAAGACACACCATAGCCGCCCCCACTCTACCAAAAAGTTCGGGTGGGGGCCAAAGAGAAAGAGAGAGAGAAAAAAAGAAAAGAAAAAGAAAGTCTGACTTCCATTTCAAGCTTGCTGTGTAGCTTTTCTTCATATTTACTCTCACCGTCTATTTCTTTGTCTTTTACTTCTTTAAACCTTTATATTGTTCATCATATTTTAGGAAAAGGTCCCATTGTTTTCTTTTATTGGGTTGCCCGTATGCCTCTTCAAGAAAAAAGTTAATTTGTCCATATCTTTTATGTCTCTTACTTTGATTTTCCAGTCCTCAATTTCCGGTACACCTTCCGTTTTCCAACACCTCGCGAAAACCATTCTTGCTGCCGTAGTCATATAGATGAAAAGTTTGTCTTTATTTTCCTCTAATGTTAGTTCCGAGTCTATGATTCCCAGGAGGTAGTACTCCGGTTTTCTCTTGAACGTTATTTCTAAGACTTTCTGTATTTCATTATGTATCTCTGTCCAGAACTTTATGGCTGTTTTGCAATGCCACCACATATGAAAGAAGCTTCCCTCCTGCTCCTTACATTTCCAGCACTTACTTGACAGTTCCTTATTCATTTTTGCAAGTTTCACAGGTGTCATGTACCACCTGTGGAACATTTTAAGCTAATTTTCCCTTAAATCCGAGGCGTACGTGTATTTTAGTTTTTTATTCCATAGCTGTTCCCACTCCCTTAAATGTATTGGTCTTCTGAAATTTTCAGCCCACTTGATCATGCAATCTTTTACTTCTTCTGTTTCCGTGTCCTTTTCTAGAAGAATTTTATAAATTTTTGTTATTTCTTTTTTGTCCGACATTAGAATCTTATCCCAACTGTTTTCCACTAGGTTGAATCCTGCTTTCTTATCTTTGTTATATAATTCCTTGATTTGAATATAGTTTAACCACGTGAGGTTATTGAATTTTACTTTCAGTTCCTCGTGGGATTTCAATTGGTCTGTGTTTTTAACTAGTATGTCCTTGTATGTGGGCCAGACTGTCCACCCTAACAGTCTTCTTTGATGTGCTTCCATCGAGGAGACCCACAGTGATGTTTTGGTATAAAAATACCTCTTATATTTCTGCCATGTCCTTAATAGCACAGACCTCACAAAATGATTACCGAAATTCTTTTCTTTCTTTTCCCTTTCATACCAAGAGTAGGCATGCCAGCCTACTCTCAGGTTGAAAGCCTCCAAGTTTATTATTTTTTCTCTTTGTAGGGTCATCCAGTCCTTTGACCACGATAAAGCGCAGGCATCGTGGTAAAGCCTAAAGTCCGGAAAGCCAAAGCCTCCTTTTGTTTTTTTATCTATCAATGTTAAATGTTTAATCCTGGGTTTCTTACCGTTCCACACAAATTTTGACAAGTCTCTAGTGGGGAGGCAAATTTTGACTGATTTATGAGGCCATTAAAGAACTCCAGGAACGCTGAGGAATGCGAAAGGAACAACAAGGGACGCTGGGAACGCTGAGAGATGAGGAGTGCGCCAGCTCCCCCTGGTGGCCAGAGTTTGCCTCTTTTCGTCTATATGTGTGTATGTGGAAACGGCAGGGATTGTCTGCTAAGTATATGTACCTGTAATCCGCTCTGAGTCCCCTTCGGGGTGAGAAGAGCGGAATATAAATAAAGTGTATTATTATTATTTTCTGTTGGTCATAAGGATTCTGTGGCTCAATTCTATCCTTGGTGGGGTTCAGAATTCACTTTCTTTGTAGATGAACTATACATCCCAGCAACTACAAGTCCCAAATGTCAATGTCTATTTTCCTCAAACTCCACCCGTGTTCACATTTGGGCATATTGAGTATCCGTGCCAAGTTTGGTCCAGATCTCTTGTTGTTTGAGTCCACAGTGCTCTCTGGATGTAGGTGAACTATAACTCCAAAACTCAAGGTCAATGCCTACCAAACCCTTCCAGTATTTTCTGTTGGTCATGGGAGTTCTGTGTGCCAAGTTTGGTTCAATTCCATCGTTGGTGGAGTTCGGAATGTCCTTGATTGTAGGTGAACTATGAATCCCAGCAACTACAACTCCCAAATGACAAAATCAACCTCCCAACCCTACCAATATTCAAATTTGGGCCTATCAGGCATTTGACCCAATTTGTTCCAGTGATTGAAAATACATCCCGCTCAGGCATGTAGCCGTGGGGGGGGGGGGGGGGGGGGGGCTTGAGGGGCTTCAACCCCCCCCCCCAAATTCTCAGGGTGGTCCACGAGAAGGCCTTACTGGTATATTATTTAAACTGTCATGTTTATTCATATCATGATCTGATCAACATGCTCAATATATCCCATATGCATTATTTATTTACATCATTTATATTCCGCCCTTCTCACCCCGCAGGGGACTCAGGGCGGATTACAATGTACATATACAGGCAAACATTCAATGCCATAGACACACAACATATATAGACAAAAATTCAGAGGCTATTTAACAGTCCAGCTTCTGGCCACCAGGGGAGCTGCCACATTCCTTCATTCTTTGCATACTTCCTGGAGATTTTTATGGCCTCGTAAATCAGTTAAATTAGCTTCCCCACAAAGTGGTACCTAAATTTCCTACTTGACAGATGCAACTGTCTTTCGGGTAGCAAAGGTCGACAACAAGCTACACAATTTGGTCAAGAGCTCACCCCGACCCGGGCAGGCTTCGAACTCATGACCTTCTGGTCTGTAGTGATCTTATGCAGCTGACTCCTAGCCAGCTGCACCACAGTCCTGGTGTGCATGGGGGTATTGGGATAACGATACAAAAGGTTTGCTAGGGTAGATCCTCTCTCACTCAGACTCAGCCCCCCCCCAAATCGAAACCCTGGCTACGGGCCTGATCCCCCATATTGGATATTTACATTACGGTGCATAACAGTAGCAAAATTACTTTTACGAAGTAGCAATGGAAATGATGTTATGGTTGGGGGTCAACACAACACGAGGAACTGTATTAAGGGGTTGCGGCATTAGGAAGGTTAAGAAACACTGTCCTAGGAAATTCCTGCATGAACGTTTCCTAGGTACTTCAGGTGGACTGTATGGTAACGTCTAGTGATCACCATTCATTTATAATAGTTTGCTATTATTATCCGTGGTAAGTTCAGGAACAGATCCCCTGCAGATATAGGCGATGGTCCCATATTTTCTTGAAATCCCATTTGCAGCCCAAAGAGCGAAATCCTCATCTAGGATTTTCCTGGAAGAAAGCGGTGCCATGCTGCTGCTGTCGCTTCTTGATCATTATTGATTGATTCCTGGCAGGTCTGGCTTTTGCTTTGCTGGCTCGTAGCATTCATAGATGGGTCAAAACATTGACCCTTCCAAAACCATGAAAGTAAAGTCTTGGAGAGTTTGGCTCTTGGGACCTAGGGATGCATTCACACTGTAGAACTAAAGCAGTTTGATACCACTTCAAGTGCCCATGCCTTATTGCTATGGAATCCTTGGAGTTGTAGTATATTTATAGCAGTGTTTCCCAACCAGTGTGCCGTGGCACACTAGTAAGCCGTGAGCGATCATCAGGTGTGCCGCGGGAAATTGGAACCTCCAATACCCTTTCTTCCCTCTCCTGTCGAACACTTTTTCTTCTCCACTCGGACTCCCTTCTTCCCAGCCTCGCCCTGCCTAGCTTTGCTCACGTTGCCGCCATTTTGATCCGAGGGGGTAGTGTGAGCGTGTTCAGGAGGGGAGGGGGGAGGGAGGAAGACAAAGGGCGAGTCTGTGCAGTAGCGCCCGTACGGATCACGTCTTCCTCCATTCCCCCTCCCCTCCTGAAGTAGGAAGCCCGAGTGGAGAAGAAAAAGTAAGTGTTCGGCAGGAGGGGGAAGAAAGGGCGTGAAGGGGAAGGGGGAGGAAGAGGTCTCTGTCGAAAGCTGGCATGGGCAAACTTGGACCTTCCAGGTGTTTTGGACTCCAACTCCCACCATTCCCAGCAGCCTCCGGCCTTTTTCCTTTCTCCCCCTCAGCCACTTAAGCAGGAAAGGGCCTCAGGCGGTTAGGAATGGTGGGAGTTGAAGTCCAAAGCACCCAGAGGGCCGAAGTTTTCCCATGCCTGTTTTAGGGACCTTAAAGTGGTGAGCCTCCTTCCAACATTGTGATTCTGGATAGAAAACAAACAACAACATAACATAACATTGTTTAAGTCCACAGTGCTCTTTGGGTGTAGGTGAACTACAACTTCCAAACTCAAGGTCAATTCCCAAGCAAACCTTTTCAGTACTTTCTGTCGGTAACGAGAGTTCAATATGCCAAGTTTGGTTGAATTCCATTGTTGCAAGAGTTCAGGATGCTCTCTGATTGTGTGTTAACTATAATTCCCAGAAACTGTAACTCCCAAATGTCAAGGTCTATTTTCCCCAAACTCCATCTGTGTTCATATGTGGGCATATTGAGTATTCATGCCAAGATTGGTCCTAATCCAACACTGTTTGAGTTCACAGTGCTCTCTGGGTACAGGTGAAGTACAACTCCAAAACTCAAGGTCAATGCTCACCAAACTCTTATTTTCTTTATGGTGGAGTTCAGAGTGCTCTTTGATTGCGGGTGAACTATAACTTCCAGCTGTTGAGCAAGACCTTTGTGTGTGTCTTTCTGCCATTCCTGCCAGGATATCTATGTTGTGTTCATCGAAACAGGCCCAGGTTTTGCACTGAGTGTATAAATACAATTAAAAACAATTAAATACAATTAAAAACATATTAACTATATGTATTACTGTGTTAGAGTGTCATTTTGTGTCATTTTGGTTGGTGGTGTGCCCCAGGATTTTGTAAATGTAAAAAATTTGCCGTGGCTCAAAAAAGGTTGAAAGACATTGTTTTATAGGTTGCTGTATCTGTCGCATGCTTTTCTATATTCCTCTAGATCAGGCATGTGCAAACTTCAGCCCTCCAATTGTTTTGGACTTCAACTCCCACAATTCCTAACAGCCTACCGGCTGTTAGGAATTGTAGGAGTTGAAGTCCAAAACACCCAGAGGGCTGAAGTTTGCCCATGCCTGTTCTAGATCCTCCAGAAGTCAGTAATGAAGGGAGGTGGAATAATGTATATCTTAGCTTCATTTGCATCGTAAATTACTTGAAGAGTGCAGGCGGCTGGAGAAAAATCACAGATGCCGTCTTGGCTAGAGGCCTCCAAATAGATCCAACGTCACTAACACGGTTAGAGGCTTAAGAGCCCTTTATAAACACAGCCTAATTAATGGCAAAGGGTTACTCCCCTCATATTCATCACATTCCACATCTCTATGTAAAAAAATTCAACTTTTTTCATTTGGCTGTTTTGGCCAGAGTGTGTCCTATATGATATCATCAGAAGCCGTGGAGTATAAAAGGGATTCAAGTGCCACCTCAGAGTTGGTTGAGGTAGGCAGGATTTCCCCGGGTACTGGTTGTGGGGGGTCGGGAGCAGGTCAGGGTTTTGCCCTCCCTTCTGCTCAAGATCCCCGTGTACAACTGGTGGGCCACTGTGTGATACAGAATGCTGGACTAGATGGGCTGAGGTCCGATTCAGCATGGCTCTTCTTATGTTCTTATGATCTAGGAGACTTTGTAGACCACGTGTTGAACTTGAGTCGACAGTGCGATGCAGCAGCTGAAAAACCCAACGCGATTCTAGGCTGCATCAAGAGGAGAATAGTGTTGTAATGGAGGAATGTCATAGTCCCATTCTCTTCTGCTTTGCTCAGACCTCACCTGGAATAACCCTGAGTCCGGTTCCTGGCAACACAGTTCCAGAAGGATGTGGACGAGATGGAATGTGTCCAGAGAAGGGTCACCAAAATGGCCAACGGTCAGCAATCCAGGAATCCATCTGAGTAGCAGCTTAGGGAGCTGAGGGTGTTAGCTTGGTGGGAAAAAGGCTGAGAGAAAGAGACGTGAGAACCATGTTTACGTATTTGAAAGGATGTCCATTAAGGATGCAAGCTTGTTTTCTGCTAGTCTAGCTCAGTGTTTCCCAACCTTTTTTGAGCCGCGGCACACTTTTAACTTTAAAAAATCCGGGGGCACACCACCAACCAAAATGACACTGTAACGGCTGGGGGATGGTGACCTGCTGGGAGCAGCTGCTGAGAGTGCCGAACCCGGGGGAGAGGGAGGAGCCAGGCCACGCCATGCCCCGCCCCCTCCCCCCGGCTTCAGTTCTCCACAACTTCGCCAGCTTTGAGGGGGCAGTGCCAAGCCAGCATTGTGATGGCTCTGCCACCACTGGCTTGGCAATGCCCCCTCGAGGCTGGCGAAGCTGTGAGAGTGCTGAAGCCAGGGGGAGGGGGCGGAGCCAGGCTGCGTCATGCCCCCCCTCCCCCCCAGCTTCAGCTCTCCCACAGAGGAGCATGAGCGGTGAATGGGCTTCAGTAGGCGGGGCTCCTCCTTCGCGTGGCTTCAACAAGCAAGGAGCGGGAGTCATGGCGGATTGGAGGCTGGTTGGAGAAACGGCCGAAGGAGGCAGCGCCCCGGTCCCTTCTTCTTTTTCTTCGCCGCGGCCTGGCCCTTCCTCGTCCTCTCCCAAGCAGCAGGAGTTTGGCAGGAGGAGGGGGGAAGGAAGCGGGGCAGAGAGCTTTTCTCGTGGCACACCTGATGATCGCTCACGGCACACTAGTGTGCCATGGCACACTGGTTGAGAAACACTGTTCTAGCTTCTAGTACAGTGATTGGCAACCTTTTGAGCTTGGTGTGTCAAAATTCACCAAAAAAATGAGCATAACTTGGGTGCGGTGTCACTTCGAGAGAGAAACCATAATTTCACGATATTTCTAATGGCAGGAAATGGCACCCATAGTACAGGCCCCCACCTCTCCCAGCCTCCCCCTCACTTATCTTAGTCATGATTGGATGATAGTTGCTGTGGATATGTGGTTGCTGGTAATGGCGATCATAGGGCTGCAAGAGATGCATCCCCCGGCATTCCGTTGCTCCCTTCTCCATCGGCTGAGGTCATCTGACCTAACTGGAAGTCCCAGAGATTTGCCCTCCTTTCTGAGAGATCCCTGTGTACAACTAGTGGGCCACTGTGTGACACAGAATGCTGACTAGATGGGCTGAGGCCCGATTCAGCATGGCTCTTCTTATGTTCTTATGTTCTTAGATGGTTTGTACTGAATTTCTGTTGTTTTGGCCTACAGACCTCCTCAACAGAGTGTCTATACTACACTACAGCAAATGTTTCATCCTCGGCTACTGCACGTGACGGTTCAGGACCTGAGAATGAAACGTCCTTCTCAGCATGTGGCCCCATACTTCTCTGTATGTGGCCGTGTGTCATTGAAAATGGCTACACATGTCAGTGCTGACACCTGTGTCATAGATTTGCCATCAGGGATCTAGGACATAGTTGTGCAATGGATTCAAATTGCAGGGGGGGGATTCCATCAGCTCCCCCTGGTGGCCAGAAGTTAATAATAATAATAATAATACTGTTTATTTCTATTCCGCTCTTCTCACCCCGAAGGGGACTCAGTGTGGATTACAATACACATACGACAGACAGTCCCTGTCAGAAGACATACAATTTACACATAGACAGTACAGTGCAGTTTTTAGAAGGATTTCTTCTTTCCTGGTTGCGCCATACAGGGTGTGGATACTCCATTACGACATCATTGTTGTTATGTCCTTGCGTCATTGCGCCTTTACATCACAAGGGGGTGCTGTTGTTCCATCCTCATGACGGGAGCCTCTGTTTCCACCACTTCCGCATCTCCCTTCTCCCGGCAGCCAAACATTTTCAGACGTTGTAAAGTCTGTGTAAAAATCCTTCCCCACTTTCCGTGGTCCGTGTTGTTTATTCCCAGCTGGACTGTTGAACTGCTTGGGCGGGCAGTGGACAGGACTCAAATAGCTGGTTGTCCAAGCCAGCTCGGGGATTCGAACTAGCAAACTTCCGATTGCAAGCACAGCTGTGTTACCGCCGTGCTATCTTCTGTCAGAAGTTTGCCAGAAAATTGCCTCTTTGTTCGTCTTTGTTTGTCTATGCTCGTCAATATATGTATATGTTGAACTGCAGGGATTGTCTGCAAGTATATGTACTGTAATCCGCTCTGAGTACCCTTCGGGGTGAGAAGAGTGGAATATAAATGAAGTAAATAAATAAATCCAAAGATTAGGAAGAACTTCCTGACAGTAAGAACTTTTCAGCAGTGGGATATGGACTGCCTTGGAGTGTCCGTCTCTGGAGGCTTGTAAGCAGAGGTTGGATGACCATCTGTCGGGAGGGCTTGAATTGTGTCTCCGCACAGCAGAATGAGGCAGGACTGGGTGGCCCTTGGGGTCTCCTTCAACTTTGATTCTATGACTGCACCACTGTCACCTCCTTTTGCTCATGAGGAGACTCACTGTGGACTTAGAAGGAGACTAATCCTGGAGGAAATGAATGTGATTTGCAAACCGGGCAATTGCACAAATGAGCAGTTGTTCTCTCTAATGGCTACTTCCCGAGGTCATGCTTCTATCATTTAGCTTCTGTGCTTTTGAGGAGGGGCCAGACTGTTTTCTGCTACTTCAGAGACTAGGACATTAATAATAATAATAAAATACACTATTATTTTAACAGATACAACATGTCACAGCAAACGAGATATATATCACAAAATCACAAGTCGAACGCTTTGATGTTTTTTTGAATGATGTGCACAGAGCCAAGTAAAGTGGTCTTTTGCATTATTATTATTATTATTATTATTATTAGAGACATAACAAGATTAGTACACAGCAAAGAAAAACACTCTCTCGGACACTTCCCAAGTGTCTAGAACTGCATGATGTTCTGCAAATATTGTGTGCAGATCCGAGTAGGGGGGGCCTTTTGCAGCCGACAGGTGGTAATTTTTTCAGCACCGATTGTTTTTAAGTGCAGGCCAAGGTCATTATTATTATTATTATTATTATTATTTCAAACCTAGCAGTTCAAAGAGAGGCCCCCTGGTGCCGCAGTAGATTAAACCAGTGAGCTGCTGAACTTGCTGACCGAAACGTTGGTGGTTCAAATCCAGGGAGTGGGGTAAGCTCTAGCAGTTTGAAAATACGTTGCGTGTGCAAGCGTGACACACCTCGCGCCAAGAAATATGCAGACACAATTGGATGGATAAAAATGGCCACAACTTATTTATTGAAAACAGGAACGAAGGGTTGGTGGCCATGCTTGGGTCCTGGGTCAAGGTAGAACAGCCCCAACGAATGTCCAAATGTGTTAGCAAGCCTGTCCACGGAAACTCAGCACCCCAGGGGGCCTGGGCGTTATCCCCCTAACAACCAAGGGGCGATAAGCCAACCTGATCCAGGGGCCAAGCCACACGCCACACGCGGAGTTGCGACAAAGAATGTAACAAAATACAACATACTGAACAGGGTAACAATAAAAGCAGATAAACGAAAAGAACCCAACAAGCAATGCAATAAGTAGGGAGGGTGGGAGGCAAAACAAGCCTGCCTCCGAATGAGGCCAGGCAGTCCCGGGCAGCCTACAAGGGTAGGGTTGCCATATGTTCCTTATTCTAAGGGATGTCCTTATTCTGGCCCTAAAATTTGTGTCCCGTTTTTTCAGGCCCTGTCCCTTATTATTGACTAACAGGAGAGGACTGGGCGGGGTTGACCAGAGGAAGGCGCGCACTGCGGTTTCCACGGCAATGCCTGCCCGGGGATTCCAACTCGCAAGGCAGGCTGATAGTCTCGCGCTTGCAAGTGTGTGCTTGCCTGCATCCCTGTTGAAAGGAAGAGGCGAGACAGGACTTTTTCAAAGTACAGTAGACTCAATTAACCGTAACCCAAGGGGAATGTTAGATCATGTTGGATAAAGATAGTTTCGGGTTGCTTGAGAGTTTACTCTTAAAATAGGCCTAGCTGTGCATCCCAATACTATACAATGCTGTGTATCCCATACTATATACTATACCATTAACTATTGACGTAATAATCATGAAGATGTACTGTCTTGTAAAATTTATTTTATTTTAATGTTAAGACAGTGCACTTTTAAAGTCAGCAAAGTCAAGTACTAAATACAGATGGAGAAAATAAGGTAGTTCTAATAATGTTTTTTCTGCATGACAAAGCATGCAGAAACATACCATGTACTGTTAAGAGGGTGTAAGCCAGTTACTTTTCTGAGTTTCAATCATTATTTTATTCTGTTAATAAAACTATTTCTACCTAATGTTTGAGTTTCAAGTTTTTAGGAAGTGTCCCTTATTTTTGTGAAAAATCCCGTACATGTCCCTTATTTCTTATATCAAAAAGTGGCAACCCTATACAAGGGCTGCCCAGGCGGAAATGCGGGCTGGCCGGAGACAGGGAGGGGGCAGGGCAGAGCCAGCCCTTTCATTGGCTGGCCAGCCTTGATGGCGGCAAGCCTTCCCGCCACACAGGGGATTTCTGGGGGAAAGAAGCCCCCTCAGGCAACAAAGATGGCAGGAGGGCAACGCTGCCTCGCAACCAGCTTGGCTGGTGAGTCAGCCAAGGCCATAAATGTGAGTAGATCAATAGACCTTGGAGGTGTTTACTGACAACGCCGACTCTTTGGCTTAGAAGTGGTAGTGAGCACCAACCCCCAGAGTCGGACACGACTAGACTTAATGTCAAGGGGAAATCTTTACTTTTACCCTGAGCTGTTTGAAAACATGCAAATGTGAGTAGATCAATAGGTACTGACTTGGCGGGAAGGTAACGACGCTCCATGCGGTCATGCTGGCCATATGACCTTTGAGGTGTCTATGGACAACGCTGGCTCTTCAGTTTAGAAATGGAAATGAGCATCACCCCCCAGAGTCAGACACGGTTTGACTTAATGTCAAGAGGATCCCTTTACCTTTACTTATATCCTGCCCCATCTCCCAATACGGGACATGGAGCCGCTAACAACATCAATGGAGCCATGGATTCAAATCGCAAAGGAAAAATGATTCCACCTAAACTTTAAGAAGCCCTTTCTGGCAGTAAGATCTGCCCAGGAGTGAGTCCAATAGTGTCTCCTTCTCAGGAGGTTTTTAGGCCTAGGCTGGATGGCTATCTGTCAGGAGGGCTTTGATTGTGTCTCTCTGAAGAATAGGGTTGGACTGGATGGTCCATTCTATGATTCCAAGTACCTCATTGTGCACAATCAGGAGACATGCTTTCTTATTCAAGGTCCCTATCATTTTGCGTAGCTGTCTTTTCCCTGGATGCAACACCAAAGCGTTCTCGTTGCAGAACGTGGGCGGCAGAGAGAGACCTCATTTGCAGCTCGGCTCTTCAGTGAGCTGAGCCTCATCCTTTCTTGTATTCCCACTGCTAACCTTCATAGCTCCCTTGCCTCTTATTGCTTTAGCTCAACTACACAGAGTAACAAAAGATTCAATGATATACATCTCGGTAGCAGATCCATCGTTGGCTTCAGGGTCAAGGCTAGGGCAAATCATCCCTGGGTTTTATTCAGTTTATGAAATTGCTCTCCAAAGTGTTGTGTCTATTTTGGGAACCGACTTGAGTTTGCTGGCCAGCTCCTTTAAAGCTGGGACTAAAGTACGAAAGGAGGAACAGTTTGTGGGGGCATCTATGCAGATCCTTCTTTGTGAGCAGTTGGCTGCAAAAGGTCACTTTTTTGCTCTCACCAGGTGTATCGTCGGCTCTCCATATCCACATATTTTGTGTGCTCACCAAGTGTCTTGTCAGCCCTCCATATCCACATATTTTTGCTCTCACCAGGTATATTGTCGGCCCTCCATATCCACATATTTTTGCTCTCACCAGGTGTATCATCGGCCCTCCATATCCACATATTTTTTGCTCTCACCAGGTGTATTGTTGGCCCTCCATATCCACATATTTTTGCTTTCACCAGGTGTATCTTCGACCCTCCATATCCACATATTGTTGCTCTCAACAGGTGTATTGTCGGCCCTCCATATCCACATATTTTTGCTCTCACCAGGTGTATCGTCAACCCTCCATATCCACATATTTTTTGCTCTCACCAGGTGTATCGTCGGCCCTCCATATCCACATATTTTTGCTCTCACCAGGTGTATCATAGAGGGGTCGCCAAAGACCATCAGAAAACATGTATTTCTGATGGTCTTAGGAAGCTCTTTGGCAGAGAAGGCTGAAGATCTCTCCACTTTTTTCTCTCTATCTTTTTGGAAACAGACTGCGAATTATCCCACCTAAAGCTCTCCTCTGCTGTGATTGGCAGGCCTCCCAGCCAAGGGGAGGGCTGATTCTGAGACTCCAAGCGGGGATGGGAGAGCAGGCGTGCTTGACGCATGGCAACATGGTGCGCTTGTGTGGGTGAGGGAGAGTGTGTGAGGTGGGATGGAGGCTCACGCCAGCTAGTTCCTTCAAGGCATGAGGGTTCTGTGTAGGAAGTTTGACCCAATTCTATCATTGGTAGGGTGCAAGGGCTCTTTGATTATAGATGAACTATAAATCCCAGCAACTCCCAAATGTCAAGATCTATTTTCCCGAAACTCCACCAGTGTTCACATTTGGGTATATTGAGGATTCGTGTCAAGTGTGGTCCAGATCCATCATTGTCGATTCCATAGTGCTCTCTGGATATAGGTGAACTACAACTCCCAAACTCAAGGTCAATGCCTACCAAACCCTTCCAGTATTTCCTGTTGGTTATGGGAGTTTTGTGTTCCAAATTTGGTTCAATTCCATTGTTGGTGAGTTCAGAATGCTCTTTGATTGTAGGTGAACTATAAATCCCAGAAACTACAACTTCCAAATGACAAAATCAACCCCTGCCCCCCCAATGCAGTTATGAAGTAGCAATGAAAATAATGTTATGGTTAGGGGTCGCCACAACATGAGGAACTATATTAAGGGGGTCGCAGCATTAGGGAGGTTGAGAACCACTGCTCTATATCCACATATTTTTTGCTCTCACCAGGTGTATCATCGGCCCTCTATATCCACATATTTTTTGCTCTCACCAGGTGTATCGTCAGCCCTCCATATCCACATATATTTGCTTTCACCAGGTGTATCATCGGCCCTCCATATCCACCTCACCATATCATCAACCATATCCACATATATTTGCTCTCACCAGGTGTATCATCGGCCCTCCATATCCACATATTTTTTGCTCTCACCAGGTGTATCATCGGCCCTCTATATCCACATATTTTTTGCTCTCACCAGGTGTATCCTTGGCCCTCCATATCCACATATTTTTTGCTCTCACCAGGTGTATCCTTGGCCCTCCATATCCACATATTTTTGCTCTCACCAGGTGTATCCTTGGCCCTCCATATCCACATATTTTTTGCTCTCACCAGGTGTATCCTTGGCCCTCCATATCCACATATTTTTTGCTCTCACCAGGTGTATCCTTGGCCCTCCATATCCACATATTTTTTGCTCTCACCAGGCGTATCGTCGGCCCTCTACAGTATATCCACATATTTTTTGCTCTCACCAGGTGTATCATCGGCCCTCGATATCCACATATTTTTTGCTCTCACCAGGTGTCTCGCCGGCCCTCCATATCCACATATCTTTTGCTCTCACCAGGTGTATTGTCAGCCCTTCACATCCACAAGTGAGGTCAAACTGCATTAATTCCACAATGCAGATGCACCTTCTGTCATTATCCATGGTGCTGAACCGTAACCCTTCCTTCCAAATGAGTTCAGTACCTTGGACAACTCCTCTCATGCAAAACCCAGAACAGAACTTTGGGATTTGTACTAGTTTCAATCTGTACCTGTGTACTTCTGAGGCTATCCATCACATTTGAGGAAAAGGAAAGAACAAACACAATCAAAAAAATGCAAAGGAGAGCCGATAAATCTACCAGCCAGGATTAAAGATGATTTATCAATCTATCTACTCTTTAAGAGCATGCCTTGGGGATGAAAACATACAAGAGCATGCAAGGAAAAAACACCGGGAACTTCGTAACTGTTAAAATATTAGCGTTTTGTCATTCCTGGTGGCATGATATTAAATAGCGTCTGCATTCGAAATGAGCATAGGGTTTAAGTAAACAGGCATTCCTCTGAAAGTTTAGAGGGGAATGATAATGTTTTGGAAAGGGAAGCAGACTAGAATTCCTCTCCGGTTAGGTATTTGTCATTGATGACGTACTTAATCGGGTATTTTGGGTTTGCAAGCATTATGCTGTTGGTGTTATTGTATAACTTCAAGGCATTTCAGACTCGTGACAGAATTGTAACTCAAAGGAGGTTTGCCTTGAGGCTGAGAGGGTGTGACTTGGCTGAACGGGGATTCGAATCCAGGATCACAACATTGGAGTCTAATGCTCCAGCCATTTCCTCTTTTCAGTGCTTTCCTCTTTCCCATGGCTTCCTAGGTTGGCTTTATTTTAATGCTGTATAATATCAAAAGGGGGCACAAATGCTCTTTTAAATGCACCAGATCCTTCCTAATCTTGGACGCTAAGCAGGGTCAGCCCTGGATAGTACTTGGATGGGAAACCACCAAAGAATACCACTTGCTGTAAGGAGGAGAGACTGGAAAACCACCACTTGGTATTGCCGTAAATCAACAGGTTACTTGAAGACATATACATACAAGGATTTTTTTTCATGTCAGGAGCGACTTGAGAAACTGCAAGTCGCTTCTGGTGTGAGATAATTGGCCATCTTCAAGGACGTTGCCCAGAGGACACCCAGATGTTTTACCATCCTGTGGGAGGCTTCTCTCATGTCTCCACATGAGAAGCTGGAGCTGATAGACAGGAGCTTACCCTGCTCCCCGGATTCGAACCGCAAACCTTTTGGTCAGCTGTCCTGCCGGCACAAGGGTTTCACTGTTACAGTTCTGATATGATTTGTTGTTGTTACATTCCTTCTAGCTGTTTCCCACATGCGGTGACCCCTCTACGGGGATTTTCTGGAAAGATTCACTCAATGAGAGTTTGCTTTTGCCTTCTTCTGTGGATGAGAGAGTGTGACTTGCCTAGGAATTGAAAACCTGGTGCTTCTCAATTAGTATGTATTGGGTCTCTGGGCTCTCCAAATTTTAATTTCTTTTACTGTCTAATATGTGGTCATTCTTCATCTTGATCTGTTGGGAGAGGCAAGTAAACAAACAAACAAATAAACCAATGTTTTTCAACCTGGGGGTCAGGACCCCAGGGGGGCTCACGAGGAGGTGCCAGAGGGCTCGCCAAAGACCATCAGAAAACACAGTATTTTCTGTTGGTCATGGGCGTTCTGTGTGGGAAGTTTGACCCAATTCTATCCTTGGTGGGGTTCAGAATGCTCTTCAATTGTAAGTGAACTATAAAATCTAGCAACTATAACTCCCAAATGTCAAGGTCTATGTTTCCCAAACTCCACCAGTGTTCATATTTGGGCATATTGAGTATTCATGCTAAGTTTGGTCCAGATCCATCATTGTTTGAGTCCACAGTGCTTTCTGAATGTAGGGGAACTTCAACCTCAAAACTCAAGGTCAATGCCCACCAAACCCTTCCAGTATTTTCTGTTCGTCATGGGAATTCTGTGTGCCAAGTTGGGTTCAGTTCCATCTTTGGTGGAGTTCAGAATGCTCTTTGATTGTAGATTAACTATGAATCCCAGCAACTACAACTCCCAAATGGCAAAATCAATCCCTTCCCAACCCCCACCAGTATTCAAATTTGTGTAGATCGGGTATTTGTGCCAAATGTGGTCCACTTGGAGTCTTGTTTGTAGAGTGAAAGGGCAGGGTATCTATCTGTCTGTCTGTCTCTCTATTTAACTATCTATCTGTTGGTGGCACAGTGGGTTAAGGCGTTGAGCTGCTGAACTTGCTGACCGAAAGGTCACATGTTTATTTATTGTTTATTTATTAGTCATGTTTCTGTACCGCCCCTCTCAGCCCGAAGGCGACTCAGGATGGTTTACACAGGCAGTCTCTGCCCTCAATACAACACAAGCAACAAGGCAAAAAACCCCTAAAACCATATAATAACAAATTAACAATTAAAAACGTACAAGTGCAGTCTCAGCGTCATGTTGAAATCAGTTTCCATCACATCGTCTTCATTCCATATATCTAATTAAACCTTTATATTTCATCAGCAAATGCCTGCTCAAACAGCCAGGTCTTGACTTTCTTGCGAAATGTCAGGAGGGAGGGGGCCGATCTGATGTCTCTAGGGAGGGCGTTCCATAGCCGAGGAACCACCACGGAAAAGGCCCTGTCTCTCGTCCTTGCCAGTCGCGCCTGCGAAGAAGGCGGGACCGAGAGCAGGGCCTCTCCAGATGATCTTAAACATCTTGATGGTTCATAGGGAGAGATGCGTTCTGACAGGTAAGTTGGGCCCGAACGGTTTAGGGCTTTAAAGGCTAAAGCCAGCACTTTGAATTGTGCCCGGTAGCAAACTGGCAGCCAGTGGAGCTGGCACAACAGGGGAGTTGTACGCTCTCTGAATGGCGCTCCTGTTATCAACCTGGCTTCTGTCCATTGGACTAGTTGCAGCTTCCGAACAGTCTTCAAAGGCAACGCCACGTAGAGAGCATTGCAGTAATCTATACAGGATGTAACCAGAGTGTTTGGATGTTTGGATCTGGGGAACAGTGTGAGCTCCCGCTGTTAACCCCAGCTTCTGCCAACCTAGCAGTTCGAAAACATGCAAATATGAGTAGATCAATAGGTACCGCTCCAGTAGGAAGGTAATGATGCTTCATGCAGTCATGCCAGCCACATGACCTTGGCGGTGTCTACGGACAACGCCAGTTCTTCGGCTTAGAAATGGAGATGAGTACCAACCCCCAGAGTTGGACACAACTGGACTTAATTTCAGGGTTAAATCTTTACCTTTATCTATATATCTATATCATTTTCTGTATATGTGCGTTTGTATTTGCAAAACTTCAGCACCTCTTTCCCCCAGATTGGGACCCAAAACAATGGGGGGAAATTGCATTTATAAAAAGTAAACACTACTAAAAACACATCTCAAGATAGTTTGGTCATTCGTAAAGCTCCCTTGCATTCACTTTGGGAAGGTTCTCCTATTTCTTTAACGACTGCAAGAGCTTTCTTTCCCTCTTCTTTCCGAGAGATGCTTCCACCTGTGTGCGCTCTGTACGTTACCCGTGACTCGTTGCCGTTTGGTGAGCAAAGATGCCTTGGTGTGCCATATTTCTGCTCTTGCGCGCTCAATAAAAAAAATGGTGCATATAGCATTTTCTATAAGAGCTACGGGTACTTCAAGAGCCGGAAAGCTTTGTCCGCCTTGTCCTTCCATCCTCTCCGGAATAAATGCGATCCACCTCTTCTCTTGGATAGGCGTGATCCCTCTTTGCAATTTAGTTGTCTGCCTTGATGAAAGGTATCCGGAAAGAGGGAGGAAATAAAAATCCGTTTTAATTGTTCCCTTGCCTTCCTCCCCTTCCTAAACAGCAGCAGAGGCAGGAAAAGAAATACATCAATGCGGAGAGACGATGAATGAAGGCTCGGAGGCAGCATAGGGAAGGAAGAGAGAGAAATCCCCAGGTCCTTGGGCTGAGTTAATAATATGGATTTGCAGGGGAAATCCTGAGCATCTTTCAGCTGGAGAGCTTCTCGGCTGGACCTTTTGGGGCACGGCTTTCTCGCTTAGCTCTCTCCGAAACTGGAAAGGAAAGCGGCTGCTTTTTTGCCAGGTCCTGTCTCTCCCCACCCCTTTGCTCCTCGCCAATTGGAAACGAGGGAGGGCAGAGAGGTGCCCTGGCTTGATGGATATTAATATGCAAGCCCCGGCTAGGACCATGAGCTTCGGCCACACATGGTCCATGCGCACAGGAGGGAGAAGGCTTGCTCCCAACACTGGCTCCGGCAAAGGTTTCGCAGCATCTCCTTTCCAGGGTGCACCTTAGGTGAGTGAAATACCCATGTGCATCTCTCTCTTTCTGGGTGTCAACAAGCCTAAGTCCTGCCTTGAATTTGGGAGCAAGGTTGGCACCTGGTGATCGCTTTCGAACCGACAACGGCACCTACTTGTAATCTGGAACATTTGGAAAATATGAGGAGTAGTTTTGTGTATTGAATTTTGGAGAATAGGAGGCTGAGAGGGGACGCAATGGCCATGTTTAAATATTGGAAAGGAGGTCATATTTGGGGGCTGCTCTAAAAACCAGTGAATTTGAATGGCAAAAAAAGAGATTCCACTTAGACATTGGGAAGAACTTCCTAATGGTAAGAACTGTTTGAACCCGCTGCCTTGCAATCTGGTGGAGTCTCCTTCTTTGGAGGTGTGCACACAGATGGCTGGATGGCCATCTGTCGGGGGTGCTTTGGTTGTGTTTTCCTGCCTGGGTGGCCCTTGGGGAGTCTCTTCCAAATATATGAATCTGGGATATGCTTTCAACAGGGAAATACAACAAACTGGCAATTTATGAAACATGTAATCCAGATTTTAAAAAAAAATCTATTAGCCTTTTTGCTCTAATAGCTTCTCCCTCGGCGTTACTTCGCGAACGAAGATTCTTAGGAAGGACTCATCCCACGCTTTTTACAAGTGCGTTGATGACTAAAAAGGCCAATCTGAGATAGGCAAGTCCGGTTGCAGAAAGCACAGCAGAAAGTCTCCTTGGGTGATGTTGTTTCCAAGTTGCGGTTCTTTCTGCGCTGTCGTTTCTCTTCGAGACCCATTCGGCGTGTCTTCTCGAAAGAGGCTGCAGCATTGTGGATAGTGCGTCTCCATGCCTCCCGATGTGAGGCCAGGGTGGACCATTGTTGGTGATCAATCTGGCCGAGCCTGAGATGTTGTTTCAGGGAGTCCTTATCTCTCTTTTTGGGGTGCGTCTCTTGCGCTGACCCGTGGCAAGTTCACCATAGAGTAGTATCTTTGGGAGGCGGTGGTTCTCCATCCTAGAGACGTGCCCTGCCCAGCGCAGCTGTGTTCTCAATAGCATGGTCTCAACGTTGGTGATCCCTGCTTGCTCAAGGAGAGCAACATTCGTCACATAGTTGGTCCAGTGTATATTTAGGATTGTGCTCTAATACCAGATCATTAATTAAACTGCATGCATTCAGGTTCAATATTTCGAGCCGGGGAAGGAGAGGAATTAATAGATAATTTCATTTGGATCATTAAACTGTTGGGATAATTTTATTTGGGTGATTCAACTCTGCGTGTCTTTGGGTGCATCCGCATTGTAGAATCAATGCAGTTTGACACCACTTTTGTTGTCGTGGCTCAATGCTGTGGAATCCTGAGAACTTAGTATGGTCACTCACCCTCTGGTAAAGAAGGCTATAAATCTTGCAAAACTACAATTCCCAGGATTCCATAGCATTGAGCCACAACAGGCAAAGTGATGTCACACTGCAATAATTCCACTGTGTAGATGCACCCTTTGTGTTCGCAAGGGACATAAACTGTTGAGTGTGTATTGTGCATGCATTGTGGGTCTTTATTTCAAATGCATTCCTGCCACCTGATAATTTTTGCTTACGGAGGGGGCTACTACGCAGAACGGCATATGATATACCATCCACTATTCCAGGATGAAATCATGGACTGCTGACTATAAAGCTTGCCAGTTTTTTTGGCAACGTATTGGCAGCCCTAATCGCACTTGTCGCTGTGGCTTTACACCCGTGTAAAATCCCCGCTCAGCCTGCCAAGTGAATGCATGAGAGTAAATAAATTGCATTAAGAACCTAGCTGCTCGAAGCTTTGGAGTTGACTATCTCTCCTTACAGTCTTATTCTTTGAAGTCCAAAGGGGTGTGTGTGTGCCTGTGTGTTTATATTGTGTGGTCCCATTGATTTGACTTGATGGATTCATGGTTTTCCATCATGATTAATGGGTTTCCTCTTTCTTGGAGGGTGCTAAAGTTAGAAAAGGATTCCAAATATTCCTTGGCAAGTTCAAGAGAGCAGCCTCTATCTCAGTGTTTCCCAACCTGTGTGCCGTGTCTTCTCTAGTGTGCCACGAGCGATCATCAGGTGTGCCATGGGAAATTGGCACTCTCCCCCCTCCTAGTATTTTTACTATTTTACTGGGTTTTTCGAGAGCCCCCCCCCCCCAGGAACTGTTTATAACAGCTTCATGACATCCATAGTTAACTGGAAGCAAGTTTCACTCAGGGTGAAATTTCACAAAGGTCTGGAGAACAAGCTCTATGAGGAGCGGCTTGAAGAGCTGGGCATGTTTAGCCTGAAGAATACAAGGCTGAGGGAAGATATGATAGCCCTGAATAAATATGTGAGAGGAAGTCATATATATGTTTTGTTCATCGAAACAGGCCCAGGTTTCACACTCAGTGTATAAATACATTTAAAAACATATTAACTATATGTATTACTGTGTTAGAGTGTCATTTTGTGTCATTTTGGTTGGTTTTTGTAAATGTAAAAAAAGTGCCGCGGCTCAAAAAAGGTTGAAAAACACTGCTCTATCTATTCCTTTCCTGGGTGAAAAAAAAATGCACAAATAGCCAAAACCCAGTGAGTTTTGTTGATTCAACTCAGCGGCAGCAACATCACCAGGCATTGATATTGATAAGCTGGAAGGTGTCCAGAGGAGGGCAACTAAAATGATCAAAGGTCTGGAGACCATGAATCTCTATGAGGAGCATTGTTTAGACTGCAAAAGAGGTTAAGACCAGACGTAAGAGCCATCATGTATAAATATGTGAAAGGGTGCCACAAAGAAGGAGCAGGCTTGTTTTCTGCTGCCCTGGAGACTAGGACTAACATCACTGGACATTGATGATCCCCAAACTGACATTGGTCATCTCCAAATTCTCATTGTTTAACAACAACAACAACAACAACAACAATTTAACTCCACAGCATCAGCAACGTCACTGGACATTGATGTTCACAAATTTCCATATTGTAATAATTTATATTCCACTTTTTCTCTTTTAAGAGACTAAAAGTTGAATTTTTAATTCGGCAAGTTTAAAATGCAGGGGTTTGTTTTCGTGTATTCGTCAGAAGCGACTTGAGAAACTGCAAATCGTTTCTGGTATGAGAGAACTGGCCATCTGCAAGGACATTGTCCAGGGGACACCTGGATGTTTTACCATACTGTGGGAGGCTTCTCTCATGTCCCCGCATGGAAAGCTGGAGCTAACAGATGGGAGCTCCTCCCGCTCCCCCGATTCGAACCGCTGACCTTTCGGTCAGCAGCCCTGCTGGCACAAGGGTTTAACCCATTGCACCACTGGGGGTTCAAATCCCTTAAGGCAGTGTTTCCCAACCAGTGTACCATGGCACACTAGTGTGCCGTGAGCGATCATCAGGTGTGCCGTGGGAAATTGGAACCTCCAATACCCTTCTATGTGGGAAGTTTGATTCCATTCCATCATTGGTGGAGTTCAAAATCCTCTTTGATTGCGGGTGAACTATAACTCCCAGCTGTTGAGCAAGACCTTCGTGTATGTCTTTCTGCCATTCCTGCCAGGATATCTATGTTGTGTTCATCGAAACAGGTCCAGGTTTCACACTGAGTGTATAAATACATTTAAAAACATATTAACTATATGTATTACTGTGTTAGAGTGTCATTTTGTGTCATTTTGGTTGGTGGTGTGGCCCAGGATTTTGTAAATGTAAAAAATGTGCCGCGGCTCAAAAAAAGTTGAAAAACCCTGCCTTAAGGGATGCAGGCTGAGCATGCCTTATCTGGAATTTCAGAATCCAAATTACTCCAAAAAATGTCCATTTGGATGACGGGAATGGAGAGACCTTCACTTTCTGATGGTTCACAAACTTTGTTTTATACACAAAATTATTTTTAAAATATTATATAAAATGACCTCAACTATGTATAAAAAATTCTGTGAAACATCATTGCATTTTGTGTTCGATCCCATCTCCCAAGATAATAATAAGATATCTTATTGTGTATGCATATGCAAATTTCAAAATCTGAAAAAAAAATCCAAAAAGCTTTTAAGATAAGCGTGACTCAACATATATTAAAATGAAGCCTGACAGCTGTCATTCACTCTTGTCAGGTTGTTTACACCCCAAATACACTATATGTTGCATCTGAAGTATGGACAACAAACATATTTGAAAAGAGATTGAAGGAGCTGGATGTGTTCAGCTTGGCGAAGAGACGTTGGAGTCGTAACACGATTCATCCTTTGCCTTCCCATTTTTTCCAGCTGCTTTTCAAAATAGTGCCCCCAGTTTCTTTCTCCTTCCACTTTTCTCTATTTCTGGCAATTCCCATTATTTGGGGCCAAAGAGCAAATATTGTTCACTCAGAGAATAGATCTTTGGAGGCTCTTTAAAGAGAGGCTGGATGGCCGTTTGTCAAGGGTACTTCGATTGTGCTTTGATGGCAGAAGGAGGTTGGACTAGATGGCCTTTAGGGCAGTGTTTCCCAACCTTTTTTGAGCCGCGGCACACTTTTTACATTTGCAAAATCCTGGGGCACACCACCAACCAAAATGACACAAAATGACACACTAACACAGTCATACATATAGTTAATATGCTTTTCAATGTATTTATACACTCATTGTGAAACCTGGGCCTGTTTCAATGAACTCAACATACAGTAGATATCCTGGCAGGAATGGCAGAAAGACACAAACTTCCCACACAGAACTCCCATAACCAAGAGAAAATGCTATAAGAGTTTGGTGGGCATTGACCTTGAGTTTTGGAGTTGTACTTCGCCTATATCCAGAGAGCACTGTGGACTCAAACAATGTTGGATCAGGACCAAACTTGGCATGAATACTCAATATGCCCAAATGTGAACACAGATGGAGTTTGGGGAAAATAGACCTTGACATTTGGAAGTTACAGTTTCTGGAGGGGGGGCTCGAAAGACCAGTAGTCTCCCTCTCACTTAGGTTGCCCCTCCCTCCCAGCCAGGATTGGATTGGGGTCGTGGGGAGCAGGAGCCTCACACACCACCTGCGCAGCTCCTCGGGGGTCAGCGGGGCGGCCTGGGCGGGAGTCTCGGGGCTGGCAAAGCAGGCAGGAAGGAAGGCGGCGGGCAGGGAGCTGGAGGGAGGCCAAGAGCGGTTTTGCGCGCACCGGGGAGGAGGGGGAGGAGGTAGGGGTGGGGCCGGTGCAGGACTGAACCATCTGGCATTAGGCCCGGGGGGGAGGCAAGAGGAGGTCTCTACTTGGAGAAAGGAAGGCGGGCCTTCCCAATGCACGGAGAGGGAGAGACCAAGTAGACAACGGGTGGGGAGGGGGGTGTTTGTAATTTTGTGCCTTTATTGAGGTAGGTTTCTTAGGGTTTTTATACTTGAACACACTAGACTCTCCCCCCTCCCCTCCTGGAGGTTCCAATTTCCCACGGCACACCTGATGATCGCTCACGGCACACTAGTGTGCCCCGGCATACTGGTTGGGAAACACTGCTTTAGGGGCCCCTTCCAACTCTGTTATTCTGTGACCGCACTGTCATGTTTGTTGGGCCAAATGCATTCAGGTTTTGCGACGCAAAGTTGTGGTCCAGGGGCCGATCCACATGCCGTTGGTGGCTGAAAACAATCAAAGCATTGGAGCTGGTGGGAAAAATATGTTACTGGCCCCCAGCGTGGTGGAAGACAGATAATAATTGCCAGTCCCTTGCATCAGATAGCCGAGGAAGCACTGATGGAGCTGACCAACCTTTCTGTTTTCGCCTTCTTGTTTGCCTCTGGCGGCCACAAATGTGCAATCCCCACGAGTGGTCCTGTTTTCCATTAAGCTCTTGCTTCAAAGAGAGGTGACTATTGCTTTCCCATCCTTTTGATCGAAGCCAATAAAACCCTGCAGCGTCCTGGCTTCTTGACTCCTTTTCCTTTTGTTTGATCAACTCAATAACACACAAATGCACACCGGGTCATGCACAAAAAACTCTCACTATTGTCTACTATAGACAAAAGTATAGGAAGCATGTGTGTGTGTGTATTTCTGACTCTGGAACTGGTTATTATTATTATTCTCGGCATTACTTCGCGAACGAAGATTCAGGAAGGACTCAGCCCACGCTTTTTACAAGCGCGTTGATGATTTAAAAGGCCAATCTGAGATAGGCAAGTTCGGTTGCAGAAAGCACAGCAGAAAGTCTCCTTGGGTGATGTTGTTTCCAAGTTCTTTCTGCGTTGTCGTTTCTCTTCGAGACCCACTCGGCGTGTCTTCTCGAAAGATGCCGCAGCATTGTGGATAGTGCGTCTCCATGCCTCCCGATGCGAGGCCAGGGTGGACCATTGTTGGTGATCATCTGGCTGAGCTGAGATGTTGTTTCAGGGAGTCCTTATACGTCTTTTGGGGGGCGCCTCTCTTGCGCTGACCCGTGGCGAGTTCACCATAGAGTAGTATCTTTGGGAGGCGGTGGTCCTCCATCCTAGAGACGTGCCCTGCCCAGCACAGCTGTGTTCTCAATAGCATGGCCTCAACGCTGGTGATCCCTGCTTGCTCAAGGACAGCAACGTTTGTCACATAGTCGGTCCAGTGTATATTTAGGATTGTGCAAAGATAGCGCTGATGAAAGCGTTCGAGGAGTCGTAGGTGCTGGTGATAGGTGACCCATGTTTCAGACCCATATAGGAGAATAGACAGTATGATAGCTCTGTACACACTGATTTTGGTGCTTTGTCTCAGGTGTTTGTTACTCCAGACTATATATTCCAGTATAAAGTCAGTATAAAGCCATGGTATTCCTGTTCAAGGGGTCTTGTTCCTGCCAGAAATCCACAGGAACAAGACCCCTTGAACAGGAATACCATGGCTCATGAACTTGATTTCCAAACAATGCTTGATCTAACAGGTTTTCCATTGAAGCAAACCTTATATCCCAAAATCCAGAAACTGGTTTCGTTTTCCCTCACTCTTGGCTCTTATCTGACAAAGTCTTTCAGAGACACATAAATCTAGAGTTTGCTGTCGATCCTTGCTAAACTCCAGCCGCCTGTTTTTCAACTCCGTATCTGGCTGCTCATTAAAATTCCCAGGTGTCAGATTGTTGCCCAAACCCAAATCTTGAGAGCTCACAGAGAGAGGGAGTAAACCATCATCTCTCTGCCCGTCAGGAATATTCTCATGGGAAACTGCCCTTTGCACTGAGGCCTCTGTCCTGGTCTGCATGAAAATCATTGACTACTGAACCATCTCCATCTTGCATCTCTGCCTTGGCACCATCATTTCCCTTGTCAGAAGCATCATGATCCTGAAACACAAACACAAGCTGATTCACAACACTCCTGGACCTTTCAATACCCAGGTTTCGACGGTGACCAGGGGAGCATTTGCAGTCAAAACTTGTGCGCCAGCTGCGCCCATACCTTGGGAAATCTGACTTGGCCACGGTGGTCCACGCTCTGGTTACATCCCGTATAGATTACTGCAACACTCTTTACGTGGGGTTGCCTTTGAAGACTGTTCGGAAGCTGCAACTAGTCCAACTAGTCCAACAGACAGCAGCCAGGTTGATAACAGGAGCAGCATTCAGAGAGCGTACAACTCCCCTGTTGTGTCAGCTCCACTGGCTGCCAGTTTGCTACCGGGCACAATTCAAAGTGCCTTTAAAGCCCTAAACGGTTCGGGTCCAACTTACCTGTCCGAACGCATCTCTCCCTATGAACCATCGAGATGTTTAAGATCATCCGGACAGGCCCTGCTCTCGGTCCTGCCTTCTTCGCAGGCGTGACTGGCGGGGACGAGAGACAGGGCCTTTTCAGTGGTGGCTCCTCGGCTTTGGAACGCCCTCCCTAGAGACATCAGATCGGCCCCCTCCCTCCTGATATTTCGCAAGGAAGTCAAGACCTGGCTGTTTTAAATAAATAAATAAACTGATTTCAACATGACGCTGAGACTGCAATTGTATGTTTTTAATTGTTAATTTGTTGTTATATGGTTATTTTTTTGGTTTGTTTGCTTGTGTTGTATTGAGGTCAGAGACTGCCTTGTGTAAGCCGTCCTGAGTCACCTTCGGGCTGAGAGGGGCGGTATAGAAACGTGACAAATAAATAAATAAACTGATTTCAACATGACGCTGAGACTGCAATTGTATGTTTTTAATTGTTAATTTGTTGTAATATGGTTATTTTTTTGGTTTGTTTGCTTGTGTTGTATTGAGGTCAGAGACTGCCTTGTGTAAACCGTCCTGAGTCACCTTCGGGCTGAGAGGGGCGGTATAGAAACGTGACAAATAAATAAATAAATAAATAAATAAATAAATAAATAAATACCGTAGCCAACTGGAGCGCTCAAGGGCCAGAGCTTCCCAGTTCTCAGCGTCCATGCCAGAGTTTTTAAGGTTGGCTTTGAGCCCATCTTTAAATCACTTTTCCTGTCCACCAACACTCCGTTTTCCATTCTTGAGTTCGGAGTAGAGCAACTGCTTTGGGAGACATGGCCAGTCCAGTGGAGTTGATGGCGGAGGACCATCGCTTCAGTGCTGGTGGTCTTTGCTTCTTCCAGCACACTGATATTTTGCTGCTTGTCTTCCCGAGAGATTTGCAGGATTTTTCGGGGGCAGCGCTGATGGAATCTTCTGAATGCGCACAGATGACGTTGTCATCAGCATATTGGAGTTCTGTAACAGATGTTGTTGTAACCTTGGTTTTGGCTTTCAGTCTGCTGAGGTTAATTAGCTTGCCATCTGTCCAATAGATGATTTCCACTCCGGTGGGAAGCTTCCCACCAACAATATGAAGTATCATAGTGATGTCAGTATAATATCCAACCCTAGCACACTTTTGTTTTGTGTTGGGATGAGAAAAGGCATTCTAATGAGGGCTAAGGGATGCTCTACCTGTATTGGGTTTCGGTGGCATATCTCGGCACGGTTGCAGGGGAACGTAAAGGGCAAAGAAGAGCAGCAACGGCATCTCCAGACCCGAGAACGAATCTCTCCTCGGTTGCAGTTGTGTGGGAGGATGTTTGCCAGCAAAGCCTCAGAGAGCTGCCTGCTGAGCCTCCTTTCTCCACTCCCCCTTTGCTCTCTCTGCCAAGGAGGATAAGATTAATTTTGCAGCTTGCATCATCTTCAATCCCTTTAAGTTCCTTCCATGGTCCTTGTTGCATTTGGCGTGGGATGCCCTTTGTGATCATGCTTTGAGGAGGGGAAACTGAGGCCCAGAGGGCGTGTTGTTGGGAAAAACCTGACATGAGCAAACTTTGGCCCTCCATCATCATAATGTTGCATTTTCGATGACATATCACAAGAGCTCAGGGGAAATATGTGGCCCTCCAGATGCTTTTATGCTAATTAGTCAAATGTTGGGGTCTGTCAACATCTGGAGAATACATTCTTCCTCTTCTGGCACAATACATGCATCTGGATGCGACTGAGTGGTTTAGATCGTCTTGTCGGTCCCATTTCTCATTGTGTCCCAGCTGGAAGGAGTCCAGAGGAGGGCAACTCAAAGGATCAAAGGCTGGATGGCCATCTGTCAGGGGTGCTTTGATTGTGATTTTCCTCCATGGCAGGGGGTTGAACTTTATGGCCCTTGGGGTCTCTATTATCCTATGATTTTAATCAATTCTGGATATGTTGTTGTTCTGGGTAGTTCTTATTCTGGGTATTCGTTGTTGTTGTTGTTGTATGTGCAAGGGTGACACACCTCGCGCCAGGAACAATAACACAGACACAAGTGGTTAGATGAAAATGGCCACAACTCATTTATTGAAAACAGGAACAAAGGGTTGGTGGCCACTCATGGGTCATGGATCAGAGTCGCATAGCCCCCATGAATGTCCAATGCATTTGCAAGCCTGGGGTGCGAGCGGCCCAATGCCTATCCATGGAAACTCAGCACCCCAAAGGGCCTGGGCGTTATCCCCCTTACAACCAAGGGGCGATAAGCCAACCTGATCCAGGGGCCATGCCACACGCCAAACACGAAGTTGTGACAAAGAACATAATAACGCATATCCCTGAACAGTGCAACAATGACATGGAGAATGAACAAAATGGACATCCACAAGCAATGCAATAAGTAGGGAGGGTGGGAGGACAAACAGAACAGGCCCCACGTGCAGTCTGGGCAGCCCCGTGCGGCCTTAAATCGGCTGCCCAGGCGGAAGTGCAGGCCAGCCGGCACAAAGAGGGGGCGGGGCAGGGCCAGCCCTGTCATTGGCTGGCCGGCGTTGGTGGCGGGAAATTTCCCGCCACCCCAGGGGCTTCTGGGAAGAAGAAGCCCCTTCACCTTCCCCAAGATGGCGGCGAGGGCAACCCCGCCCCGCAACCTGCTCGGCCGGTAAGTCGCCAAGCCCATTGTTGTTGTTGTATGCACTCAAGACATTGCCAACGTATGAACCCTCAAGGTCAATCTAGCATGAGGTTTTCTTGGCACAATATGCTCAGAGTGTCATCTCCTGAGGTTGAGAGAGTGTGACTTCCCCAAGGTCACCTAGAAGTCTTGGCCAATGTGGCCAATGTTCAAGAATCTAAGCATCCAAATACCACATATCCTGAGAATCAAAGTTCAGGAACCATTGGTACGACGTAATGGTTTGGGTGTTGGTGGAGAGAAAAAGTGGGGCATAAATAAACATTATCATCATCATCTCACTGAGTGACCTTAAGGAAGTCGCGCTCTCTCAGCCTCAAAGTAGGGCCATGGCCAACCACTAAGCGAATCTAGCCAAGGAAGGATTGCCAGCATCGAATAATTACAATTACATGGTCTTCTGTACTGTGCTGAATTTAAGCTCCCAAGCATTCCTCACATCCATTGGTATGTTTGCACAGCTTTCTTAGGAACGTTACTTCCTCACCATGTTCTTTGTGGCTCATGCGCTTTGATGCTATGATGAATCACAATCCAGAACAACCCAGAGCTTTGACAGGAACTTCATGCACATCATTTATAATATCACGGATCTCCAGATGCTTTATTATTCTTCACCAGTTTCTGTTTTCTGTGAGCTTGGGGGGAGTTGCATTTTTGGACCACCAACCTGTTGACCCATCACTGCGTCTGCAATTGCTGTGTTTTCTGGGTTGCTGTGAGTTTTCCAGGCTGTTTGACCATGTTCCAGAAGCATTCCATCCTGACGTTTTCCCCACATTTATGGCAGGCATACTCAGAGGTTGAAGGGGTCTGTGGGAAACTAGGCAAGTGGGAGTTTATACAGGTCGTGAAGTCTGTTGGAAACTAAGCAAGGGAGGTTTATGTATCTGTGGAATAATGTCCAGGGTGGGAGAAAGAACTCTTGTCTGCTTGAGGCAAGTGTGCACGTTGCAGTTGGCCACCTTGATTAGCACTGAATAACCTTGCAGCTTCAAAGCCTGGCTGCTTCCACCCTGGAGGAATCATTTGTTGTGAAGTGTTAGCTGGCCCTGATTTATTATTGTCTTCTCTTTATTTACTCTCCTGGTTTCGGAGTTTTTCCCCCCAATACTGTATTTTCATTTGTCTGCTTCATGGGAGGTCCAATTTTTTTACAATTGCCAAGCTAAATATGGCCTCTGTTTTTGTTTTGTTTGTTTGTTTTTGCACTCTGCCCCACATTTAATTTTGGCAGATTTAACTATAGAAGATTTTATTATCTGCATGTTTCATTAATATGGTCTCACTTTGGAATCTCTGATCATCCAGCATGACACTGTGGTCAATATCTGCTGGACGCTGACCATAAAGTCAGGCTGAAGGACCTAGAGCAGGGGTGGCCAAGACGGTGATCGCGATCGACCGGGTGATCTTTGGGCCTCATCCGGGTGATCTTCAGACCCTCACCCGGTCAATGCGCGCTCCCGCAAGACGCACGCTCCCAGCGCCGCCTTCCTCTGCCCTGCAGTAGGCGACAGAGGTCCCGCGCGCTGCTGCCTCTCTTTCGCCCGGATCCATGGATCCGGACGAAAGAGAGGAGAAGGGGAGCGCGGGGCCTCCCTCCTCTGTCGCGTATGGCAGGGTGGCGACAGAGAGGAGAAGGCCCCATGCGCTCCTCGCTGCTCTCTTTCACCCGGATCCATGGATCCGGCAAAAGAGAGGCGAGGGGAGCGCTGGGGTTTCTCCTCTGTCGCCGCCCTGCCATAGGCGACAGAGGAGATTAGGCCCCCGCTGCTTCCTAGCTCTCTCTCGCCCGGATCCATGGATCCGGCAAAAGAGAGGCGAGGGAGCACGGGTCTTCTCCTCTGTCGCCTATGGCAGGGCGGCGACAGAGAAGGAGGAGTCTCCCGCGGGCTCCTCGCCTCTCTTTCGCCCGATCCATGGATCCGGGCGAAAGAGAGGCGAGGGGAGCGCAAGGGGGTTTCTCCTCTGTCGCCGCCCCTGCCATAGGCGACAGAGGAGGAGGAGAGGCCCCCGTGCGCTCTCCTTGCCTCTCTCAGCCGGATCCATGGATCCGGGCGAGAGACAGGCGAGGGGGCAGCGACGGGGGCATCGAGAGGCGCCATGGATCGGAGCGGCTCCCCCCCCCAAATCCGGTGAGCAACCAAACTAATAAGAAGCCGCCCGCGGGTGCACGCGCACGCGCGCGCGGCAGGTGATCTTTTCAACTTGGTTGCTCAAAAGTAGCTCGCATGCTGAAAAAGTGTGAGCACCCCTGACCTAGAGATACCTAGAAATAACACATTTCTAGTCATTGGTTAGTCTTACAGTTATGCTGAAGGATCTAGAGCAGTGTTTCTCAACTGGGTGGGTTGCAAGGGGGTTTCAAAGTGGCCACCAAAACCATCTGATGGTCTTAGGAACCCCTTTGGCAGAAAAGGCTGAAGATCTCTCCGCCTGTCCTCCCACCAAAATCCTTCCTCCGTTATAATTGGCTGGCCTCCCAGATGGCCTCTCACAAAAGGGGGGAGGGCTGTTTCTGAGACCCCAAGTGGGGAAAGGAGAGCAACCATGCTCGGCACATGGCAAGGTGGTGTGCATGTGTGTGCGAGGCTGGAGGGAGGTTCACGCCAGTGAGTCCCTTCAAGGCATGGGGATCCTGTGCGGGAGGTTTGGCCCATTTCTATCGTTGGCGAGGTTCAGAATGCTCTTTGATTGTAGGTGAACTATAAATCCCAGCAACTACAACTCCCAAATGTCAAGGTCTATTTTCTCCAAACTCCACCAATGTTCACATTTGGGCATATTGAGTATTTTTTTTTGCCAAGTTTGGTCCAGATCCATCATTGTTTGAGTCCACAGTGCTCTCTGGATATAGGTGAACTACAACTCTAAAAGTCAAGGTCAATGCTCACCAAACCCAGTATTTTCTCTTGGTCATGGGAGTCCTGTGTACCAAATTTGGTTCAATTCTATTGTTGGTGGAGTTCAGAATGCTCTTTGATTGTAAGTGAACTATAAATCCCAATAACTACAACTCCCAAATGACAAGATCAATCCTTAACCCCATCAGTATTCAAATTTGAGCATATCAGGTATTTGTGCCAAATTTGGTCCAGTGAATGAAAATACATCTTGCATATCAGATATTTACATGACGATTCATAACAGGAGCAAAATCACAGTTATGAAGTAGCAACGAAAATAATGTTATGGTTGGGGGGTCACCACAACATGAGGAACTGTCTTAAGGGATCATGACATTCGGAAGTTTGAGAAACAGTGGAATAGAGAGTCCTAGAGTAATGTTCTTTCAGTTTTAATTTCATTTCCCCAACTTTTGTGGGGGTGCTGCATCCCTAACCCTTGCAGAAGCAGAAGGCCTATTGTATTTATTATTATTTATTATTTATTTATTTACATTTATATTCCGCCCTTCTCATCCTGCAGGGGACTCAGGGCGGATTACAATGTACACATATATGGCAAACATTCAAGGCCATAGACACACAACACATATAGACAGACAGTCAGAGGCTATTTAACATTCCAACTTCTGGCCACCAGGGGAGCTGTCGCTTCACCGTCCATCTGCGACACTGATGAAGTACTTTCCGCATTCCCCGCATGCTTTCGCTGGAGACTTTTTATGGCCTTGTAAATTTTATTCAATTAGCCTCTTCTCACATACAGTAGGTGGTACCTAAATTTCCTATTTGACGGATGCAACTGTCTTTTGGGTTGCAAAGGTCAACAACAAGCTACGCAATTGGCCGGAAGCTCACTCCGATCCGGGCTGGCTTCAAACTCATGACCTTTCTGTCAGTAGTGATCTATAATGCAGCTGACACCTAGTCCCGGCGCCTGCCAAGTCATTGTTAAGAATGCTTCTCCAAATTATTGTTGTTAGCAATAACAACTACAAAACCCAGCTTTTATTGTTGTACAAATACACCAATATCAAAGTGTTGCATGGGAGTCTCCGCTAGAAGTTTTTAAGTAGAGCACTGTTTTTCAACCTTTTTTGAGCCGCGGCACATTTTTTACATTTACAAAATCCTGGGGCACACCACCAACCAAAATGACACAAAATGACACTCTAACACAGTCATACATATAGTTAATATGTTTTAAATGTATTTATACACTCAGTGTGAAACCTGGACCTGTTTCGATGAACACAACATAGATATCCTGGCAGGAATGGCAGAAAGACACAAACTTCCCACACAGAACTCCCATAACCAAGAGAAAATACTATAAGAGTTTGGTGGGCATTGACCTTGGGTTTTGGAGTTGTAATTCACCTATATCCAGAGAGCACTGTGGACTGAAACAATGTTGGATCAGGACCAAACTTGGCATGAATACTCAATATGCCCAAATGTGAACACAGATGGAGTTTGGGGAAAATAGTGTTCGCGTGTTCAGGAAGGGAGGGGGAGGGAGGAAGACGTGACCCGTGCGGGCGCTACTGCGCCGACTCGCCCCAGAGCAAAGCGAGGCAAAACGAGCAGAGCGAGGCTGGGAAGAAGGGAGCCCGAGTGGAGAAGAAAAAGTGTTCGGCAGGAGGGGGAAGAAAGGGTATTGGAGGTTCCAATTTCCCACGGCACACGCTCACAACACACTAGTGTGCCACGGCACACTGGTTGGGAAACACTGAAGTAGAGGCTATATGGCCATCTGTTGGGAGTGCTTTGATTGTGTCTTCCTGTATGGGGTTAGACTGGGTGGCTGTAATGGTCTCTTCACACAAAAATCCACAATACTGTACTTCTGGTCCCGATTATTTTGGATAAGGGATACTCAGCCTGTGCTGTGAATTGCATTTGGGTACGAACTGGTGGCTAATGGAACTATTGTAAAAACAGAACAGGATCTTCCCTCGGAGAGGACAAAGGGAGAAATCTACCACACTTAATATTTACCCAGGAGAATTTCTCTCCGGAGAGCGTCACAATACAAGAAGTGTGTATGTGTTCCCATCCGTGGTACGCCTTGCATTGTTGATAATCCAGCTTCGGTTTCTCGCTGTCTTTAAAACTCGACAAAGTGACACCAGAAAGGTCTTCTTTCATTACGGGTCTTGTTTGCTTCATCCTGTACTTTGTGCTACCTGTTCCCCATTACTGGAGCATTCCCAAAATAGAATAAGTGGCCATTTCTGTGCTCCATTACTTAGTAAGTGGAGAATTGCATTGGAAAAGCTTGGTAAATAACCGCAAATCATTTCATATAAGACGTGAAAGCTTTCCGCTAGCCGCAGTTTTCGATAGTTGCCCCATTTCGGGTTAATAGGACCCTGCACTTGACTTTTTGGAGGCTGGCTTGGTGTACATGCAACACAGTCTGACACCACTTTGGCTGCCATTGCTCAGTTTCACAGAATCATTGGAAGTGTAGTTTAGTGCGGACTAGCACTCTTTGACAGGGGCAGCTAAAGATCTTGCAAAACTACAAGCAAAGAACCCCAACAGTCACTCAACAAAGTGTGGGGGCAAACTCCGAGTGTGCCATGACGGGACCTCCTGGGGTCTGTGACAGCTCAATGAAGATGTCAACCCTTCCTCCCAGCAGTGAAACTCCAAATTGCTTGGGGCTTGGAATGATCAGAAGGGAAAGAAAATAGGTCGGAATGTTGTATTACCTCCTACCGATGGGCCGTTTTTCAGTACTGCCTACACGCCTGGTCTCCCACCATGAAGGCCCCTCACTCGCTGAAAAGCGTGGAAAGGGCCCCAAGAATGATCCCGGGATGGAGCAGCTCCTCCTCTGTAGGAGAGCAAAGCTTTTCAGGGGCAAAGATGGTGCGCCTAAGAGGTGAGCTTGAAGTTGGGGTATAAAATCATGCATGGGATAGAAAAGGTGCCCTAAAGGTGAATAAAGAAAAATTCCATTTTTTTGTCACAAACACTAGGACAGTGCCAAGCCAGCAAGCTGGCTCTGGAAAATTAGGACTAATTGGCACTGCCCACCCAGCTGGGTCATTGCTGGGAAGGTCACTTCCAGAGGCTGGGAGAGGTAAAGCTGTCAGCCTGGCTCCCGCCCTTCAAGGCAGGCATTCCCAGCAGCTGTTCCAAGTGCAGGCCACCAACCCCCAGCCGTTCTTTACTGAGTTAGAGTGTCATTTTTGTGTCATTTTGGTGGTTTGCCTTCTGCTCGAGATCCCCGTGTACAACTGGTGGGCCACTGTGTGATACAGAATGCTGGACTAGATGGGCTGAGGTCCGATTCAGCATGGCTCTTCTTATGTTCTTATGTTCTAGTGCGGACTAGCACTCTTTGACAGAGGCAGCTTGCAAAACTACACCTCTCTGGATTACATAGAGTTAAATAGGCTCAGATTGCATTAATGCTGCAGTGCAGGTAGCTTTCCCTAACCTGTATGACCTTTGAGATCATAACCTTTCAGAAAACCAGAATCTCTGTAGCCTTTTAAAAACGTGACCTTTCGGAGATTAATTGGCATTCACACCATTTGGAATAATCACAACGTTTTTTGTAAAGTATGATCTTCCTGAGAAGAGCTTAAAACTCCTTTGAGTGAATCTTCACTTTAGTCGTATATTTATTTATTTTTATCACTTCGATTTTATATACCGCTCCATCCCAACAGGCTCAGGGTGGTTTACATAAGGCAACATTAACAATAAAATGCACTAAAAGACAATAAAACAATGCTAAAACCAACATTGGGTTAGTTTAGATTGAAAGCCTACCGAAATAAAGTTGTTTTGCAGTCTCTTCGGAGTGCAGGCCACTCTCTAAGGGCCCAGGCCTCATCTGGCAGGGCATTCCAAAGAGTCGGGGCTGCCACCGAAAAGGCTCTCTGTCTGGTGGAGGACAGGTGATAAGTACGAACAGAAGTTATGTTCTTTAGACTATAGTGATCTCTGGCGAACATACAGGGAGAGACGGTCCCTCAAGTACACAGGCTCTAGACCAGTGTTTCTCAACCTGGGGGTCGGGACCCCTGTGGGGGTCGTGAGGGGGTGTCAAAGGGGTCGCCAGTGACCATCAGAAAACATAATATTTTTGTTGGTCATGGCGGTTCTGTGTGGGAAGTTTGACCCAATTCTATCATTGGTGGGGTTCAGAGTGCTCTTTGATTGTAGGTGAACTAGAAATCCCAGCAATTAGAACTCCCAAATGTCAAGGTCTATTTTCCCCAAATTCCATCAGTGTTCACATTTGGGCATATTTAATATTTGTGCCAAGTTTGGTCCAGATCCAGGGCCGTAGCCAGGATTTTGATTCGGGGCTGAGTTTGGTTCGGGGCTGAGACTGGGTGGAAGAGCGTCTACCCTAGCAAACCTTTTGTATTGTTATCCCAATAACCCCATGAATGTGGGATATAATGAGCATGGTGATCAGATCATGATATGAATAAACATAACAGTTTAAATAATGTACCAGTAAGGCCTTTTCGCGGACCACCCTGAGAATTTGGGGGGGCTGAAGCCCCCTTAGCCCCCCCCCCTGGCTACATGCCTGTCCAGATCCATCATTGTCTGAGTCCACAGTGCTCTCTGTATGAAGGTGAACTACAACTCCAAAAACTCAAGGTCAATGCCCACCAAACCCTTCCAGTATTTTCTGTTGGCCATGTGTGCCAAGATTGGTTCAATTCCTCCATTGGTGGAGGTCAGAATGCTCTCTGATTGTAGGTGAACTATAACTCCCAGCAACTACAACTCCCAAATGACAATACCAACCCCCCCGCCCTACCTCACCAGTATTCAAATTTGGGTGTATCGGGTATTTGTCCCAAATTTGGTCCAGCGAATGAAAATACATCCTGCATATCAGATATTTACATTACGATTCATAACAGTAGCAAAATTACAGTTATGAAGTAGCAACGAAAATAATTTTATGGTTGGGGGTCAGCACAACATGAGGAACTGTATCAAGGGGTCACGGCATTAGGAAGGTTGAGAAGCACTGGTCTAGACCATATAAGGCCTTATAGGTTAACACCAACACTTTGAATGTAATCCGGTACTCTACTGGGAGCCAGTGCAGCTGCTGCAAGATGGGAGTTATGTGGCATCTAACCAGGGCCCCGGTGAGCAGATGAGCTGTAGCATTCTGCACCAGTTTGAGTTTCCGGTTCACGGACAAAGGAAGGCCAATGTAGAGGGTGTTACAGTAGTCTAGTCTCAAGATGACCGTCGCCTGGATCACCGTGGCCAGGTCGCCTTCGGACAGGTAAGGTGCCAACCGTCTAGCCTGTCGCAGATGGAAAAATGCAGATCTGCTGACCAGAGAGACCTGGGCCTCCATGGTCAGCATCGGGTCCAACTGGACCCCCAGACTCTTTACCAAGGATGAGGGGCAGAGTGCTTCGCCGTCCAGGGTAGGCAGCTGGCACCCCCTCCGGGCGGCCCACGTAGCCATCCAGTCACGGCCTCCAGGCACAGATGGAAGTTACCCACTAGTATTGATTCAAGGTAAATTAGATTTCTCAGTTGTTAGACTGATATACCTGGTTATCTCTTTGAACTGTTAGGAACAAAGATTTTAAATTATGATTCAAGAAACAAAATAAGTAGTAAAAATAACATAGTTGGTTTACTTACAAACTTCATGTATACTGTTTACAGATACATTGCTTATCAGTTGAAAGTAGAAACAGTAAGTTCTCTAAGGCTTTCTGTCTAAGTCTCTTCTCTGTCTTATGCCTAATGCATAACGAACATAATGGGAAAACTGCATACCAATATACACATGTATAATATAGTAAGCAATGTGAATTATGTATATAACAGATAACTAGTATAGGAGGCTTGTAGAAGGTTGTTCTTTCCAACACTGCAACACCAAGGTGCCCCATATTTTGGGTGATGAGTATTTATTTACCTCTATTTTTGCCCATGTTATATCTGCCTCTGGTGCCAGTTTGCCTTCTCAAAGAAGTACAGGTTGACTATCCCTTGCCCGAAATGCTTGGAACCAAAAGTGTTCCAGATTTTGTGGGATTTAGGAATATGCATAGTGAGACACCTTGGAGATGAGACCCAATAAGGCTGAGTGGAGACATGATAGCCGTGTATAAATATGTAAGAGGAAGTCCTAGGGAGGAAGGAGCAAGCTTGTTTTTTGCTGCCCTGGAGACTAGGACGCAATGGAACAATGGCCTCAAACTACAAGAAAAGAGATTCCACCTGAACATTAGGAAGAACTTCCTGACTGTGAGAGCTGTTCAGCAGTGGAACTCTCTGCCCCGGAGTGTGGTGGAGGCTCCTTCTCTGAGGCTTTTAAACAGAGGCTGGGTGGCCATCTGTTGGAGATGCTTTGAATGCAATTTTCCTGCTTCTTGGCAGAATGGGGTTGGGCTGGCTGGCCCACGAGGTCTCTTCTAACTCTATGATTCTAAGGCTAAACATTAAATTCATTTGGCGTGTGCAAAATAATAATTTAGTGTGAGAAACAAAGTTGGACCATGAGAGAGCAAAAGCGTCACTATCTCAGCCAGAGAACATTTTGGAGTGATGTTCCAACTTCTAACTCGTTTCTGAACTGAGCAACACACACACACACACAGAGAGAGTCTATCTATTAAAAACATGCGCCTTTGCAAAGAAGTCCTTGTCCACCTCCTGCTGCCTGCCTGCCTGGCGTGATGCCATTGTCATCCTAGCTTGCTCTTGGATCTCGTAGGAAAACCATAGAATGTGATGTTTTGCATTTCTTGTTGTTATTGGCTTTTCAATATGTAATTTAGGTCCCTACGATATTCAGATTTGTTGTATTGCCAAGAATGCAAAGTTTCCCAAACTCTGAACTTCAGAAAGGTTTGGGCTGACCATTGGCCAGGGCAGCTGAGGCTTCCGAGAGTTATTTATTTATTAGCTTAGGTCAGTGTTTCTCAACCAGTGTTTTTTCCAGCCAACCTCCAATCCGCCATGACTCTCACCCCTCGCTCGCTGAAGCCGCGTGGAGGAGCCCTGCCCACTGAAGCCCATCCACCGCTCATGCTCCTCCGTGGGAGAGCTGAAGCTGGGGGGAGGGGGCGGGGCATGGCGCGGCCTGGCTCCGCCCCCTCCCCGGCTTCGGCACTCCCACCAGCTGCTCCAGCCTTGATGGGACAGTGCCAAGCCAGCATTGTGCTGGCTCTGGCACCGCTGGCTTGGTACTGCCCCCTCAAGGCTGGATCAGCTTCTGGGAGAGGTGAAGCCGGGGGTAGGGGGCGGGGCATGGCACAGCCTGGCTCCGCCCCCTCCCCGGCTTCGGCACTCCCAGCAGCTGCTCCCAGCAGGCCACCAACCCCCAGCCGTTCTTTACGGTGAGCAAGCTCGCACAAGCGGCGAGCCAAGACGCCTGGGCTCAAACGAGGAGAGTCAATGGTAAATAATGCAGGCACAGGTCCCGGACGCCTTGTGCGAGCTTGCTCACTGCCATTATTTTCGTTCATTTATGATGTTGGTACTCACCTGAGATATATAATGTATGTGTGATATGTTTGTACTCATGATGTTCCTTGTACCTACGACGAATTAATACAATATATGTCGCATTTACTGGAGAAGATTCTATTGTTTGTTTACTATACATAGATTGCCATTGCCCTGATTAGCCCTCTGCTATCTTTCCCACTGTATTGCCTTGTATATGTGGAACAGCATTCCTTTTTCTTATTGTTGTACTCTAACACAGCAATACATATAGTTAATATGTTTTTAAATGTATTTATACACAGTGTGAAACCTGGGCCTGTTTCAATGAACACAACATAGGTATCCTGGCAGGAATGGCAGAAAGACACAAACTTCCCACACAGAACTCCCATAACCAAGAGAAAATGCTATAAGAGTTTGGTGGGCATTGACCTTGAGTTTTGGAGTTGTAGTTCACCTATATCTAGAGAGCACTGTGGATTGAAACAATGTTGGATCAGGACCAAACTTGGCATGGATACTCAATATGCCCAAATGTGAACACAGATGGAGTTTGGGGAAATAAACCTTGACATTTGGGAGTTACAGTTTCTGGGATTTATAGTTAACACACAATCAAAGAGCATCCTGAACTCCTGCAACAATGGAATTGAACCAAACTTGGCATATTGAACTCTCATTACTAACAGAAAGTACTGAAAGGGTTTGCTTGGGAATTGACCTTGAGTTTGGAAGTTGTAGTTCACCTACACCCAGAGAGCACTGTGGACTCAAACAATGTTATGTTATGTTGTTGTTTGTTTTCTATGCAGAATCACAATGTTGGAAGGAGGCTCACCACTTTAAGGTCCCTAAAACAGGCATGGGAAAACTTCGGCCCCTCTGGGTGCTTTGGACTTCAACTCTCACCATTCCTAACAGCCTGAGGCCCTTTCCTGCTTAAGTGACTGAGGGGGGGAAGGAAAAGGGCCTGAGTCCAAAGCACCCAGAGGGCCAAAGTTTGCTAGAAGTAGAATCTCTATTACACTAAAATACCGTTTCTGCCATTCCTGCCAGGATATCTATGTTGTGTTCATTGAAACAAGCCCGTTTCACACTGAGTGTATAAATACATTTAAAAACATATTAACTATATGTATTACTGTGTTAGAGTGTCATTTTGGGTCATTTTGGTTGGCGGTCTACCCCAGGATTTTGTAAATGTAAAAAATGTGCCTTGGCTCAAAAAGGTTGAAAATCACTGCTCTACAGTGATACAACTGTACAAGGTGGCTTATTGTCTAAACCAGGACTTTATTTATGCTGTAGGTATTTGCAAGCAATGTTACTGTAGTACAAAGTCCTTCTCATTGCAGTTTCAACTCTTCCTATTGGTTTTCCTTTTGCCAAGTGTGTGGTTCAGTTGTTTCTTGTTGCATAGTACTGCTTAATTCCTGATTTTGCAATAGTTTAAGGCAGAGCTTTCCAAACTTTCCGTGTTGGTGACATGCTTTTCAGACATGCATCCTTTTGCGACATGGTTTTTCAGTCGTTAAACCAAAACCTTAAAAAGAGTCATACAATATATATGTATTAAAAATATATTATATATAAAATATTATACACAGACACACAATATAATATATACGTTTATTATAACTTTTACTTA